>JAAGVU020000045.1:1855993-1881736 GCA_011763525.2 Mormyrus iriodes | reverse complement strand
GAGTGTGTGGAGTGGTGTCGGCGTGTGGGGGGGGGGGGGGGGGTCGCTGTAAACTCATAACCAACAAGACTAGATACAAAGGCCACTCAGTATACGTACATGTATATGTACAGTCATCATTCATCTTCTGACTACTTTGGGTTGGGGGCTGGGGGGGGATCTGTGCCAGGCAGTATAGGTCACAAGGTCAGGGTACAGCTAAGATGAGATGACAGTCCATATAGGGGACACGCATCCACAAACATGGGCAATGTAGAGATTCAGTAGATGCATTGACACGCCAGTAACAGTTCACTAAAACAAGCCTTAACAGTTAATTAAAATGGCCCTGTAACAATGGAAAGCCATTTTCATTTCTGCCACAAAGCGAAGTATCTGTCTTTATGTGAAATCTTGGTTGGTGACTCGAGAGAACTAGATTTGGGTCATTAATCTGGTGTGTGTATGTTAAAAGCATAGTTTAAGTCTGTTGACCGGGCTGTAGGGATGTTAAAATGTCCTAATTTGGATTGTGAAATGTGCTATGCTAATGCAAAGCCAGGCATCCCACCTTAGAGATATTGATTTCAGGGAGGCAGATGATGGGCATCCAGGAGGGTGGGGTGCTGGCCAGTGCTTGGCTGGTGTTACGGTAATACTGTTTATATATTGCCGACTGGGGTGAGGGCGGGTGAGCAGGCAAAATTTGCTGGCTGGGGATAGAGTGTGGTGGTAAAAGTTGGGGTGAGGTTGCAGCAATAAAACTTCGTGCCAGCTAATTTTACTGCCGCCGAATAGCAGAATGACAGATTTCCAGGACATTGCACATAATTTGCGGGAGACTCCCAGAACTTCCGGGGGAGGTGGAATGTCTGCTAAGCTAATGTTTGGACAGTGGGTCAGCTGGACCTGTGAGCTAACACCGCCCTGCCCTGTTCCCTCACAGGGCCAGGCAGATCTGCTAAAACATGCCAAGAATGAGGTCCTGGAGAACCTGAAGCAAATCCATATCACAGCGCTCACCTGTAACCTGTGTAAGGATGCGCCCGGGTCCATGGCCTCAGCCACGGAGAGGAACAAGCCACGGCGCAGCCTGGAGGCCATTCCGGAGAAGGCTCAGGCGGAGGAGGACCTCCAGACTGACGAGGACTGAGGGCCAGGGGCCCCAGAAACACCCCGTTCCACACCTGAATCATCAGATTTCCCATTATCCTCTCCTCTTCCCCAGTATCGCAAGGGCAAACTGGGTCAGGGTGGACGGCGAAACGTAGCAGGACGGCCGCCTTCGGTCTGCCGGGTGGATCTCAAAGCGCAAGAGCAGGTTGAGTCCCATGCAGATCTGAGAGGTGAATGTAGCAGGAAGGAGGCGCGCGGGACGGGATGTCCACTCCCAGCAGCCATCTAACTCCCGTTGCATCTTTGTACAGTTCCAAGTTTTTTTTTTTAATGTGCAATGACTTATTTTTGTCCTTTTTCTTTGAAAGCTGATCTGTTAGCGCTGAGCGGGAGAAGCTGCTGCTTGTCGAAAGTATTTTATTTATGTGCTCTGTGAAGGTCACCCTCAGGGGGCGCTCTGTGTCCGCTTCACCCCGGACTGGGCCAGAGCGGAGGCTGGTGACTTTGTGCCCCCACCCCGAATCCATGGGGTAACAGTGTTGTGAGTCAGGGCTGCAGCTTCGAGAAAAGAAACAATACATGTGTAAACAAGCAGAAAAAAAGAATCTAAAAGGATTGAATACCAGGGAGCGGGGGGCCTCAGAGCAGCCGAAGGGCTGTGATGTGCACAGTTGTCTGTCTGTCCAAATGAGGGATGATGCAAACGGCACGCGTAACTTATTGATTTACCGTCTGAACGATTCCAGGTGGGAGAGAACCCGACATGTCAGTCTGTGGATGCAACTCACAGGGTTCATCACTGCCGTTAAATCCCTGTTGTTGGGAGGGACCAAGATGTCCCCTGATCAGTTTTGAGCCACTTACCATTGTCCAGTTGCCAAACGTTTAGCAGTTCTAGTTATGTGTCTTGGTGAGTAATGCTGGGGCCTGATTTCATGATCGATTGTGTGTAATCCCTTTACGATTAAAGTGGGTATAGCTCAACAGTTTAATAAATAGTGACGGGGAGAGCCCATGCACATTTTTAAAGTATGTTATAATGTCCCCAAGTAAATATGCCAATAACTGCCACTTTCATATGTAATTTTATGCATATATTGTAGAATTTGTGATTTTACAATATTACATATTTTGACAGTGACATTTTATATTTTTATTTAATGTTTTGTAGAGGCCCTGGTAAACTTCCATCTCCAGTGGAGTCCATGATTAACCAGTGTTTTAAAGTTGACCCAAAAAGATGGAAAAACATTTTATAGCTGAACAGTATTGTGGGTGTGGGAATACTTGTAACCCCAGTTAATTGTTTACAACCCCTTAATTCACTCCCGGTTTCGGTTTGACTTCCCGACCCTGTTCTGATGCCAGTCTACTATGATCCAACAAGCAAATAAATCAGTTCTTTCATTAATCAACCAGGTGATGTATCTTCCTTTCATCCTGCGGGACAGTTAAATTCGGTTATTGCAGAATCCGTATTCCGAAATGCAATGCCAGTAATGACATGAAAAACCACTAGGCTCATTTTCCCAGAGCCTGGATTCAATATTCCATCCTCTTCTGCATAAAGAGCGAGAGGAAATCTGCACTGAATATTGAGGTATTTACATTTAACCCTTGTGTATTTTACTTATTCCGTTCTAAATTCTAGTTTCTATAGAATTTATCCTCATTTTGAAAATGCACTGGGGTCACTTCAACCCCAAAAATAACACACAGGTTAAGGCGTATCCAACAGGAAATAATTCAAGATGAAAATGGAGTTCAGGGTCTTGCTCTGTACACAGGGTATCGGCTCCAAACCCATTCGGCAGCTGAATTGGTTTGTAACCTGGAGAATGACACTCAGACTAATGCTGTGCCTCTTCTACATTTTGTACATTTTTGTAAATCGATGCTAAAGCTATGCAAAAGCACTGGCTACGGGCGGCTGATCATCTGCTGACCGTCAGCGTGACACACCCAGTGGACGTCACCAAGGCACACTAGTGCAGCGAAGGAGATTCATCGCTTCAGTCCATGATAAAAACAAATACCTTCACCTCCCCACTAAATTAAGGGCTCCGGTGGCTCTTCGGGCAGCATGGACGAAATAGGCTTTTAAATCGTGGGGTTTTTAAAAGGGGTGTGAAGGGTGCAGCGATAGATCAATGCATCACACCTCGGCCTGGAAACCCACGGACCTCATGACCAACAGATGAGCGACTGACGGGGGGGACAAAAGTGCCAGTGATGCCTTCCTTCTCGACACAGCTGGCTCCACCACCCCCTTCACATGCTTCGACTTGGTCTGACAGTGACAGCCCCCTCCACCGGGATTACTGCTGCTGTGATTGCACACCCCCAGAATACCTGGAAAGGAGCTGATGTTTCTCATCGATGACAGCTCAGAGCAGCACCCACGTAATTGCAAAAGAACCCCCATGTCCTCAGATGAACTATGCAAGACGGAACAGCACAGTCACATTAACGGAAACCAGATCAATCTGAAAATAAAAATGGTGAGGTTACAAACATCAGCGATGTCGGCACCCGATTACTACATCTACATTGTTTTTTTTTTTTTTATTAGCAGTCGCTTTTATGCAAAGCAATGTACGACTGAGGAAGCAGGGCCGGACATTCACAGGAGCAGATATGGTTAAAGGCCTTGCTCAAGGGCCCAGTGGTGAAATTACTCTGCCAACTGTGGGATTTGAATATGAACACAGGCAGAGTTCAAATCTGCAAAATCTCATGCCAAATACTAAACACCTGTAGGCATGCTTCAGATTCTATGCAGCCAGATAATCACTAGCAAACGACTGATACGGGTCAACCTCTAGTCTTTATTGTGAGTGTTTTAAAAAGCCACATTTACAAAAAAAAAAAGAAAAAAAAAAAAAAAGACCCAGCATGGTATTCAAGTGCCACCCTCCCACCCCCACCGATCTGGACGTCAGGTTAAGTGCTCACTGGCTGAGCGCTGATCCAGGATCAGTGTCGGGGAGGAGAGAAAGAGGAGGGAAAGGCTCCAGTTAGGCAAGGGCAGGCCGCGTTATTCCTCAGCGCATGTGAATACTTGCGTATACTCAGACATGCTTGGGTGTCATAATGCATACTCATACACAGGCTGCTCCTTCAGCTGTCCTCTATCTGCCTGTTCAAATTTACAATCAATGTCGAAACAGGATATATTAGTACAAGTATATTTGCAGCACAATTCCCCTGGGTAAGGGCACCTACTGACCAGCTTTATGACAAGAATACATACACTCATATGTGCATTAATGTATGCAGTTAATTTTGTAAACAAAATTGGCTCGATTAAAATTTAAAAAAAGAATCAACGACTGATAAAGACAGAAGGAAATGCTAATTATTTGGCATTTGCTCTATAATGATGTAAGCAGCTATGGTTGGACCGGTCTGAAGGCAGATCCATACCGGCACAGAGGTGATGGTGCAGGCGAGAGCTCATTTTGGGGGGGGAGGGAGCAGGGGGGAACAGATGGGACAGAGCAGGTGAAAGGGGCGACGCCTAGGTCCCAGAAACATCTTCGCAGTGAGGTATGAGGTTTGATTTGAGGCGTGGCACAGTTTAGCATGGATGGACAAGCCCGGGACTCTCCCCATTATCCACGTTTTGCAATATTAAAACATTTTTGAGGTGGGTGCCCCCTCATCACTAGACCAGGGCTGTGGTTGTGATGATGACACAATGAACCGAGGGGGGGGGCGGGGTGACACCCACCTGCCACAGTAATCAGATGTTTTTACAAAGACTAAAGCATCCGGTGAGCTGGGAGTAACATCCGGGGATCAGGGTGGTATTAGCGTCTCCTCCAGACAGGCATAGATTTGCGGGGGGGGGGGGGGTCTCCTTTCCGCCAGGGACACCAAGAAAACACAGCAGTGTACCAGTTTACCCTCATTTCCATTAAGACCAACACTGTGAGAGGGTAGGAGGGTAGGGGGACTGACTGAAAAATAAAGTACAGGCGCCGTGTGTCGTTATGCAGCATATTTTTGTGTATATACACTTATATATAGACACACATTGCTTGTATATACAAGCCAAACTCCTGGAAGCAGAAATCAAGCTGGGCGAACAGGCCTGTATGAACACTTTGATTTACATATTTGATGCACACATTTTGGGGTCCAAAGCCTACAGGCTTTAGGTTATAAATGCTGACCAGCCTCCCCACCCACCCCCCACCAGCACAGCAGCGCCCCCACATGGTGCCCCACACCCATGACAAACACAGTAAAGCGTATTGCACAGTCTGAGATAGAGAAGCCCCCAGATCACAGGACTTATCCGGGCAAGCAAGCGAGGAGGAGTTTGTTACTATAAGGAAAAATCTGTTCCTATCATTTATTAATGTTTGGTGGATATTGCAGGATGTACATCGTAGCCATCAGGACTGGCCCAAATAATGGCTAAAAAAAAAAGATACATAATCACAAAATTAAAAAAAAAACCTACCTCAGATATTTACTCATTTTGCCTTAAATTTAGGGGATTAAAATCTTAAAAAAAGGAGGAGAGGATTCTTCAGTAAAGAAAACCAGACCAACGTGATTGGTCACTTGTCTAAGAACTCAGGGAAGTGAATGTGTACGGGACAGGGTGGGGGGTTAGACCATTAGGGAAAGCATAAGGTCCCAGGGCAACGAGCCTCCATACTTGCATGAGGGTGAACACTTCACTCAGCATGGCAGGTGGGGGCCACTGTTCGAAATTGTTACAGGTGCACAGAGCTGTTTCGTCCACCTCCTGCAGCCAGCCATATTTGAGTGGGTTTTCACAGGTCCATAGGATTGACTATTGTGAAGTCGGAGTCCTTGCTGTGGGTGCTGCCCTCATCTGGACTGGAGGACCCCGACGCAGTGCTCATCAGTGGGTCGTGGAACAAGCCCCCCGTCTCCTGCTCCAGGTTTGGGTGCCTCGGGCGATGGAGCCCGGATCTCTTCTCCTCCGCCTCAGCCGGCTGTACGTCCTCATCCTGTGAGATCAGGATGTAGTCGTCCCAGTTCTTCCCCTCCGGGTTCAGACATGACTCTGCTGCCTAAGTGATGGAAAAGCATCCAACCCCCCCGAACATGGTCAATGCACAGACACACACAGGCCCCCATTGGCTGAAGAGAGCGTGTTCCGGTAGGGGGGCCTACCTGCATGCCAAGCAGCGACCCCCCCATATGCTCCGCATCCCGGGGTCCGCCACGACCCCCACCCTTTGGGGCTGTGGAGCAATAATGGTCGTCGGCGATGGTGATCTCCTCATTCTCCTCGGCCTCCAGTTGGCTCTGGTTGAAGCGCAGGGAGCCTTTCAGGATATCCTTGATCTGGGGGGGGATAGGGGGACACCAAAGGGGTGAGACTCATTGGCTACTTAAAGGCTGTCTCAACCACACGGCGCCACCCGAAGGCAGCAGGATGCAACTGCATTTGACCCAGTACACTGCATTGGAACAAAGCACCTGGAAAGTGGGAAAGAAGGTAAGTGATTGACTTCTGCAGAAAGATGCTGTGATTGAGGCTGAGAAGGGGGAGCGTGTGTGTGTGTGGGGGGGGGGGGGTTGCTCAGGAGCACTGCTTATCTTTCCTCATTATTAAATCAGTCAAGAAAAACCCGTCGAACACCTGCATGTCCTTCATTTATGTGTTTTTATAGAATAAGCTTTTTGATTTCTGAGCTGGAAAACCACATCTTGAGAGTCGTGGGTCTCGTCGAACATCTGCAGCCCAGTCTCGCGACGGGAACCTCGTCATGCGGCCCAGTGACGGCTTGGGGACACCCCCGGCAGGCCCGGGTGATGGACGGCGGCCAGGCGCTTGCTAATTAACATTCCCAAACGTCAACACTTTGCTACAAAGCCTGGATCACGGAGGCCGACGCCAATGAGGACACGCTCTGTGCCAGTCATTGTCTCCGGTTGAGGGAGGGGCATGAGATTTCACCTCCCCCCCTCACCCAGCTGAATCTGTCATCCACCCTGCTCCTCAGGGGAGCCTTTTCTGCCCACAAGCTGAGCCGCGTCTCACGGGATCTGCTCAAATTTGCACGTCAGAGCACGGAGGCAGGCTCAGGAAATTAAACAGCCCAGGAGAAGCAGGTACCCGCAGAGACAGACGGCAGGCCGCCGTTTACCTGCTTGAGGCCGGCCAGTGACACCAGCACCTCATCCTCTTTCTCCAGCTTCTCCTGTAGGATAACATCCTGGATCTTCCCTGTGAAGACAGAAGCGAACACTTACAGCCTGGTACCAACAGGTCAGACCGACACGTCTTTGATGCATAATTGCTTTTGAGAACGAATTAGATTTTAATGAATTGGAACAATTGTGTCAGGAATTTATAATATCAGTGTGTGTGTTGGGGTGGGGTGGGGTGGGGGGTTCTTTGAACCATATAATCTGGAGCATTACTGGCCCTGAACTGCATGTAGTGACTTGACAAACTGCTTTTCACTCCATGTGACCAATAAAGTTCTATTTGAATCAGGTAAGGCCAGTCAACACCATTGCAACCCCATGGACCACTGTCCATGTGAAAGCCGTCCATGGCCTGCTCACCCAAGGCCACCCCCAGAGTAGGACAGACAGACTTAGCCCCTCCCGCCCCGTCAGACAGCCAGGGGGCCAGATGCTGCACAAATTAGCTGTAATTACTCACTCCCCCGACATTGCAGACTGGCTGTCGTCGTCACTAAGAGCAACGCCAGACACGGAGATCAAACTGCCTCTGTGTTTGCAGCCAAAACGAGGGAGATGATGAAGGCCTGAAGGCAGTTCTGCACATCTGTGCCTCGGGATAGCCCTAACGACGTGGCTGGAAGTACTGGTTTGAAATTCGGTAGTATTTGACTGGATGAATGCAGATTTAATTTCTAAACCCATGTGAGAGCAACCATGTGCCGCCCCCACAAACACCTTCCAGATGAGTCATAGGCCCAGGTCAGCGGATCTGAATGGACATTCTGTGGAGCATCAGGGAGGGGGCCACAGCCTGCAGTCAGGCCATAAATGGGGCTGAGGGGGAGCATCAGGTCAGCTTAGATCACAGGCAGTTTGTTACCGACCACCAAATGCCGTAATAATATATTTTCAAATTAACATAGATGTGATGTTTTTGAACCCACTCACTTGGTTGGGTGTTTCACTGGAGCAGGGCATTACAGAACCCCCCCCCGCCCCGCCCTGGGACTGAGCCGACCCATCCCCCAACTTGCCCCTCCTCAGACTCTGCCCTCGCGGTCGGCTCTCTCCAGCAGTTTATCGCCATTATCAGCCCGATGTGGTCACATAAACCACTTCAGAGCAATAAACAAACATTAACAAACAGAAGCACGCTGGCAGTGCACGAAACCAGGTGCTCTCGGGCCTGCAAAATCGGCCGGCTGCTTCTCACTGGGCGCTCGGGGCTGAAGGCTTCATGTGCTTGATTACTCGTGTCCACTTTTAGGCTAACCCAGACCTGCCGTAAACACTGGAAAGGAATCAAACAGCACGATTTAAAGCCGCACTTAATTCTCTAATAGTCTATGAAGGAGTGACATCAAGTGCCCCTCAGGCCACTATGGGAGCCATATGAAGCAGGACACATCGCCAGAGATCAGGCGAAGGGCTTCAGGGTTAAAAAAGGAGAGATTTTTCCTTTTTTCAAAAAAAATAAAGAGCTGCAGACAGAGGCTCTCGAGTGGTTGAAAGACAAAAGTCTGCTGCTAATGAGCAGATTCCATTTCAATCCCCCCCAAACCTCCAAAATCCCCTGTCCCAGCAGTGTTGCCATTGCAACAGAAGAAGCCAAGAAGTTTCACGCCAGCGTCTGCCGATTTACCGATGTGCATGTTCATCATCTTGGCACAGTACTTGCACATGGCCTCCAGGTCATTGATCTGGCCCTGCAGGAAGGACACCTGGGCCTCTAGCTCCTCCTCCTGGAAGAAAGGGGGAGGACACCTTGAATAAAATCAGGCCGTGTGTAGGTGACATATTCAGAGGTCTCTGATTCAGTGAAAGAGATAGAGAGGAGGCTAAAGACAGAGAGAGGAAGGGTAGGGGAGAAAGAGAAGAACGGGTGGGACGCACTGCTTCCTTCCTGCCCATGGTCTTGCTGTGTGAGCGAGAGCGGGAGATGGTGAAGAAGGAGTCTTTCTTTGTGGCGGACAGGGGAGGGGAGGCCGCGCTGTGGTCCCGGCCCCCGGATAAACTCTCGATGCTAGGAGACGAGCTGACAGTCCTGGAACTCTGGCCTGTGGGGGGGGCGGGATCCAGAAGGAATGTTTCCGATCACTTTTAAAGGCCAAATAACGCCAGGTGTCTGTTTGAGCACATTTGGGACTGCGGATCAACTTTTTTCTAGGATTCACTGACCCCACGGGCATGACCCGTCAGTTTGCCAAAGACGGTATTATAGATATGAGAATAAAAGAAAAAAAAATGTAAAGCACAGCATGTCCAGAGCCTCCCTGGGTCATAAAGAGAGCGCATGTGGGCATGAACGCAGATAATGCTTACACAGACATGCCGGTAGCCTCAATCAGTCCACAAAAGACACATGGCGTCAAACGGATGCAGGTGATGCCAATTTGAGCTGTGAAACGCACACAGCGCACTAGCATTGCCGTGGAGAGATGTGCTCAGACCGGCCCGCACAGGCAAACAGGCAAACACGCATCCTGGCACGGATCGCTGGAGGGAAGCTCATCGATCACCACCCTTGAAAATCTGCTAGCAATTGGACACCAATGACCTGAGATGGAGGCCAATTAAAAATGACTTTGATGGTGGTCAATCAGCCAATCACCATGATGGAAAACCAGTTTATTAGACCAGCTGATAAGAACAATGGCATACCTCCATACATTGGCCACAAAAAAAATGTGGGGCTCTAAGATTACTTACAGAACAATATAACCCACACCCACCATTTTTACAATTAAATATAGTATATGAAATTACAAAAGCAGTGCTTTGTAAAATGGTGTTCTGTTGCCCTCTGGTGGTTGGCTGCTAATACTGCATGCGAACGTCACTACAAAATTGCCCATGAAAAAGAACAGGGTATCATGGGTGACTGCAAACACGCAGGCATATTTACAGTGGCAGTAGTTACCTTGGACATCAGAAAGGATCTGGGCAGCAGGAGCAGAGACGTGTGTGCCTCCACCTGCCCCTACATCTCGCAGAGAGGAGAGAGGCACTCCAGCACCAACACACACACACACACACACACACACACACACACACACACACACACACACACACACACAGGCTTTCCACACGCATGCAGCTGACAGAGCGCGTCTGCCTTCCCTGCACTTCCACCCCCTCTATCATCAAGCCATTGATCTGTGAAAGGCCCCGGCTTCTGTATGGAGCAGCCCAGGGGACAAAGCACTCCCCCCCCACCCCTGACAATGTGATCCATTCCCCCCCCAGTACAACAACACCTGTTTCTTACAGCTGCGAGGCCACGAGGCAGGTGTCACCAGATCCATTCACTGGAGAACATGACACCACAAGCTGTGAGACACAGGACAGGGCACCACCCAAAAGAGGCAGCAGGAACCCACAACCTCTACAGTCTCCTCTAAGAAATATCTGTCATTCAGTCAATCAGCAGGAGAAAGCTCCAGTAATTCTGACCCTCCCCACAGAATTAGTTCAGCCATGTGTTAGTAACCATTTTAACCTGACTGTAAATTTGATCTTCATCATCATATACTGTCTTGCATTTGATTGGATGTCTCTCATTGGATGTATATGAACCTATAGTAACTGCACACAGCTTATGTATTTTAAATGGCGGAATGAAGTGAGGGGGCCCAAAATGCAGAGCACAACGACCCCTGCAGGACACAGCGAGACAGCCACACAGCTTGGCAGCAGCTCACCTTTGCTCAGGTGAACAGGCATGCTCTCTGACTTGAGTAGGCGGTGCTGGCCTTGAGCTTGAGTGTGACTGGCAGGGGCGGGGGCAGGGGCGGGGCCACCAGGCTCCGCCATGGAGCGTGGCACTGGGGGGAGTGGGCCGCTGAAAGCCTCGCCGGCCATGGGCGAGACGGTGCCAGAAATGGCCGGGGCAATCAGCTTCCTCCCGAAATTCAGCAGGCTGTTGGACACCTTGTTGATGTTGAGGGGGGCTGATTTGGCATTAGCTCTATGGGGGGTGGGGGAGGGGAGAAATAACACCTCAGTGTGGACAGACAGTGCAAACACCAGCTGAAAGACTCTCACCCTCTCTCTACCAAGCACACTCTGAGCCGATCTGTCATACAGGGGGCCCCACCATCTGAATAGATCTCATTTTTTTTTGTCTAGAACATTCTTGAGTTCTTGTCCCTGATATGCAGTGTCACCACAGTACAACTGAAGAGAAAGTAGAACAAACCGAATATCCGGGAGTTTTATGTCAACTCTGGCGACCCCTTGTGGGCAGATTGATGTTTGCAAAAAGAGAGGGAACAATAAGAGGGCCACAGCTCATTTTTCACAAGCTAGATCTTCTCACTGACAGAGCAGTTTGACCAAATGCTGTTGGTGTTCATGTGTTAGGCACGGCATAGTAGACGCCACAGAAAACTGCATGCCTGTCACTGTGCCTGAGGGCGAATACTGACCTAGATTTCGATGGTGAGGTAATCCAAAATGATGTTACTTTCTGCAGAACAACGGCTACAAAAGATACACCTGTTCATGAAGAATTTAGCCAAGTAACAATGGTGGCAAGTCTCCGACCCTCCGCAAAGCAATAGCAATGTTTTTTAAACCAACTACAGCAATCTAATTAGCTATATTTTTGACCTTGCAGGAAAAACTGACAGGTGGGTTTTGCTCTTGAACCATTATCAACATCAGGAATGGCAGCTGCCTGGTGTCACGGTCTTCAGCGAGGGAACATGAGAAGTACATGCATGGCAACCTGGAGGATCAGCTTACCGGGTTTTGTTCATGAGGTCAGCACCACGGGTCTTGTAGTAGTCCAGGTTAGGCTGAAACTGGTAGTTTCCTGGCCTGGGGTGGTTCTGAAGACAGAAGTACGGAGAAAGAGGAGGGAGGATAGTCAGAAATAGGAACTGACAACACAACTGAGTGTGGGGGGGCGGGGGTCCCCACGACATTTAGCTCCTGGCCTTCCGCTGTGCTCTTCCATGTATCACAGGAAGAATGGTTTCAGTGCCCCACGGTTTGACTGGGGGAGCGTCGTAAAAACGGGAGAGAGGAAACACATCGAAACTGGTGCCGGCGACCATGTGACTTTAGCTCCTAATTAAAAATAGATGCGCCTGTTTAATACCGCTAATAGTGTGAGAGCGATTGCAGAAATTCTGCTCTGGTTCATCACATTGAGGGACTTGGTCACTGCGTGAGGAGAGGTGATTACACGGGGCAACCATGTGTGCCGCCACACTCGGACTCACGGTGACTCGAGCCGTCACCTTCAAAGGAAGGTCGCACCAATGGGGCCTTGCGTCATCCTTTTCTGGACAATACAGGATGCTCACTGCACCCTGCCAATCTCCGTGGCTCAGTGTGAATCCACAGAAAGGAGGAAATCCTGCTATAGATGGCACATTCTGACTGCTATGACTAAGCTTTCCTTAACTTTCCTCACCTTCATAGCCTTAAATGTCCTATTAAATTACACTCAACTGGATAGCTTAACAATGACAACTCAGGCCCAGCTGAAAACTGGGGACCTCCTACACAAGCTATACCAGTGTTTCTCAATCCGGTCTTCGGGGACCCACAGTAGTCCACGGTTTTGCTCTCTCCCTCTTCCTGGCAGGTAGTTGGGAGGGAGCAAAAACGTGAACTTTCTGCCAGGGAACTCGGAGGGAGCAAAAACATGGCCTGACTGAGTCCCTGAGGACTGGATTGGAAAACACTGAGCTACACAGCTCAGGGAATCACCAGAAACACCAGGACATAGCCTGACCACATTTTCATTCATGATCACATGACTCCTGCAGGTGCATAGGACAGCAATGTCCACAAGATCTTGGGAGCTCAAAGGTCAGGACATCACATGGAGCATGGCTGGACTTGAGGGGAGAGGTGACGTAGAGGGACAGTAGGGGCCACAGGGGCTACGCAGACAAAGCCAGTTTTGGCCCACCAATTCCCCCCAAAACCCATACACATGCAGATCTCCTTTCGAGTTCCCTCAATTTCGCTTTCAAGGGTGGAGGGTGTCCCAAGATGCATCAAGAACAAGTGGCTCCCTTGGGGATGGGAGATCGCTAAGTCAGAAACACGGGAGTGGACAGGGCTGGATGAAGTCGCAGGAGAGCACTGGGGGGGGGGGGTACTCACAAGGCGTTAAAGCCACCTGCCACACTCGCGCTTAATGAGAAACACAATTAGCAATTAACAGGGAGATGTGTCAGTGTTAATATCAGCCTGGCGATGCAGGCATATGAAGGCCAGAGCAGTGAGTGTGGCCCGTTACGTGAGCTCATTAGCAAGCCTGCCCTGCGACGCCAGACCTCCTGCAGTGATCAGGGATCCGCACGGCAATTCATCTGCATTATATACGTATTCAGCCAAAGACGATTTAAATGACGACCCAACAGTTAATATGTGAAACATCAGGACCCATTTCTGTCCTGAATAATTACCGCCCACGAGGACAGAGGGTAGACGGTAAACTCAGCCACCGCTTACCAAAGTCCGAATTTACTGAAGGCATTCACTTGCTGAAGCTCAAACCAGGTGGCACCGCACTGCGGCATTTCTGCCCAAAATGACTCTGGCACAGCACAGGGGTGTTACCACCTGCGCAGGACAGCGGCATATGTACCTCCACCCAAGGGAGCAAAGGTTAAGGAGGTACTGAAAAGCCCCCATGGGCGAAAAAACAAAAGAAGCCCATCTGAGCTTGATTAGTCGTGTCTGAATAACCTACAAAAACGCAAACAGTCCCACATGGGGTTAGGACCCCCCCGCACTTCTAACACCACCACCTCCCAAGTCAGCACTAAGCATTATGGAAGCAAGCCAATTACATGCCAATGTTGGTAACTCATGAATAATCATGAGGTGAAGCACTGGCCAATCCGAAGACGACACCATTCGAGTAGGCCAACTCCTCCTCTGTCCAATCCACTGCTGTCATACAGTTCAGGTATCTGCCTTATGAAAATTCACTGACAGGCATCAGTCTGTTAAATACACGCAACGACTGTCAACGAATGTCAAATGCATTCGGCATTTTCAGCGATTAGAATTCACCCCAACCTACTAATGACCTTCCCACAAAAAAATGAATATTCAGGAGCACCTGCCTTCATTAAAAAAAAAGTGTGTGTTTTTTTTTTAAATGAAAGTCTGCCTTCGAGAAGCAGAGCAGAGCAGGATGCATTCCCATGAGGGGATTCCCCACCCCACCCTGAGGAATCGAACATTGAACACATCTGTCCGCAGAATGTAGTGTGACTTTCCTGTCTGGCAGTTGTGACGAGGTATTTTTGAAGTTAACGGAAATGCATTCTTAGGGCCTTCTGTTTTCAGCCAAATAGAACCTGCTTCGAAAAACGTCAGTAAAGACTTAAGCAGACAAACTGAGTTTCATGATTGCAGATTAGTCCTTCAGGATCAACCTTGCATTTCACACCCTCAACACAGGGAAGGAAATGGCACTGAAAAATTCACGGTTGAGTCTCAAAGCCAAATAACACTATGAGAAGTCACATGACACGTGCAACCAATAAGATAAATTTTTCTTATTCCAATCCTTGTCTCCCCATTATAAGCACCCAGACCCTGATACCTGATCCAGCACCCAGATGATCTGCTTAACCCTCTCTACTCATACCCCCAAAATTAAATCTCCATCTTACATCTGTCCCGTGTCACATAGTTTTGTTGGCCACCCCACATGTCGGAATGGATGCTGAGCCCAAATCAATAGTGACATCGTCATGACATCGTGACTGAGTTGGTAAAAATGCCACTCTCATTGGATTCATTGGGTGGGTGGGGGGAGGGGGGGTAAGTGGAGTGGGGCTGGCATCTTTTTGAGAGCCCTACCTTGGGGTCACGCAAGAAGAGTGCTTTATGCAGCAGGGTATGGACGTCTCCAATCGGCGGGTAGTGCATGAGCAGGCCCAGGCACGTCTGGAAGTTACTGGCAATTACTGAGAAACACACAAAGGTCAAAGAGCCGATTACTGAAACATTCATTCAAGAACTGACCATTGAGGACAGAACAACTTGGGCATGTCCTTTGCTAAGGTGAATGAATGCTGAACCATACAGAAGCTGCATCAGGATGACACAGCTTCCTGGGCCAGACAGCATGCTTAGTCCACTGTGGGCATGTGTGAAATTGCATACTTGTTTGCTATGTAGTAGGCAAAATATAGTATGCAACCTGAGCATTATGTCCGAGTCCTCATTATGAATAAGGAGAGTAGGTGAATGGTACCTGGATGACATACCACATTCTGCGAAACTCTGATGTGTGCGACCGACAGACACTACACTATCCCACAAGGCCATAGGAGCTGCTACCAGAGACGAGGAACGTCGCTTTTGTCAAGATGGCAGAAGGAAGCAGAAATACAAAGTAAAGTAGAAAACAATACCCAGGTATATAAGTTGACTCCAACATGCATTTTTTTGTTGATTGATTGATGTACTGTGTAAGTATGGGATTCTGGATGCACCATGGGTGTCCTCTGTCAAACTCCCACATTGTATGGTTTCTCACCCCTAATTTCCCCAGCTACTTGTGCAGTCTCGCTACTCCAAGCCCTAATAAACTGCACATAACAGCCACGATGAAAACGTAACATTTCATCTGGGGGGCCGAAGCCGTCTGTGACGACAAGCCCGTCACCGCTCCCCCCTGACAGAAAACAATACATGGGGCCGTTTGCTACAGGCCATGTAATCAATCACAGATAACACTTCTGCTGGGTTATCTTCCAAAGGCCAGCAAATCAATCACTGGGAACAAACTGCGATCCATCAAACGAGGCGAGTGAGGAATTAGACCAACAGAGCCCCCCAACCCCACCCCCAGAGCAGTAGCTGTTCACAGCACCAATCAAACACAACTGACTTCCTTATCTTTGGGGCTGCATGTCTTTTATGGGTTTTGGGACAGTGAGATGGTGAAGCTCGCCCCTCTGCTGCTTAATTATCATCAATGATATTGCCAGCTAGTGGCTCTGGACACAAGCCCTTGTTTATGGATCTGTCTTACCCTGCATATCATGGCCCTACAACCCAAGCCCTACACACTCCAACATGACAGCTCAGAAGCTGAGAGGGATGTGAGTTTGAGTCCCCACTCCTGGATCCGTGTGTGTGTTCCGGGTTAACAGTTTCCTCAGGGTCCCCACTCTAGTTTACCCCCATGGGCTAAACACCTGGATTAGGTGAACTTGTGTCTCTAAATTGCCCTTGGTGTGTGAATATGACTGTGTGATGTGATGAACGAGCATACCATCCAGGCTGTCCCCAGCCTCATGCCCTGCACTGCTCACGCTCACACTTACAGTGACCCAATACTAGGTAAATGGTTAGGAAGAATAGATTGGTATTACAATTAATTTTAAAAAATGCACCACATCTGACCAATAGGTGGTGCATTTCTCACACTTTTTCAGCACAGAGATTCGACAGCAAAAAACTAACAGTTACAAGAATTTGTTCCATTCAGTTTTAGAATAAAAAGTGTCAAATCCCACTTTGTTGTAGCCAGTGGGCATGCTCCAGTAAGTCAAGTAAGAGCCCAATCTGAAAGTGACGGCAACAGAAGACCATAACAAACCAAAACAGACACTTAGTGTTTTGGTAACTTGTGTTTGATTGGTCAGGCATTAATTTTAACTGGGACTCACGGGCGTCTCTGATGTACAGCAGCATGGCCACAAAAACATAGTCGACCAGGTCCAGGGTGATGCTGTCGGCAAACAGGGCGTCCCACACCACCAAAAGGTCCTGCAGGGGAACCGGGGGGCACAAGGGGGGCGGCCCGCGCGGGCGGGGGGGGGGGGGGGGGGGGGGGGGAGCAGATGGGACAGTCGGCAATAAATACCAGATCCCTGACATCCCAGCTAGTGGGAGGCTGCGACTTTGGAGAAAATACATTTAGTTAAATAAGCATCTGCTACAGGGGATATTCAACCTTTATGTAATCCCAGGCATGACTCAGATTCCATTTTTATGACTTTTTTTTTTATTTGTTAGTAAAATTATTGCATAATTAATGTTATGCATTTTGAAGAAAGGTTTAAATAAAAGTCCTGTCAGAGACGGTTCCTGGGCCGGAACCGAGCCGGAAGGGCGGGACCCAGTCCCGTCACAGAGCGCCTTTAAAAAGCGCTGACATCCATGCTGGCGAAAAGGGGCACTGGCAGACCTCCGGGCACAAGCGTGGGCCCGTGAGGGGACCGGAGCCGCCGGGGCCTGGGAACAAAGGAAACGTTTCATGCAGTCCAAACGGCAGCACTGGCTGTGATGGAGACACGCACACTTTGAAGGATCCCGGCCGCAGCACGGAGCTCTCCGAGATCACTACCAGTCGGGGAAGGCGGCAGCAGGAGTGGGGGATTCAGCTTCACCTGACAGCCATATCCGGCGAGACGGCCCCGGCTTCCCGCCCACGGCACGCGGCAGACTTCGGAACGCCGCTTGCCGCCCCACTCGGCCCCCGCAGCCTCCCTGTGGAACGCCACTCTTCCTCCCTGCTCCAAACTGCCTCGTGTCTGAGATTTCACACTTCCCCAGGCACGTCTGGGGCCAGCAGTAACTTTCTCTCCATCTCTCCTCCAATCTCTGGCCCTGTTGAATCCAAACCACTCCCCCCCCCCCTACAGTATGCTCAGGTCTAATAGTCTCCCTTCTCCTGAGGAACAGGGCTTCTGGGACTCTGTAGTCTCCAGAAACACTGTAGCTGCAAGACCCTCAGTGCCCCACCCGGCCCCAAGTCGGACCCTGGCCCGCTTCCCCGTAACTGGCTCTCCTGGGTGTCCCGCCACGGCCCCTCGAACCTGACATGCGACGTACCGATGGGCCTCGTAAGGCCCGACTAACCGCACGATGCTGACCAGAGCAGAACAAAGACAAACACGAGCGGGGGAGGAATTAAGAAAGAAAGGAGAAAGAAAGCTGGCCTCAACCACAGAGGAGATATTCTCAGACGGAATTCATTTTACTGCCCATTTTTTTAAATCCAAAACTTTCTCCCAAACTTCCAAAAAAAAAAACAATCAGTTCTGTAACTAGATAGTTCATAACTTCACAAAAAGTTTAAAGAACAAACTTGTAAGTACAACTTTATCCTTATAAGGAATTTCTTACTGTTACAAGCTGAAAAGGTCAGTTTGTCGTAAGGGATTAAAATCATTACAAATCACCCGTGGGATAAAGCAGGGGTCCGTCCAGGTCAGAGGTTTGCTTGATTTGCCTCAAACTGCGTATTTAATCTGGGTGCTCATTGGCTTTGCTATCGTCTGACAGCATGCCATGCTGGTACAGCGCGCAGCCGGACAGCTGGATGAGCATCATCATAACAAATGAGGAAGCATCCAGATTAATAATGCTTCCATCATCCATGGCGATAGTGGCCCAACATGGGGACACGGGCGGAGTCCCCCCCTCCCCGTCTGAATCCGCCGTCTATGCTGCAAGGAAACCGTGTGCTAAACCAGCTAGCAAAACAAAGCTTTCGGTAACTGAGTAAACAATGCTCACTCTCTCAAAAAAGCAAAAGACTTGAGACCCCTGCAGCATGGAGCGTATTGGCCAGTACTGCCTATGTGCAGTGGCCATGTTTACCCTCACTCAAACCAAGCACTGCCCACAAACAGTCACTGCACTCAACATTAAATAAATGCATTCCTTATTTAGGAGATGCTGAAGTGGCATGTCCTGCTAACAAGCTAGCTAGCTATGATCATCTGACTCAACTCGCTAGCCACTTAATTTGTTTTTGGAACATCTGAAGAAGTCAGGGTGGAGGGGGCGGAAACGATGAACCCGTCCCCTGTAAAACAGTACAGTGTCCCACAAAGCCACCGATCAACACTGCTATGGCCCAAGGAGCTGTTCCGTCATTCACCCAGAGGGGTCTCCATCGAGCTGAATGGGCATGGGGGGGGCAAAAACAGACAAAGGAGTAGCAAAGGGAGAGGGGGGCTGGGTCTGAGATGGCCTGCTCCACATCCTCATTACTCCAATTAACGTGGTGGGCCGTGAGAGGCTGATTAATAACACAGCAGATAGTGGTGTGGCAATTAGCCGCACGGTGACGGACATGTCGATGTCACTAGCGAGCTATTAGCCTCTCCTCATCCCTGTCAGCCCCGTGTGGCCTCCTGGGGAGGGATCTCGGGGGGAAAGAGGAGGTCCCCGGGGGAGGTGCTGTGCGAGCAGTATCACTTTGCGGTGAACTGAAAGGTGAAAATCAGAGCGCCCTCCTGGGGCCAGGTGTCACATTACATCATGCGTCAAGCTGCACGTGAAAAGGTGTGCATGATCACGCCACTTAGTGCGAAATGTGAATTATAATTACAATTAAATCTTTACTGGGGTCTGGAATCAGTCTGCCGTAAGCATGTGATGAAGATTAGTGCTCATGTGAAGACAGCAAAGAAGTTCGCTGATAAGCAGACCCGGCTGGTCTTGCTTCTGGCTCCAACGCAAGTGTGAGAACATGTCAGAAACTCCGTTGTGGCTCCAAGGCAATCAGGAGCTCCGGGGCAAAACCAGGGCGGTTTTCAGTCACCCGAAAGCAGCAGTGTATATATTTCACCTCGTGCCCGGAAATAAAGGCTCCGAGATGTAAAAATGTGGTTGGCGTGGGCCTCTTTCACTTTCCTGCCACTCGGGCAGCTTCTGCGAAGGCTGTGGTTTCAGGCCCCCGGTGCATAAGATGTGATGACACGGGGTTAGAGAAAGAACCCCCTCCCCCGCTTCCCTCAATTAAAGGAGAACAGGAAGCCGCTGTTAAAAGGGAACCCTGAGTAATTCCCCGAACTATTATATGACTGCTTACAGTCTTAGTGTTCGGTTATGATCTTATCAAAAACTAGAGCTAAACGCAGGGATTAAACACGCAGCAAAAATGTACAGGTTTATTAGGGCACTTAGGGCTTATTAGGGGATGGTGTTGCGAGATCTTTGATCAGAAGGTTGCTAGTTCAAAACCCATGCCTGCAAAGTTATGCTGCTGTCAGGTTCTTGAACAAGGCCCTTAACCCAAGTTGCTCCAGGGACTAGCTGACCCAGCTCTGATCCTCACTTGTACATCAGAGCATCTGCTAAATTTTTTAACTTTGGGTAAAGATGCGACTGACCAGTTTGTCCTATACCTGCTGTATAGGACAACAGTAGGATCACACTCACATCCCATAGATCTGTGGGGCAATCTCCAGCCGGTTGAGATGCATATACAGCTCAATGTCATGCTTCTTCAGGAGCTGGTCCTGGATGCGGTTGACCTTTGTCACTATGGCAACAGACGGGCCTGCATCCTGTGGTCTGGCAAAGGGTATGCTGGTCATCATCTCTTCTTTGCCCTGGCAGAGATGGGGAAAAAAACAACATTTCACACGCTCTCTCTCCGTGGCTAGTTACTGTTGGCATGTTCTAAATCCGAGACTTAGAATTATTTAAGTCAATGAGGCAGTTCTTTGAGAAGCAGCTTTAAGCAAATTTTAAGAAAAATTTTCAGAGAAAGTGCTTTCGAAAGAATGTTTTTCCCCCTGAAGACGAATGAACACTTTGTGGCATACGACTTCCAGCCTGGAAAAGCCAGCTTCGGAGGCAGACAAAATGGCTGGCGGAAACGTTAAATATTAAACATGGAAAGCCTGTTAACGTTCACGAAGACGAGCTCTCCAGGATGTCTGCGTAAAAAAAAACCAAAAAAAAAAAAAAAAAACCTGTAGTTCGCTCTCGCCAGGAGCAATTCACTAAGTGCAACTCCGAAGACAAGTCCGTCTCCTGCCAAGTGGAAAACGTGGCAGAGTTAGTTTAAAAGCTTACGGCGATGTTGTAAAGTCGCATTCGAACTGCTCCAGACTTAACCAAGAAAATAAAAAAATATTTCTATATGAAGGAATCAAAGGTTGGGAGCATTTCTTTTAATTAATGTGTTTTTTTGCAATGAGCTATTGCTACATCTGGATGTATTACTGAGGTGAAACACCTGCTCAGTGGTATAGTAGCAGATCCATCTCAGCACGCTTTGGGCCCGTTTCCTTCAGCACTACGGTACCCACCACACATCTGCTTAAGCAGATCCCTTGGACCCACGGTATCCCCTTAAGTGCCAGCACTGCAGAAACCCCAGTAACAAACTATCTGCCGATTAATCTGCATTTAAACCATTTAATTGATCGGAAAATGACTTTAATTATAAACGAGCTGAGATGCCTATTTTTCTTGACATTCTCACCAGAGAAGTTTTTTTTCCCCAGCATACTGAACAAATTGAAAAAAGAAAGTTTTTTGACATAAGAACTACAGATTAACAGAACAGATGAAAATTCACAGTGCATATATCAATGTGACCACGTGATTTCCCCCTTTAAATTTCTGACAGGTTAACAGTCATGGGAAGGGGGGGGGTTTGACTCACTTTGCGGACTTCTCGCTCGTAGCTGGAGAACCAGGGCTCGGCAGTTTCCATGAGCTGAGAGAACATGGCACTGCGGGGGAGAGGGACGGGCGAGTGTCACGATCGCTCGCGGTTACCACTAAGGGTCAGCATCACGTCACTAAATTTTACTTGTTCACTTACTAAGCGTCATGCTCATGGAACTGTGGGTTCAGCAAGGATCTCATCTCCTCACTGCAAATCAAACGCGAGTCAGTAACGCACTCTAACTGACAGAAGAACCAGATCATGGCCACCTACACCATGTAATTTTACACTGTGATAGAGTAAATCCTACAAGTAGAGAAAAGCTTGAGTGAGTTAGTTATGCTTACACTTAACGCCATGCCAGCAACTAGCGCTAAATTCATGCCAAGAGTGTATGGGTATTAAAACAGATTGAATAACCAAAAATGTAAAAACTTTACAAATATCTACAAAACAGAAAGGCTTAAATAAATAATCTCATCAAGATAAAACTTGGTATATTTGACTAGGACAGATCTTATACTCCAACCAGTTTCCTTGTTTCTATATATTACAAGAAGTATGAAAAGGCAGGAACCGAAAACGGCCACAGACCTCGGGCACGCGGTCTCACTGGCGTGCTGGAAGGCCTGATGGTCCGAGTGGAGGATGAACACGATGGGTGCCAGCAGCTCATGCATGCCCTGCAGGAGAGGACCAGAACCTTGAGTGGGAACATGCTAATCTCTACGCACCGCAGAAATTGTGGCTCCCTTGGGGCGACTGGTTGGTCTAAACCCTTCCCTCAAAACCAGTATAAATCAGACCTGAAACAAACAATCACGCAACGAAGAACACCGATTACCCGGTATACCGCTCAACACAAAACACAACATCAAAAGCTGCTGAACATAAAGCTAAAGTCCATTAGCCGCACAAGCCGGGCTGAACCCCAAAGCTGTTTTCTGCGGCATCTGACCCTGCAGACAACTACCAGCTGAGTGTCTTTAAAACGTTAACAATCCCTTAAGCAGCAGGAATAAAGACAGGGACACGCAGTGCTCATGTTTATCATGTTAAATACAGCTCAGCTGGCTAGAAATCTGAGTTCGAAGGTTGCAGGTTCAAGTCATGCGGCTGGCAGAGTAGTCATTTCGCTGTCGGGTCTTGAGTTGAGGACTTTAACCCCAATTACCCACAGAACCCTGCTCTCCTCACTTGTATGTCGCTTTGGGTACAAGCACCCGCTAAATAAATGTAATGAGAGCAGGAATCAATGGATGGGCCAGACTCCGGCGGCTGGTGTTTCCTGCAGCCTGCGCTGTAATCCGTGTTCATCCTCATGGAAAGGAGCTGCCGTCTCACTCCTGCAGTAATGAGTGGAGACGGCCCTCCATTATTCATTATTCCTGGGACGGCGGGACGTCTCTGACCTGCTTGTAGAGTAATTGTTCGTTTTCTCGTGCGAAGCAGAACAGGATGTCTGTCAGCTTGGTTCTCACGTCCTCCTGCTGGAAGTACTGCATCTCTGGGAACCTGGAGCAGGCAAAACGCCGGGGATGATGGGAATGACTAACTGGGCCCGTTCATCACGGAAGGCAAAGCAAGGTATACGAGGCGCTGTCGACAGCACAACAGCTAAGGGAATCGGGAATTTCCAGAATTATTGGGCTTTCTCTTGGGAAACCTGCCAGGTTGCTAGCTCGCGCATTTGATGGCGGCACATGGGACGAGGCGGTCGGTGCACGCCGCGGGACTTCAAGCGCTTCGGCGAGAGCGGCGTGCCGCCTTGGCTAATCTTACCGCTTTGTTACCCGAAGCCTGGAAACACTGTCGATTTCGCACTTACGTCCTCAGCACATCTTGCTTGATCATCCCTCTAAGCTCTTTATCTTGGAAGAATTTGTTCCAGAGGCTCTGCAAAGATGTTCAAAGTCATCAGCCAGTTAAATATAGCACCAGACAGACAGAGTGACTGTGCCCCCCGCGCCCACCCCCCACTTTAGTGCAGTTCGATATCCATACATGTTTTGGCAGCTTCAGAAAGGTGCCCACAGGTGGTGGGAGAGGTGCCAGTTCGTTTCGGCATCTTCAGCGGCTCCAGGCCACACCGAGCCTGAAACGCGGCCGCCGAGATTTGGGCCGATTTGTCGCCTGCCTGAGTGACTGCCAAAGGTGCTTTTACACCTTTAAAAAGACAAGCTCTTCTGAGGCTAAGGAACGGTGGCTGCCTGGGGGGCAGGAGAACACACCGGAAATGTGAAATCGGGCAACCGGGGGCGGGTGTGTTGCTTTCTAGGGCTCCACTCAAAAAGTTACTTTGGGGCTACCTCAGATGTTTCAAAAACTATAAATATCTCTAGCAAGCAGAGTCAGGAGATCATAGCTAGCTAGCTGGTTAGCAGAACATGCTGCTTCAGCATCTCCTAAATAAGGAACATGTTTGTTTATGCAAATGCGTTGTTTGGGTGGTGGTGTAAACGGCTGCTGTGGGCAGAGGAGACGGGGCAGGGAATTCTAATGCTGAAAAAGGGCGTGGAAAAGGTTCAACGGGGTAGCTTGCGAAGGTGGTGGGATGAATAAAGGAAGACAGACAAGGGAATATGAGTGAGAAAACACACAGTACAGGGAAGAGGACAGAGACAGGGAGAAGGTACTCACACCCTCGTCCTGCGATAATGGGTTGTTCACCACGAGGTCTTGCTGTCCTGCGGCTTTGCGTGGGTTGGTTATGTGCTGTGAGAGGTCAGGGAGAAATTGGACAATGTTTCATTTCTTCAGCACTGAGGATTGACACCAGACGACCTCTGGATCTAGCTCACCCCCCCCCTCTGTCAGACAAAGGGGGGATGGGGGACACACACTCACCGTTTCTTTAATCTTCTCGTACTGAGCTCGCAACTCCTTCGTCTTGTTGATCCACTGATTCTTGTCCTCAGGAAGGACATCCAAATAAAGCTGGAGAGGGGAAAAACGAAAGCAGACATGATGGTCCTACCACACCTGAAATTCAAAAGAACGATTATAAACGAGCCGAGATCGTGTAGCACGCAAACCCGGAAGGCCTTCCCAGCTCAGACATGAGCGGCAGATGTTTGATTAAAAACTATATTGACCTCCCTGGTTTGTTTCCCTCCATGTAAAGACAGAGCCTGCCCACAGCCCGCTCTGCATTCGGCATCATTATAATGAGAAGGCGTCAATAATTCATCGTACTTGATTTAATATAGTTCAACACTGGAAGCTCCATTTGCTTATAAACTGTGAACAAAGATCACACTACAGCTATCCAATATATAAATACACACAACTGTTATGCTATAACTTATTTACAGAGTACGCACACACCAGCATACGGGTCAAAACGGTCTCCAAACACTGGGCCGAAACCAAGCAAAAGGCTGGAGGGGGGAGAACATCTGAACGTACAGCTCTTCTTGGGTTAATGACAAAAATGCGCAAGTAAGGAACTACGCAGATCAGGCATTTCAGAGGAAAGCCGTCGCGTGACTCAGAATGGGTTGAGTACGGACGAGCGGTGAGGCCCCACGACGTGCACGGATTTCGCGGGAGACAAACGGCCGCTCCTGCCAGATGCGGGATTAGAGCAAACGGGTTCTGCTCCTTTGTGGCTGATACACCGGTGGCGCTTCACCTTCCAGCACACGCTCCGGAACCTGCTGCTCCTCAGTCGCCCGTTAATCCCGGCCTGCCGGATCCTCGCCAGGTAGTTACTGTTCGAAAATAACTCGTCCCATTCTTTTCTGCGGAGAGAAGGAGATCGGCGCAGTCAGGAAGGGGGCAGCCGGCTTTGCCTGTACCTACATGAGAGGACGAAAAATCTGAGTGCCATTTTTAAATAAAATGAAAACTGAAAAGCTGCTTTATTTCCAGTTTGTACAGGTACAGGCACACTGAAATTCTCTATCACAGTTTACACCTTGCAAGCCCACTCTTTTCCTACAACGTTAGCATAGCCGGGGGGGGGGGGGGGGTTGGGCCCCCCGTTGACCTTGGACCCCCAGGGGGTTTTTTTTTCTCCCCCCTTGAGAGCTTTTGGGTCCCCCCCCCCATTC
>JAAGVU020000045.1:1820623-1855893 GCA_011763525.2 Mormyrus iriodes | reverse complement strand
TTGCTCTTTTCACACCACGCAGACACCCTCCCTCCCCCCTTTTTTCCGTCGCCGGGGGGGGGGGGGGGGGGGGGGGGGGGGTTGGGCAGCCAGTTGACCTTGGACCCGCAGAGGTTTTTTATTTCTCCCTACTTGAGAGTTTTTGGTTCCTCTCCTCCATTGTCATCTGGCTATCTTTCTTTCAATTCTTTGTCCTTCCCTTTCCCTGTTTTTGTATTATTCTGTCTTAATGATGTTGTATCACAACACACCCATGTAAAGTGCCTTGGGATGACTCTTGTAAAAGGCGTTATATAAAAATAAATTGAATTGAATTTCGTTTTTGCATATCCCATAATGCACTCCTTTGCAACACACACATACATATATACATACAATTTTAAGCACATATATACAGGTGAGAGGTCAGAGGTCAGAACACAGGGTCACGTCATTTATCCTGCACCCCTGGAGCAATTTAGGACATGAAGGACCTTACTCAAGGGTCCGATGCACGCGTGACTATTTTGCCGAGGATGAAATTCGAACCGGTAACTTTCCAATCACAGGCATAGAAGTCAAACCTGCTGGGCAATACCCCTCCTTACTGTTCATTAATAAAAGTAGCATAATGAGGAAGGTTGTGTGTATTAAGAACCATGCAGATATTTGCAGGGAGGGTGCCATGAAAATTACACTGGAAAGGACCCTGATAAACAGATATTTGTGTTTTGAGGCTACGTCAGCATGCAGGAAGGTCTATCTCCTGTCAGAGCACCACACAAGTGTCACCAAGCACTAACACCCTACAGGCTTCACAGCTCAGCAGGTCTGCCTTTCACCAATTACACCCACTCAGAAACTCATCAGCGGCAGCACCACCCAGCCCCGCTTATGAGGTGCCGGCCCGGTCCTGAGGAGGTGACCGAGGTGAGCTCCAGTAAAGCTTCCGTTAGATCGCCAGCATGTGGGCGCGACTGGGGTACAAGGGTAAATTGGCCTGTGAGGGGTATCGCTTGCTGGGCGCACAGATTGGTGTAACACCTGGATTCACACACATGCACGTTAAAGAGCAAGACCCTCAGCGATTAATTACACCACAACCGGTGAGGACTTTTGCTAGTTGATGAAATTACCCAGCATGAAGTGGCGTAGTAACAGCTTAAGTGTGTCCTGGTCCGCGCACACACACACACACACACACAGGTCCCCATGCAGCCCACAATGACAGCTGGGGTCCAGCTGGACTCCCCATCGACACCGTGGCCCCGACGCCCACTTCGCCGGTACCCCCCGTGGGCCTCTCGCAGGTCATTTGCCATCGCCATGCCGTGTCAGGTGCTCCGCTCAACTGGGTGGGGTAGGGAATGACTGATGGAGAAGCTCAGCTGTGCTGACAGGTAAAGTTCAGTGAGTTTGTGAGCCCAGGGGAAATCAGGCTGTGTGATGGTCCTCTCTGCAGACATGTCTGTTTACCGCAGCAGGGATGGAAACACCTGCACTCACGGCGTACCTGCTTCATCAGCAGGGAACAGAGAACCGCACAAACAAACCGCTTATCCAGCGCTGCCAGGTTGGACACACATACTGTATCTTATAGATTATTTTATTCACTTCAAGGAGAGCACATTATATATATATGTATGTGTGTGTGTGTGTGTGTGTGTGTGTGTGTGTGTGTGTGTGTGTGTGTGTATGTATATATACACACACACACACACACACACACAAAACCTATATAGAAAAGTAAATGTTATTAATATAAACTTTTACAAATATGGTGGGGAAACATGCAGAAAGGCTGGAAAAACTCCACATACAGGCTGTTCATACTCTGAATGCACAGTGCTCTATGCTGGTCCAGATCAGCTGCACAGGGCCCACACAATGATAAGATGTGTGATGGCCCCTGTGCCTGCCTGAGGTAAGTCTGTGATTCAGTTCCGGGGTGTTAAAGGGAATTCGAGAGCCAGAGAGAGCACTGTGTTACTGTGTTATATATCACTGAAGGTCCTATTTCCACAGGTGACAGCAGTGCATTACATGGTGACTGGGGGATGCAGTAGAGCCCAGTTTTTCTCAGTTTTGGGAATGCGTTTAGTCCCCGGAGGGCTGTGCCTTTCCTGTGCCCTGTAGGTCATTTAAAGGGAGGGTAATGATTATCAAGGGCCAGCAGTATGTATTCCTATCCTTATGGGGACTCTCCATTGATAACCCTAACCACAACAGTGACAACCTTAACCCCTACCCAGCCCTAACATTAACCATAAGTAACCAAACAAAATACAAGGCTTTTGGCATTATTCATTTTTTCATTGCATTCACAGATTTTTATAAAATTGAGGTTATGCCTGTGGGGACCAAAAAAATGTCCCCAGAAGGTAAAAAGTTAGTTTTTTTTCCACATTGTGGGGAAGTCTGGTCTCCACAATGTAATAATTACTAAAACAAATACACACACACACACACACACACACACACACACACACACACACACACACACACACACACACACACACACACGTTTTTTTCTGTCTCCCGTGTGGGAAGTCGGGTGTGCCTGACATTTTCAGACGCCAAAACCGCATCTTGCTCGGTGATTAGGGAAATTAAAAGGAAGGAGGGAGAGAGTGTTGGTGCTGACCACGATGGGGACTCCCCCGACAGCAAAACATGCAATTAGGTTAATCCGACGGCCCCACGCCCAGCCCCCAAACGCTGAATGCTGCGGCAAGTCAACACCTGAGAAGTTCATACAAGCAACTTTTGTCTTCATCACCACCCCCACTGACAAGCCTTGCCCCCTTTGGAGCCACTCACAGAAAAATGTTATTTCACGGGATCTCTAGGGGAAAAAAAATATATCATTGGAATTAGGGGGCACAGTTGAGCTGCTTACCTGTATGAGAGGAAGGTGGATTCCACCTCCGAAGATGATGTGTACGATCCACTGTCCAGCACTGCATCTGGGACACACAGATACAGAGCATCAATACACCTGATGTGTTAGGAACGTTGGCATGCACACGGAGGCTACAGAGTCATCGGGCAGAAGCACTCTGAAAAAGTGTCTGGAAACACCACTCACACTCACAAAGGATAATACAAGTGAATCTATTCAGGAGACTGACGCTAAACTGATCTGCAGTCAGTCACTTAGAGGTTACCTGGTATTCATTTACACTTATTTACCAGATACTCTTGCCTAAAGTGACATACATGTGAGCATCACAGAGCAGGGTCGGCCAGCATCCATCACTCCTGGAGCAGAATGCAGTTAAAGACTTCGCTCAAGAGTACAAGATTACTCTGCTGGCCACAGGATTTCACCCCATGACCTTCCCTAACCTGCTGGGCCACACACCACATTTACATTTAATTTACAAGAGGAAAGACCACAGATAAAATGAGGGATTTACATCATTAGAAAATGTCCCATTAAAGATAGTTACACTTGTTGGATGTGATGTTGAGGAACCGGCCAGACAGAGAAGAAAATTCACTCTTCAGAAAAAGGACAAACGGCGGATTATCCAGAGCAACCTCAGTATCCGAAATGTTAAAGCCCACTGACACATTTGATGAACCCTAATGTTGAAAGAGCTGCTTCTTTAAAGCACAAACAGTATTTATAGAGCTATAGGACCCAGGAGGACCAGGCTCTGTCACGGTCATCCTCCGCTCGATTCCGGTTCCTTTCTTTGAGCACCGATACGTCATTTCATCCCAGAAAACAGCTTTCACTGCTCCTCCAGGGCCCTCTGCTGCTTATACACCTACACCAGTCAGACGAATTTGAAATAAAAGAAGGTTTCTCCCTCTGCTCTGTGGCCAATGTGTTTTGCTGGAAGGCTTTTTTTTTAAAAAAAAAAAAGATAATATTTATGACAGATCTGTAGAAATTTAAGCTGCAAGGCGCTTAAAATTTCACAGAAAAAAAGGTCATACTTGCCTATTTTCTCCTCATTGATTGATTTACGGGTTAAGGAAGATTTCAATTACATCATCCTACCATCAGGGGACACTGTATACAACAGTTTTCTTGTATAAAGGCTATGGTCTGTATGATCTTTGAGGAGGACATTATAATGGATCTGAGGTGGTGTGTCGGAAGTTTTAAACTAGAAGATCAACTGCACAAGGGAGAGGGGGGCATGGGTGGAGTCACCAATTTTCTTGGAAATATTCAGGCTACAACAAAGACTCAAACAGGAAACCAAGACCCTGGACCATGAGTAGAATGAGAAAAAAATCGGCTCGTTTTCTTAAAATCTGATCTAAAAATTATAACATGGGCCTATGAAGACAAAATTATAAGACGGTCTGATGTCTTGCATTGCTGCTGCTCTTCCACTAATATTTAAAATTTTTAACTTTTTATAAAGAAAATGTTTAATTGTTCATTCATAATTCTAAAGGTAAACTGGTAGGTAAAAACTCAGGGAGAAGGCTTGTTAAAAACAGACCATGAATGACATATGCAGTAACTTGTAACACAAACTATACCATTATATTTTTTAGTCTTCATAAATAAACCCCGCACTGGCAAAGCAGTATTTCTTTGTAAGAAATCAAGATTGCGTGCTTTAAAAAACAAGCCACTCTCACAGATTTATGAATAACTGAATATTTACATGCTCAGCACATAATATATCACGCATATATGCAGGACATAATTTATCGGCGATATATATAAATCAACGACATTTTTGTTGAAAAAGATAAGCGAAGTTATTGTGTTATGGGGGCCATCTGGTGGCAATAATTCAGTGTTTTACAGGCATCATAAAGACAGAAAACAGATGTGACGTAAACATTTTGAAGATCATCTGATGGGGGGGTGGGCTTTTTTAAACCCAACTAGTAAGAAATGCCTCAACACAGCAACGGAAAGCACTGCGAGAGAAGTGTGGTGTTGACTCCCTCAAGTTCAGGAGCGATCAATCAAGCCACAGAGCGATCCCCCAGGGACGGTCTCTCATACATATTCATGAGCTTGACGTGCTAATTCCTGCTAGCTCACGTTGCGAGTTGCGTTTATGACTCATAATTGTCAGTCTCCCCGGAAACATGCTCCCATCATCAGTTCAGGTCCTGTGGTCCAGCGTGACCATGGCGATCTGCCTCAGGTTCAAACTTTACGACGATGACAGTCTCTAACGCCCCGAAGCGTCGCCGTGTGGCACCGGAGATTATACCCCAACAGTTAATCCTAACTCACCTACATTTGGAACCCCTTTCAACCAGTAGCTAACCCTCCACAAGTTCTGAGGGTTAAGTTTGTTAGCGCTGTTATAATTTGAAGTACTGCATGTTGTAAAGTTGCCACAAGCAGAAACAAAACAAACAGCTTTTTAACGAAAATTTTTGGAGTTTTTCACATCTTTAACTGTTGCGACGTGATCTGAAATGTTTCCCTCTCTCCACTGACCTCCCTCTGGGGTAAATGCACATCATGTGTGTGCAACAGAGGAATTCGAAAAATATCGAAAATATTTAAGCGGTGCTCTGCAGCTGGTATGAAGTTCTGGCTGTACGGAAAAACATAGCGGTAACTGTGGGGTTTTAGAGACGAAAAAGTGACACTGACTAGTCAGCACATATTCAGCAGCTCATACATGTTTTTATTGTGTAAACAGAAAGGTACGTCCTGTATTGTCGTGTTGTGAGTCCCCCTGTATCGCTTCCTCCCACAATACTGCAGGTCCAACATGTGACTGAAACCAGGGGTGTTACCAAGAACGCAAAGAACGTACTTGTGTTCTCGGCAAGAGCGCTGTTGCTAACTCACCTCCCAAGAACGAACTTGGCACACAATAGATCATTGGATTGTTCTTGCTGGCAATGATGCAACCGATGTATCCTTGATATTTGGGGCGGGGCAAGAACGACATCTGGGGATTTTTACCATCCTCTGTACTTCTGGTCTTGAGTATCGGAACTGGTCTTCGGCAACGGAAGATGACGTAAAACGGGTACGCGAGAATACAAATACGGTCTGGTACGCATACTGATACACACCCCAGGCCTCCCAAAAGCAAGTAGGCTGTATGCTTCCATAAACCTAAACCCCTCTTTTCCAGGGTAAAGTACAAAAGAAAAATGAGCATCTAAAAAGAAGATATGAAAAGATTTGGGAAACAAAACGAATAACGTGAACTAAAAGTCACCTTAGCTATATTTACATGACAGCACCATAAAAACGATTACATCCCTGGACTGAGCTTAAATATATTACTAAATGCCACATTTCAGGTCACTGCCATAGCCCCGTGTGTTACATTGCAGCTGCTGACCCGCTGAACAGGTTACGACATGTGATTTGTGCTTACTACCTAACAGATGTGACATGTCAGGGGTTAGCAGCCGGCTAAACCCGGATGCGGCTGAGCTAGTGGGACAGGAGTGATGTCTGACACACTTCCCATCTTCAGATGCTGTGCACACGCCTCCCACATGCCGCCTCCAAACACAGACGATCAGGAAGACAAATGCTAGAAAGGAACCGAAAACTGAAACCCAAGCCGGTGTCCAAAGAGAGTTTCAGACAGACATCGCCTCACAAAATGAAACGAAACGTTGTTATTTGTATGTGTTTGAAGACAGGTATGTTGGAATATGGTTTTATCCACATATACCAATTTGCTCTCCTTTTTAAAGACATATAAATGCAGAGAGAGAGAGAGAGAGAGAGAGAGAGAGAGAGAGTAAAGCTTGGGGTCTGAGTGCAGGGTCAGCTGTCCATCCAGTGACCCACCGGAGCATTTGTCAGGAGGCTAAGGGCCTTGCTCAAGGGACCAGTGGAGATGTTGCCCCTCTGCCAAGCATGGGATTCAAACCAGTGACCTTCCGATTACAGGCACAGAAGCTGGTCTTTATCAAGAAAGAAAAAACTCCCTTTGTTAAATCTATGTCTTTCTACCACCACAAGACCCAGACAGACACTGAGGTGTAGACAGCAAGTCATGCTGCAACAAGTAACACACAGAACTGATATTTATAGCCTTCAAAATACAGCCGTCGTCATAAAATATCTCGGCAGTGTTGTTCATAAATCTTTCATTGTGGTTTGCAAAATTCCACCTTAAAGGAACAATATGTCAAGTTGCATAAACTGAGACACACACCAGCTCAGCAAACGTTAACCATGAAAACAATGCCCCATTCATGGCATCTGAAGTCCCAGAAAATTAACGACATTCTTCAACTTCCATTCCATATGCAACGCTCCATTATGTCACAATTTTCAGAATCAGCTGTCTCTAAATTAGCACAACTCAACCAATCATTGAATAACGTCAAAGGTGGTCTGGGGCAACAATGACAAAGAAGTAGAGAGATGAGGAGCAGCACCCCGGGGCTTACTCACATCCACTGCCCCTGTTGAAGTTCTGCAAGGGGTCAAATCCGGTCTCATGGTCGTCTGTCTGAAGCGGGTGCCTGGTCTCCAAATTGGGGTGCTGCATGTCAACAATCAACTATGGCCTACAAAAAAAAACAAAACAAAACAGAACACAGCGTTTCAGCTTCCTGTTAGACCAAAGTGGTATCTGGAAGGCTGAAGAGTTAGACTACTTCAAACTTTCGCTTAAACAAAGCAGTCATCTTTCAAGGCTTTATAACTGATAGAAGACTGAGGGGAAAAAATGACATCATCAATTCAAGTCAAAAGATATGAAAAGGAACACAAAAAATGATCGTTAGTCACAATTATACCCTTGGCTGCTGCACCTCAGAATTAATGAGCCTGGTCACATGACCTCTCACCCAGGATCCAGAGCGGCGAACCACGCCAACGGAGCAGCCTGCCCGCTGCGCTCCGTTATGTAACACAGCCTGACGCACTTGCTCCGACAGACATTACTCACATGAAGTTAAATTACAGGAGTGACACAGTGCCATTATCTCAGGGGCCATGCGGCCTGAACTGGTGCCAAGGCCCGCGTGGCAAATTCGGCTAATCTGCTCCCGGCAAAGGCAGCGCTTTCAGAGCGCCGTCAAGAGATGTGCCACAGTAAGCAAATGAGCAATGAACATGCAGGGCGGCACCTTCCTAATGGGTTCATCTCCCAGCATTGGCCACTGCACTGGGCTGCGGCACATCTGGGTGGCAAATTACGACAGGTTGCTTGGCAGGGGGGATGGGCACCCTGAAACAAATGAGTGAGTGAGTGTATAAAGGAATGCCTGGATGAGTGAATGACCAATGACTGACAAAGAAAGAATGGCAATCAGTGAATGAACAAAAGGGTAACTCAATGAGTGAATGAGTGAAGGAATGACTGAATGAAAAAAGAATGAAGAAATGACTGATCGAACAAGTGAGAAGTAAGAATAAAAATGATAATGCGAGATTGGATGAAGGAATAGCTGAATGAGTTAATGAACAAATGAATGACTGACTGAATGTATGAATGAATGAATAGAGGCTCCCCTGAGTCATTTTTCAGTTTCTAATCCTCAGATTTCCTTGAGAGACATGGTGGGGGTGGGGCAGGTTGGCCTGGGGGCAGATATGCTGAGGCAGAACTGTCACAAACAGTGATCATCACCCATATAAAGCAGCCAAACAGCCAACAGGCTCTATCGGAATCCATGCCCTCAACACTCAGCATTTAGAAAGCAGCGCAGGCTAAGTGATACCATCTCATTATTACCCCAACATGAGCAACAAGGGCACAGAATCTGCATTGCTTAGACCGGATGCCCAGCACAGGAAACGTGAGGATCAGCAAGTGTGATCATCAAATTCCGAAGAGGCCAGGGAATGGGCCATCGGGCCACGGAACCGGGTCCGACCGGCCACCTCTTGCGTTTGCGCCAACTTAGCAACGCGACGCCAATGGGGCAGCGCTGATTTTATTAGCAAATTCAATCACTGGCACAGCTGAATATTTCATAGCAATAAAGCCAACGCAGAGAAAATGCTGCAATTGGTTGCTTCCAGAGCCCCCCCCCCATCGGGAACAGCGGGCGTCAGGTGGCCTGGTGCCGAGCACAGGCCTGCCACCTCAACAAACACCCTAAATTATTCATCAATAAACATCAATCAGCTAATCATTAAAGCTCTGCCCCTCACACACTGTTTTGTGAAATGGACTTTGTTGTCGTGTTAGTTATCGAACATCACTGCTTAAACATGCCTGAGGTGGGTCAGCACACTAAGCGCTAAATGAAAACAAATAGTTACAGAAATATGATTTTTCAACATGAAATTTCTAATGTATCGACAATTCAACAGAACAAACCAAAATAACACACGTTTCAATTTATAAAATTTTCAAAGTGAAATCTCTTGACTGGCACGCCTGTTTCAGTACTTGGTACAGCTTCCCCTGGGAAAGATCACAACACCTATTTTCTATAACCTTTAACAATGTGTGAACAATTCTCTGGCTTTCCACGTGGTGATGTCCATCAGAGGGATTTTACATTATCTACATTTACATTCTGTTGAGAAGAAATACACTCCCTTAAGATTATTATTAACAAAAAGCTTGACATTTTTCAGAAACAGCATTAGGATTAAAAAAAAATATTACCATAAAAGTAAACATTTTTTCCCCTGATGTTTGAGTGTGATGTTGCTCATTGTCTGTGGCTAATGTACAGTCTTTCCGTTCGTTTTCATAAAGACAGTCAGTAAGCCGGGTTAGCGGTTCTATTTTAACAAATGGAATGTGAACTTTAGTTATAATTAAACACGGTGGCTGTGCAACGCTGGGTCCCGCATGCCTGCAAGATGGCAGCAAATAAATGCAGCAAAACAGGAACAAGGGCAAACTGTGAGCATCTTGGGACTGAAACTCCGATTCGCCCTATGCCAGCTACTACCCGGGCAGCCCCACGCTCACCGTAATGATGATGGCTCGCCTGTCTTCATCGACCTGCCTCTGGCTCAAGTCTCTCCACATGGACGACGATCTGAAAGGAAACAACGGCAAGACAGTCAGACAGATAAGCAGAGAAGAGAGGGAAGCCGGCAGCATATATACATGCCGTGCTTTGAATATGGAGAACATGAGTTCTATTGATTTATGACAAAAGCAAAGACTCTGCTCCGTGGAATATATAATAAAGAATGCTGGATGCCAATTACTTTTGTCAGTTTCAACTTATTTCATAGAAAATCGTGTTTCTTTTTTTAAAAAGTGGAAGGGAACCAATACTTTTGGCCGTGTCCATATATGAGCTATGAATACCATGGTGAAGTGACAGAGAAAAGCAAGATCTTGTGTGGAATTGAAACTCCAGGGCTCACTGACACATTGTTAAACTAGGTGTTTGAGATTCTGTACATTAAACTGTAGCACGGCTGCTGTAAAGGGACAACTTCAGCCAAATAACCGCTGAGAACTCCGTAAAACGAAAGGAATATATTGGTGAGCAAGATGAAAAGCAAAAAAATTGTTTGGAAAGTAGGTCTCCAGGCAGTCAAAAGATCCTTTCTCCAAATAGTCCAAGGTTTAAAAGGACACCAAGTGGGTCGTTACCTTGGCGCACAAGAACGTTGAACACTGAGGGCTACGATACAGGTTGCTTCTGCGATAGTTACCAAGATACTCAGCTGAATTCTGCTACAGTATTGATATTTTATTGAGTCAGCAGCACCTTCAAGGCAATCGCCCTCGAACTTTGGTGACCCAGGAAAGCCCTTAACACAGCTCGACACTTGTTTCTAAACCCGCATTCACGTAGCTGGCCCCGGCATCCCCACCCGTCACTCATGAACAGCAGAACACACAGAGATTTTCGAAGCATGAATGCACCGTGCAGTTTGTAGCTGCTGGCACGGTGACAGCGAGCCAGTTAGCTGCCGCGCAGCACAGGAGTAGCGCCGTTATTTCGACACGACAGGGGCCACCATGTATTCACTTTGGGGTAATTGTACCTCAGACGGCTGAGGGGAAATGGGGCACCGGTAGAACAGAGCGTACAGCTTGGCCTAATCAGCTCCATCATCATGGGAAGAATCTGAATAACAAACAGCTCCCTGGATATGCGCTGATGTTCCTCCGGTAACAGTTTCCAGGTTTGCTTATAAATTATTACAAACACCACTAAACGGCAAAGGTAATATCTGGAAATTATAATGGCAGTATCTCATTATTGATAATATATTCATTACTGACTCAGACTGGCTATGTATCAATGCATTAATAAAGTCTGTCATTGATTATTTATATGAGTGCAGAGTCTGTTGAGCGGTTATCAAGCATTTGTAAACAGCTTAAAACAACAGAACACTCAAAAACCATTCATAAGCAGGCCTTGAATATATACGTTGGTATTTCAAATTGCTTAGAACAAATTAAGAAATTTTCAAATGACGTTTCTAGTTTTCAGCCATAGCCATTTCCTCCCAATCACAGCGGTAACCACCTCTGACCTACTTAATACATCACACTTCATTGGACTTAATCATTCTCTTATAATCTTAAAGTTGTGATCCCCAAAATCACCTTGAAACGCAGAAAGCTTTTTATCATACGCAAGAATGCATTTTAAAATCAAAACGGGCAACATTTATTCAGTACACAGTACAAAGATGGGCTTTCCAGGGACAAATAATGAGAACTGAAAACATGGTTATTCTGTAACTAAGGCTGCTTTTTTTTTTGCTTGCTTGTCCGCCTTTATCTGTGCATTAAAGAAACAATTTGATCTTTCCTCTGACGAATGAAATAAATGTTCTGAATAATTTAACCAAAGCAAACATTTCTTGCTAATATCAGGCTAATTATAGAAGTGCAGGGAGATGGTAATTTAAGCCCTTGGGCGCTGATTGTAAAAATGACTCCCTGAAGTCGCAGTGGCTGTTTCAGAAAGCTAGAAAGCTAAGCACTTATTTAACAGAAATTACCCAATGATCAGAGGACTTAAGAGGGAAGGGGGGGGGGGTAGGGGGGGCGTGGTACAACCATGATTAGAAAAAATATATGATTAAAAAAAATACATCCATTCCTAATCACAACTGTCAAACTGCACATTTTTTTCTCCTATTTGGATAATTACTCTGTATGGGGACCGATGATTCTTCCGAGAGCAAAAGAAACCCAGGGAAAGTGTTTGGCTGGACAGCGTGCATCGTTTGCCGAACAGCCATCTGTTTGGCGAAAGCCTGCTGATTAAGTCCAAACGAACGCTTTTCCATGGACTGAACACCCCATTTCGAGCTCCAAAAGCCTGGCTACGTGTTCAGCTACCCTCGGCTGCTTCTCAGAGAAGCAGATTCTGCTTTGCAGGCAAACGTGAACATGTGCAGGGAGATGTGTCATGGGGTGTGAATCTTTCAGAGATGCTTATTTCGAGACTTGCTCCTTCAGCAGAAACCCTTGGTGTGGACAGCATCTTATTCTGGCCCAACATAGCCATTCATAACTTGTGTTGGATGGCATCTCCCGTTCGGGACTTGGACCACGGCAAGGAAAACCTGTTTATTATATGAGCACCATTATTTGCTATTTAGGGCCTATGTGGTGGCTCCGTGGGTTAGAACAGTATATCAGTGATCAGAAGGTTACCGGTTCATATCCCGAAGTCTGCAAGTAACTCTTGAGTCCTTGAGCACAGCCCTTAACCCCAAATGCTCCAGGGACAGGCTGACCCTACTTTCTCATTTGTTTATAACGTTGAACAAAAGTGCCTCCTAAATAAAGTAAATTTTGAACAAGGTACGTAGGAATTCTTTGCCTGTCGTGCTCCCATGAGAGAAAATTTTACGGTTGAAGTGCAGGATCAGTCAGTATCCAGAACACCTGGAACAACTGGAGTTAAAGGCCTTGCTTGAAGATGCAGTGGCGATATGAATACTTTGTCATACAGGATTCAAACCTATAACCTTCAGGACAAGGGCATGGATCCTCGATCACTGGAAAGATGAGTGCAGTTATAAATGGGATTTCCCTCCCCCACTTGTTCAGAGTGAAGTACTTCAGTCTTCATTTGGCAGAAACAAAGCCTTGGGGGGGGGCGGGGGCAACGATTACAATGACAACATAATCTTCCATATTGCTCGAGGGAGGTAGGGAAGGGTGGGCCGATCAGTGCGGTGGCAGCCTTGCATTCTGTACGACCGCGATCTCTCTAAACGCAATCCTACCCGGCTCACAGGGGGAGGTCATCCGTGGGGCATCGAGAATGGGGACTACACAGTGCCTCAAAATCAGATCATGTTAATTTGACTTCAGAGAATAATTTCAACAATACGGAGCAAAGAATAAAATGATTCAGAAATCACTGTGTAAAATTACAGTGAACTGTGAGATTACAGCATTTGCTAGAAAGACTCAGGAATGTAAAATTAGCACCAAATGGTAATTTAAGAGCACCGAGTGCTTTAGTTACATGATGAGCCAGTCAGGTTCAATCTGATGCATTTGTCAACAGATACTCTTTTTGTAGTTTTTTAAAATAACCCCCATGTTTGGGTTTCTCCTCCCATTTAATGGGACAAGACAAAAGGACGACGACAGTCAAGAATGCAGAGCTGCAAGTCCATCTGAGAGGGTGCCTTGCTTCCCTGTAGTCTCGCTCATGAATACTGGTAACCACAGCAGTATGGTGGATTTTAGGTGGTGTAGTTTGATCTAGGAAGCCACATACACCGCCCCTCCTGCAGCAGAAGCCACCGGGCCCAGAACAAAATGGAAGGGCGTCAACTTGGGAAAAGACTGAGGAACTGAAGAGAATTCTGAATTATTTGCAACCATTTCGCATGGTACTCCGACACCAAGTACCCTGACCAGCAAAAACAACTCTTGACACAGTGGAAATGCAGAAAGCAGGTCATTTTATGACATTTGCCTCCATTTTATTTAAACAACAGACACTTTTTGAGAAAGCAGGGTCAATCCCTGCAGCTATTGGGGTTAAGGGCCTCGATCAGGAACTGAGTAGTTAAACCACTATGCCGACCCTGGGATTTGAACCAGTGATGTTCCGATCACAAGGATAGCATCCTAACCACCCATGGAGCCACACAGTACCCTGAAAGTTGAAAGGTCAACCTGGAACACTAAAGGAAATGAGCAGAACCTTCCATGTCAATTCAAAAATCCAGCTCACTGTTGTTCAGAAAGGTTATCTTGGGTTAAACCAAAGATGACTCTGCAGGTAGGAGTGGACCGCTGGCCCTTAAACTTAACTATGGGTGTGAAACAGCACCAACTGAGCATACGCCGCAATGTTTTGAAAGAAATGAGGATCCTGAGAAGCCTGACTTCGGCTGGCAGTGTTTTCCGCGCAGAACCTCATGGTCAAAGTGAAACCGTTCGACTCCATGCTGATTGGTCGAGAATGTTTGTTTGGAAAAGTTTTCTGTCATTTTTTTTCCATATATACATTTATGTTATAAGTCCAAAGGGACTTACAAATGAAGAGCACACAGGTCCAGCAAATGAATTAGAACAAACCAGAGGTTGTTAACACACCAAAAGGAACATTCAGCACAATAAATTATATAGTCTCACTGCATTCAGTGCATTGTATGGTTATAACCTAACTAACAGGCCAGCTAATATATTATACTAACTATAACACAGCCACATCCTTACACAGTAACAGGCACAATAGCCCTGTGAAAAATGCAATTATATCTAAGTGTTACAGAAAAGTATGGAACAGACATTCTGGCAGAGCCAGGGAACAACAAAAGCATCAGAGACTGGTTAAGCATGTTTTTATAAGGAGCGAAAGGGATCGAGAAGTTCTGAAGGAGAAGGGCAAAGTGCTCCACCATTGAGAGATACACCCTGATTCTGCCCCACACAGCCATCTTCTGAACAGTCGAGGAGTGTTGCAGCCTTAAGATTATATTTCCGAAGCAAAGGGACTGAGGGCCAGCTGTTTGTGCGGCTCTAAAACCGAGTAACCTTTGGAGAATTGCGACGTCGCCGTTTTGACGAGCAGCTCATTGAATCTCCCATCATGCACCCGATCGGCCATTCAGAAACGAAAAACAAACAAATAAGTCAAGGCGACCATCTGCTTGTTAAAGGAAACAATAAAAGTACATCTTTTTTTTAATAAACAATAAAATTACACCTACGGTCCTTGGGAAAAGCCGATTTAGGGAAATCACAGACTTCATGTTATTTAAGTTGCATATCCTCCTTTTTTTTTTTAAAATAAGCTCCTCTTTAATTTATTACGGGAACACACACAATACTTTTGTCGTCCTCGTCTGCTTCGTTAACAGTGGCCAATCAGAGAGGAGCCGAGGGATGCAATTTCACAACTGATGCATTCCTCAGACATAAACCATCTGCTACCGATGTAAAAAAAAATCAAATTAATCCATTCTTTATCACGCTTTCGCATTTTAAAGCAATTAAAACCTCTCCTCCGCCTGAAAGCCAGGCACAGAGGTATCTCGATAATGAGAAGTTTGGCTAACTTTGCGCAGGTTTCGCGAAAACACTGCCGCGCCTGATAAGTTTGCCGGGGTCTCCCGCACTCCGGTGAGCAGTTAGTCCTGCGATACAGATGTTGGCAGCGGCGGGGAATGGTTTATTTTTCCTTTATTAAACGTTCAATCAATTGTGAAAACCGAGAAGTCCCATAATACGATGGACGCTTCACGGCTGATTATTTTCGGCACTGTGTGGTCCTTTTAACTCCCTCTGGTACAGACAGAAATGTCAAAAGACCACTAACAGGAACGGTAGATCAAGAAAGGCGATCTACTAGCAAACGAAAAAAACAATTAAAGCGGATAAACAAGCAAATGTTCATAAAGAAAACATAGGCTTAAATCAAATGGGTTTTCTAGCCATCTAACTAGCTCCTAGATCGCCTAGGCCCTTATTGCAAGGCTGAAAACCAAACTTCTCCTAAAACATACAAAGCCTGCTTTAAACGGTACTGAATGTGTGTTTCTCATCGACTACAACAGTGCGAAACTTAAAGCACCATATTAGCACACATGAGCAGCTCTGCAGGGGGTGAATCGTATTAATTGCACCCTTGTTCCTGTTCCAAACCAAATATCTGTGTTAGCATTTAAGACATTAAGCTTCAGCAACTATGCAAATGAATAACAAGCTCATACTTTCGAAATCCCACCTTTTGCTTATAACACGCACCGTCCGTATACATTATTTACAGCTTTTAATGAGTCGCGTGTAGGGATGTCCTATACAGGATTATATTGTCCCAGGTTAGGATACTTTTGGAGCAGTCGGGGTTTAACCAGCAAGGTCATCCTGACGCAGCTTACCACAAATGACGAAGTGCGCTATTAAAAGAGGAAAACGGTGACAACCTTGTTATACAGTCATAGTATTAGAAAGCTTTTTAAAAATAAAAAGCTTGTTCAGTTTAAAAAAAAAAAAAAAAAGTGTGACTTGGGCATTGAGGCCTGTGATAACGTGATTAAAGTGGAATCCTTACTAATAAAGTCCAACTTCATAAATCACGCGAAATCCAGAAGCTCCCAACACCATCTGTTAACATCAGGCATATATGACGAGATATGATATATATTTAATAGGTAAACAACAATCTAATTAAGATGGACAAATACGCTGTGCTCTTGTCAGTGGGGAGCGTTAATTACGCACTACATTTTAAGCTCGAATTAAATATTTAAGCTCTAAAATCATCCCCGCGTCTCCAGCCATGAATGCATTAATGTCGAAATGCGGAACGACTCGCTGATGGGATCCCAGCAATGCGATTTGCTTGCATCCCAGCAGCGGTTAATTGTTAAGGAGCAGCGCCTCACCATATGTACACGGTGGGCATTTAGGGAGGCTCGTTCCCAGTGCACAGCCCCGCGTGTCCCTGATTCTACATCACAGGCTGACAAATGGGGGGTGGGGGGGGGCAGTGTTTTATGAAAGACATCCACAAACTAAAAAAAAAAAACATCATGTAAATGCTTGAAATCAACAAAATTAGTGACTAACAGGAAATCCGCAGAACAGAAGTTACAAGCAGACGATACACGTTTGTCTGGAACTCTGTCTTAGTAGTATTGTTTGCATACGTTCAGAGACAAACAGAAAAAAAAAATTCAAATTTCAAATATAAGTTATGGTGAAAATCATTACCAAATTACTTATTTACCTGCAATGTGTACCATAGGTGTGCACCCTGGCACCTCATCCATCCATCCATCCATGCCTGCCTGCCCTATGCAGGGTTGTAGGGGTCTTGACCCAATCCCAAGGTCTATCCTAGATACGGGATAAACCAGGATCGGGCCCCAACCCATCACATGGGAGGGTACATAAAAGAAAACAAAATAAAAGAATTCATGGAAGAAATCATGAACCAAAGTGTACAGGACTTAAAAATTAAAAAGAAAAAAAGAAATCGAAAAATGAAACCATATATTTTGGTCTTTCTTCATGGTGCAGTAAATCCAAATTAAGGGCGACAAAGGGAAGGGATCGTCTCAGCCGAACCGCCAAACGTAAATCAGCCTAACGATGTTTGTTCGCACGCAGGTTAGGAATTAAGGACAGCTAGGCGCTGTTTGCGGCCATATGCTTTTCCCTCCGTGCGAGATGGGCCTCACATCACTTGCGTTTCCGATTAGCAAGATGATTTATGCCGCAGTCGCGGAAAACTCCAACCAGCGAATGATAAAATGCGGTGTGACTGGACCAGATGTTGCACAATAAAACAGGATTTACCACTGTAATCTCAGGTACTTAGTCTATACAAAGCTAATATAGGACACTCTCGAATGTGGCAATGTCACACTCTCTCTTTTAATAGAGAGGGAGAAAAAAAAAGAAGACTACAAACGATAGGAGATAAATGGCATGTTTGGTTGGGCGGATGGCATGGCGTGAGTTGATGAATTAGGAACAGTTTTGTACCGAGACTTATCTGCGAGACAAACCTGGCGGAGATCACCGGGATTAATTAAGCGTGAGACACCACTTTGCCATTGTTCCCATAGCAGTCGGCGCAGAAACAATGATTAATCAGCCTTTTACCATTCTCCAGAGACCGGCCCGATCCCCCGTAAATCCGCGTGTGCGGCTCAGGGGGGTGGGGGCACACGCCAAGCTGGGGGAAACACAAGCAGTCCTCAGGGTGTGAGGGGACAGTTGTGGGTCGGCCTCCACATCACACACTTTGGGTGTGTGCGTAAATCACCAACTCGCACATCAATGTTGTGGTTGCATGACGACGTCACCCCTACCGCGCATCAGTGACTCTCTTTCCCCCATCAAGACAAAAAAAAAAACATATATTCCAGTGCGAAGTAGTTCTTTCCATTCCAAACTCTTAAACTGACAGAGCAACACTTGTCAGACACAGTCAAGCGAGGATTAGGATTTCAGTCACCAGGAAGAGAAGAGAACAAGCGTTTGGTTTAAGCCCACTAACACAGAGACTTGTTAAGGGGCGGAGAGACAGATCTAGACAGAAGCGCTCTGCAATCAATTCTTACGACAACACGTGCGCAACACCATCTTATATTAACACCCTGCTTATTTGCAGGGTGGTTTATTGTCACTGAGGGGTTCCTGATCTCATACTGAAGTGAGCAGGGTCACATGAGGAGGAGAGATGGACCGTAAGCTGGAGGCTGTCTGACGGTCATTCCGCTATACGGCCCTTTAGCCTGATCATGATCTCTCCCCCCGCAACCCTGTTTAACAGCACATGACACTGGTGTTAAGTGTAGTCCACGTTTATACCTACTCCACCTGGCTACTGCCCAACTGCCGTAGCGCATAACTGCAGGAATTAGCATTAGACCGTTGCAAACTTCCCAGCAGATATCTGTGCTGTTGCCTATTAGCATTGGGGAAGTAGTGGTCCATGAAAGCTGCGGAGATGCCAGGGATGATTGCTCTGAGGGTTTTTGGTTTTGAGCAGAGCTGCATGGGGAAGGTATGGGGGGGAGGGGGGTCAATGCATCTCTTATCACCAGTGGCTTCCCCTCTGAGACACCTGACCGCATTATTAGTAAGAAGCAGCGGCTCAACCTCAAAATCTTCAGCCTATGAAACAGCACTGTACGTACTGTACCTGCCCCCCCATCCCAACTCCCACCAGAAATCTGTAGTATCTGCTGAATACACAGGATACCTTTGAAAGCAAACACGTTAATGTAACTTAAAGCGATGCTTTTCATGACTAAAAGAGTGATTATTTCAAATTAATTCCAGCTTGAATGTACGCAAGGCTTCAGGCGTAACAATATGCCTCTTAGAAGCACAATCAACCTGGAATTGTATGCTTTTATCTTTTAAAAAAAAAGACTCACTGCAGACTGAACTGCCACAATTCTGAAGGTACATAGAGTAATCACTGTGCTTTGTGATCTTAAAGAGAGAGGAGGTAGGAGACATTGCAAGCCACACTGCTGCTACGGTGAAACCAACAATCAAACCTCTTGAAAATCAGGATCCATTCTGATAAAAAGTTTAGATGACCACAATTGTACCTCAGGCTTACAGTTCAATCATTTTACATAAGACCCACGGGGGGGGGGGGGAGCAGTCAAAGTAATCCAGCTCAAAAACATGGTGAATGTTCAGGATACAAGATATAGCATGACAATGCTAACATGATTGCTTGCTAAACCAGGGCTAGCTAACGAGCGACCGTGAGGTGCCAGCCTGCTGGCCAGCTGCCAGGCCTGATTGCCTTTTGTGAAGAGGATCTCCACCAGTGCATGTGTGGCCTCCCAGTTAACGCCACTGATAGCGCTCACGCAGTGTGTGATGCTGACGTGCACCGTGACAACCATGCTAACACTCTGTACTGTCATTTCATTCATGTCCATCATACTGAGTGGACGATGTCAGTCTGACAATCCACTGAATACAGAACACAACAGTGGGTGGATGTGGCTAACTAATGACTAGTTAGGGGAAAAAAAAAACACTAACTTGACTGAAACAAAGTAGCAGAGGTAATTAAATGTATGTATACCTGTAAGACTTGGGGAAAGGCAAACAATCACCAGATGAGGATGGGGCAAAGGCTTTTGTTTGAGCACGGGAGTGGAGGTATATTAAATCAAAAGCAGCTGGGTTGAACGAAAACAAAAAGGCCGTCATTTCATTGTCAGCACGAGGGAAAACAAAGGAAACAGAACAGTGAGTCTCAAAAAGAGCGACTACAGGCTTTTGCTGGGGCATAAATGACCGGGTGAGTGTTCAAGGGGAAAAACAATCAGTTTTACAAGACCGGTGACAAGGTAACAAGGTACCAGAGAAGGCATAGTATATGCCACGGTTCTTCAAATCTGACTGTGATTTGAATAGCCCTGGTATATGCTCATCACGGAGAGGAGGCGGGGCCCAGGCACATTTCCTTTCCTTTCCTTCCGTTGCTTTAGCTTGTTTTCATTTAAATATCAGGTCACAAAATATCATAAGCGTAGCAGTCAGGCTTTTAGAAATGCTCCCCCAATTGGCCAACTTTAGCAGCTGCACCAGGAACCCTCCTCTGCATGCGTGTCACGGACATCCACAGACAGTGTTGCACACAATGAGATGCACACAGGCCAGGAATAAGAGAGACATTTACAGAGGACACAGCAGGATGGTGGTTTCAACCAGCTTCAGGAATTCTTCATTCAGGGTTAGAAACACACTCTTTCTTTAGGCCCAAAACATGTTTAAAATCGACCGGCTATGAAAAATGCAGCCAGGTGCGTGCAAGTCAGAACGGATGCCTTCTGACTGATGGGGTGGGCCTATCCGCTGATAAGAGGTTTTTTTCCATTCATCCATCTTTCCGTCTAGCAAACAGTGTTCCTACTACCACCAGTCACAAATATTCACCACATTTCTAACTGGAGAACTTTCCTCATGGAGAACTAGTACCAACTTTCCTCCTCTTCATCAAAAAATTGTTTTTCAAGAGCCACAACCCTTAAAAGCATTAAATATATATATACAGACATACATCACTGTTAGATACCACAACAAAAACAGGCACAAAGCAATTAAAAAGACTAAAAGTCACTCTTTCTGGGTCAGCCTGAACCAACCTAAGAACAACAAAAAATGATTCTTGTTTGTTTGCATTAATAAAAGCATTTCATAAACATCTAAACAAAGAGCGAGGTTGGCAAGCACAGTTAATTAAAATCTGCAGATTCTTCCCCACCAACACGATGAAAATTGCCCCATTTTTCAGACCTTGGTATAAGTTCCACCACTAACAGTACCTTTCATCCCAACTAACCATTTTCTATTGAGTTCTCCCTCCATTGACCATTTTCCTCTCATGCCACTGACAATCGGGAACTAAAGGAAGTGGTTCTTGTTTCATAGTGGGGGAATTCACATTAACATCAAGGTCTGCTGCTTCTTCCACTGTGTCACTACAGGCTAGCTCGATCATTTTGCCCCATTCCCTGTTTAAAGCCCATCTGTGGATAAGGGGAGAGGACTGCATCCAATAAGGGGACAAGAATAATAAATCAGCCTGAATCTCCTGTTCCCTGCAACCCACAAAAGTCAGGAAAAGTTGAGGAACCCTCTGGGACAATGACAGAACACCTCCATTATCAAACATGACGCAGTAGGTTAGGATGATGTGACCAAGAGGAGAAGTTCAAATTGCTAGTTTAAATCCCATTGTCGACCAAGTGATTTCACCATTCTGCCCTTGAGCAAGACCCTTAACCCCCAGGTGATACAGGAACTAGATGACCCTGCTCTCTGAAATTGTGTGTCATTTTAGATAAAAGCTTCTGCAGAACAAATAGTATACATATACGATAGCACCAAATGCCTGCAAATAAAACAAAAAATAAAATGCTGGTAAAGAACTGGAACTGCCTAGCAGAAGCTGCAAGAACAGGATTACAGAGGTGTGTGAATTTAAGAGGAACAACCAGATCAGCGGCCCGACATGAAGTTCCTGATACGAACGAGAATGCGACCAGAGGCTGGAGGAGTCCGGGTGACGGGGCACAGCCAGCGCGGGGCAGGTGAGACGCTTTGTCACGAAACCTTCAGGAATAATTGAAAGCGACAAGCGACAGAGGCTCACATGATTTATTGGTCTTTCGCTCGGCTCCCTGGCATCCTCGGGGCTAGAATCAATTATTTACAGATGCCGTGTCTTCACATTACTCATCCTTCCACAAGGAGCCAGAGGCCCGTTCGGCCGAGTCGGGAACCTGCGAGTATACCCAGCTTTCTGCATCCTTCTGTGAGCTGTCGTTTCAGGCATAGTAAGTTCGTGTCATGGTAAGTTGGGACGGTACCAAAGAGGTTTCCATAGATTAGTGGTGATGCCATGACCATCAATGCTGGACACTAAACTTTTGGCTAGATCAGGCCTACAATGTCTGTGCTGAAATAACTAATCGGAAAAGAGAAAAACACACACCGGGAATGTCAATGCTGGACTGCACATAAACACTGCTTTGGAGCACGTATATCAACCAAGTCCCCAGGGACCCTTCAGACAGTCAACATTTTTGCTACCTCCCAGCTCCCAACACACCTATACCAGGTGTTCACTGTTTCTGTCTGCTTGATTTTTTGATTCAGGTGTACTGAAGCAGAAATGGGGACTGTCTGGGAGTCCCCGAGGACGGGGTTGAGAATCACTGCTACAAAATGTCATGGTCAAGTGTCCTACTTCAGGTTCCCCTTTCGAGAAGCACAACAGGAATTTCCACTAAGTCCCATTATATTTAAATTCTGAAAAAAACAGTATAATTAGCGGAACTTGATAGCTATATTACTACATTATAAGCCCTGCAAATGCCTGCAAAAGCTAAATTATTTTTGAAAGGGATATACTCTTCTCTTAAAAGTTATAGGTCTCAATTAAATAACACAGCACGATTTTAGGTTTAATGAACCAAGCTGTATTTATTATCCTAGCTAGAATACTTATGCATTTATAAATACAAAGTATAACTCATACAATATGTTTACTTCCTCTTATTAATTATGTAAATAATACAACAAAGGCATATCTTAAATCCATTACTGCAGTGAACTCTCCTTGTCTCAATAAATCAGCATCTACAATCAAAATAGAAATAATTTTTAATGCATAATGTATGCGCTTGTTGCCACAACATCTGTTCATTATGGAGAGTAATGCATTCTTGTACTTTTAAAAAATTTCAGCCCTATAAAATAATCATAATGAATGCTTCATTACAGGAGCACAAGTTCACAAGATAGAAACGTGTTTTACAACAGCTTTTCCGATTTACCATTGCTCTCATTTCTTCTTTGACAAAGACATTTTCACACATTTTTAAGGAAAAGAGCTCAATTTCTCACAGAAAAATGACAGTTAAGCTATATGCCAGGCATACGGCTCAAGCGAAACCTGTGCAGGGGACAAAAACTCACATTCCGTCATTATTTAAAGGAATAAAAAAATTCTGATGTAGAATTAACGCAGATACTCTGCAGAAAGATGGCAAAATCACACAGCGAATGTGTTCATTTCATGATGGGTCGTAAAAATAAATTCTGACCGCTGTCAGGTAACTTATTTAACAAATATTTGGCAAACTCACAAGATCCAATAAAAATATAAATTTTCCAACCTTTTATTCCAAATAAATTTCTTGCCGTTGATGACTATGATGAATAAACAGGGTTACCGGTACGCTCTGTGTAGGTTCAAAAAATTCAAAGCCTTCCTTTTCATAAAAAAAAAATAAGAATCCGACCAATCACAATTTCAACAACATCAAGAAGTCATGGCAAACTGATCCATTAAAACTACTGGGAAATTAATACAACGGATTCATGTAGAAATAATGCAGCATTTCACTATACACCTTCCATAGAGCCATTTATAATGAACATTAGACTGATGCAAAGTATAGAAGACGAAACGTGACTTACAAATAATTAACCTAAAAATAAGTCTTTGCCATGCATAAACAAACAAATAAATGGTTCATAGAAAAAAAAATAATCGCCATAAATAAGTCAATAAACAAATAAATCTGTGGAATAAATGAATAAATAAGACATTTACTCAAGCCAAAGATGTATTTATTCATTTCCCGATTTCTAGATCTATTTATTTATGGTTTATTCATCTGTATGTTAATTAGATGGGCGGCCCTAACCTTTTCCTAAAGCACTATTGGCCAGGCGGGCAAACCAGGCAGAAGCGAAAGTAGCTGATCGACTAGTTCTCTTAACCCGTTTCTACTCATGTAATGGCTTCCACAAGGAAACTGCCATCTGCTGTAGTAAGGGAAGTGGCGTGCAGCTTAAATACTAGATAGCCAGAAATCAACGAACTCAACGTTGTTTTAGCAATCACCGTTTCGGCACACTGCCCACCCACTGCCCACGATTGGCTGACGCCGCGGGCTTGGTCAGCGGGACTAATTATGCAGTTACTGGCATGCTTTGCATATCAGTAAATGGTGTAAATTAATACGTGTATTCCATGTTTAAAGTATGTGCCCACCGTTTCTTCCTTGCATACTTAATGATTGGTAAAATGAGAGCCTAAATCATATAGTTATTGGTGTGCTTAAATTGTGGTTTTATAGATGGACATGTTGCTAAACTATCAAATGGCGCCTTTCCACTGGCATAGAATAACCAGGCCGTACTCGAGCTGTACTGCGATGAGAAAGTACTTCGACTTTCCACTGCAGAAGGGTCGGCTCGGTAAAGGTGTTGCCAGGCTTTGAGAACGACAGTAACGTAAAACTGAAGAGACGCTCATTTACTGTTAACACGGTGCACATCAGGATTTACTGCGTGCTCATTTCCACTAGCAAGTCCGTGAGAATTGCTCTCTTATGTTAGCATCAAACGCTAGCGAAATTAGCATTGGCGTGCGTAAATTTTCATTGTGTATCCTTTCCGTTCAGCTGTTCCATAGTTTTTTTAAGTAGCAGTTTTGGTCACGCTTTCCGCTCTGCTAGTAAGCAGGGACACCTCAGACTGGGTATGGCTCGGGTACGGCTCACATACTTTGCAATGGGAAAAAAACAAGTTCGCAGTACGGCTCAGTTCTTGGTAGCAGTGGAAAAGCACCATAACAATGTCACACTGACAAGTTGTTCCTTTAGCAGAGACGTCATTGTCTTCAACGGAGCTCATAAATAGTTTTTCTGCTAGCTGTCATTAGCCTACAAGTATGCTAGCATTTCTTCTCATACAAGGAAGGCCAATACAATACAGCACAGAATAGCACAGCCCACCTGACTAATGCTGCTGTAGAAGAAGGTTAGGGCTGCCCATCTCATTAACATACGGAAGAAGAAATTTGTAAATAAATAAATCTGGAAACAAATAATAATTGAATAAATTGTTGGTATAAATAAATGGATACATATTTACAATAATGCATTTATTCATTCAGGGCAAGGATTTATTTTTATTTCTACCAACTATTTATTTACTGGTTGATTTATTTATTTAAGTGATGTTTCGTCTTCCATAGCACGAGGCCTTTAGGTAACCAGAACAGACATTTCAAATCCTTGGTTGCGCAGCAGAACTGTGACCCCTTTGCTCATCCAAACATCACTAAGTCAGAAACGGCCAGAGAAAGAGTAATGATTTCAGAAGCGAAACCCTCCCCCCAACAAGATTCCGCAAAAACTACGTAAAGGTAACATGGATATAAAGCAAAGACAACCACATGTATACATTTAACGACCATAAAACAGAAAAAGAAAAATCCACCCATACACATACGGATTGTCACAAAGATGGGGAAATAATTTCAGATGGTTATTCGTGACTTTTTAAAGCCTTATAATGCGTGTATTTACGTGGATTTCGGAAAGCAAACAAAGAACCTTCCTAACAGCCAGTGGAAAGCAAACCCGACTTGTCCTCTGACAGCATGCATACTGTATTACTGCATAATGTATTAATAGAAACTAAATGAAGGTCCTACCAGACTTTCTACAGCATCAATAGCATTCTTTAAAACAACATGCAGTCGTGTGACTACAACATTCTATCCATATTGTTTCCAACGCCACAGGGTAAGTAAAGACATGGGATCCTCCCAGTTGCACAGGATGATTTTGCATGCAGTCCTATTAATAGTAACCTGTTGATCAAATTCATGACGACAACCTCCAATTAAAGTAAAACCATTATATTTACCATACTTTGCAATGGGCAATCATGTTGGGCTCCTGTGACAGCCCATACAGTATGCATGTCATACTCTAGGGTTGATGGCTGGCAATCTGCCCAGTCGGATATCTTGCTAATGGATTACTTAGCATTGTAAATCCTATACTGGGCTCACTTTACAGAAAGCACTGAGCATTTTATTGTAAAATCTGATAATGGGATCAATGCAAATAATTTTGTAGGTGGAACTTCTCAACTTCCGCTTCAATGAACGCACAGCAGCCTTGGAGGTGGGTTTAATTTCCTCTTATAACAAAAAAAAAAAAAGCCAATCTCGCGCCGCGACAAAGCAGCATCGAAAACGCAATAAACTCAAAATGAAATTATACATAATTTAAAACGCGTCATGAGGAGACATCAATAATTCAACGGATAAATAATTTACCAAATAATCAAATAAATAAATAATGAAACGCATAAATAAAAATCGCCAAATAAATTATTCTACGGACCTGCCCAAACAAGTAGTCACGGAAACAAATGGCACGGTAACGGAACTAATGGGATTGGCTGCAGCCGAGACAAGCTTCCAGTGACGAAAAACGTAAAAGCTCGTTTTCGCAGTTGGAGCCGATTTCTCACTGCTGCTGGTAATGGTGATGTGGGTAGCGGTAATGCTCCAGGACACGCCATCATATTTTAAAATAATATCTGTGTATAGTTCCTAATAAATTATTGAGATAATTCTACTGCGGGACCCTGTTTGGAATTTCATTCAACATTTATTTTTCTAACTAATTTACATGAAGGGAACGTACTGTGGATAACAGCATGACCCCTATGTTAGACTCCCTCATACAGTCCAGCTGTATAAACGGATAACTGAACATTTAAATTACTATGAATAGCAGCATCTGCAGATCTCTAACACAATAACTGCTCACCTTGGCCCGGATTCTGAGGGTTCTGTCCAGGATCTCCCCATTTACTTTAGAATTAATTTATGCCCATGTCCATGGCACCAAGGTGTTATATCCCCAACCCTTGACCACACCTTTGACACGTACCACACTACATCTGCAGGACCCGGTGACATTCCTCCTACTTTTCAGCAGGATGAACAGAGGGGTTTACAATGCACACACATTTGAATGAATGATAAAATTAAAAACAATATTTTAAATTCCAGAGCATTCAAAATTCATACTCAAGAAGACCAGCTGTTGGCTATATATACTTAGCTGCTCACAGATGAATTTTGCAACAAAACTGTGAATATTAGGGATGCGCCGATACCATGCTCACATGCTGGTACTCATATTCGACCAAAATTTCCCGATACCTACAACCGATACCACGTGGTAGATATGATGTGGTTACGTTAAGTCAGCACGCGGAGGTACTGTTGAAGCAATTACTGGCAAAAAAGTGCAATACTAGTAACCTAATAAAACACTTAAGACACCAGAATTTATTGAAGCTAGCAGCAGCCGGGGATCACTGCAACCAACTTTAAAAAAAGACACTACAGCAGCAACAGTTACAGAATTCAGAATATATACAGAACAACTTAACACTTTTTTTGAATGTTACAGCACCAGTGTTTTTCAATTATTTTCTGTTTTTTGGAGGTTAAAGTTTTTGATATTGGTAAAACAAAGGAGTGAATTTAAAAATCAATGAAAATAAACACTTCAAAATGACAATTCACACTATTATTGTGACTATTATTAAAAACGGATCTAAAGTATCGGTACTCGGTTTCAGTGAATACTGAAAAATAAGTATTCAGTACTTGTACTCAGTCTAAAAAAACTGACATCGGTGCATCCCTAATGAAATTTTTTTAAATCAAAACATTGTAGAGTATAAATGATAAATGAATATGGCTTTGTGAGAACTTTTTGTAGGACCACAGAGCTTCTCAAATGCAGCACCTCTATCTTGCACTTTATATTTAAAGTCTCACACAGTCAAAACCAGATGAATCAGGTGGTGAATTATACTCCTAAGCTATAAACCCAAAATTCCTGTAAGTCTAGCAACCCCATAAGGCCACTGATTCAAAAACAAAATCAGGCAGGACCAGTGAAAGTCTGCATGGGCTGGCAATGAGTGGGATCCAAGTATAAACACCCAGAACCACAAGCAAGCGCCTTAAACCCCTGCCGGTCCCAGCATCAGGTCCCCCAAATTTCTCCACACGTTGGCAGGACTTCGCACACCAACTGCGGTCCCAAACAGGGGGGAAAATATGCTCACTGCAGTGTTAGCGCTTAGCTGCAGAGTGTTGAATGTGTGTTATGCCACGGTTTTGTTTATGGTCCTAAAACAAGAGCATATAACGTGATGTAAGATTTGTAACATAATAATCAGACTGCATTTTGGGACACAGGTCGGTTCAGTTAAAAGTTAAACAGATGGAATCGTAGGTATGTATGCTAACCCTCCCATCGTCACAAGAATGCTCCTCCCCATTTGGAATCACACAGACTGAACTTTCCAGTTATGCAGGAACAGGCCAAGTGCTAAAACCATCAGGATGAAGGAGAATGAGAGGGCCATCATAGTCACATCTCTCTGCAGAAGAGCGTAGCACGAAATAGGAGGTCGAGTTCAATGGATTTAACCAGGCTGCATTGATACACTGAAGTCCTCAGGGCCAGAACTGGGCCACAGCCTTATTAATTCATATTCAAAAGTAAATGTGACCCATGACACCTGGCACAAGAGCATACTTCCTGGTTTCCAGTTAAGTACCTCAAGTCCCACCGTAGGAGGAACACTATTCAGCAATGAACCTTATCTTCGAGAAATTTCCTGCACTTTGACTGAATTATTTAAACGTGTGAGAAAACAGAACACTGTATATAGCTTTCAGTAACGACAAGATTGATGGATTATGTTGATTCTTCACACCATGCCAGCAAGTAGGGCTATATTTATGGCGCGAGAGTAAACGGGTATTAAAGCACAGTGAAGAAAAAAGGTATAAACTTCATAAATAACTATGAAACGCTACAAACCATTAAAACAATCGAAATAAGAAGCCCAAGATTAGCTTTCAATAAAAAATCCAAAAAAGCCTATGACAGAACTTCACTAAAAACCTTTTGAGTCAGTAAAATGGTGTCTCTGCCTAAGGGAGTTGAAAGAAGGACAATACAATAAAGCGTGTTTAACAGTTATAGGAGTTTCATATGCAGGACATACAGGTAGATCTTCATCTGCATGTAAAAACAAGTGAGTCAGCATGGTATGCCCTATTCAGCACCTCGAGTAGATGACCTGGCCTCAACAATTTCTGAAGTTACTTACATCGTCTTGCCAAGAATTGGACTGCTTTCATAAAGTTTGTTACTAATAGTTTTCTCCCATTCAGCTTGCCATATTTTCATTATTGTGTGCATATCTCAATTTAATTCATTTATGACAAGAACCATCTACAGCTGTAAATACCAGTCATTCATTAGCCAGCCCTGTAACTGCCAGTTCCTTATTGCCATTTTGAAACCCAACCGAAGAGGGCTCCCTAAACCAATTCTCCAAATAAATAACACACATATTTCTACAATCTTTGATCAACCTCAAACCTAAATTAGTAAAATAGCATTACAGAACCAACAGAGACCTCTAAGGCATGCACAGATTGGGCTACAAGCAGTACTACACAGAAAATAGCGAACTCAGCCATGCCCATTAGCCATTCATTTTTTTAAGGACGCTTAATTTACCTTTGTAAATATTAACAAGGTAAATCACTCCATCAGGGATTCCTTAATAAAAGGATAAGTATTCTAATTTTGGCTTTTTATCAGTTAAATCGTGAGAGGCCACAACAGAGTCCTCTAAGGCCAAGTGAAATTACACTCATGTTGAAATAACTGAGAATTAGGAAGACACAATCATAAATTCAAAGATGAAATTATATTCCAGCACTACAACAAAAATTAAAAGATACTCATGATTTAACCCATTTCAAAAAAGATGGACGTGTGTAAAACCAAATATAAAATGGATAGTTAAAGACAGTATGTGGCTAATACAACAGCAAAATCTGAGCAGCTAATCACTAAATTTAAAGTGACTGTTACACTTTACCAGGGATATACACGCAAACTTCAGTTCATTTCTTTGTGATGACTCTTACACCAGCTGCTACACAGTGGAACCCTCATCCTTTCTCAATCCTGAACCAACAGCTCTTTAAAAGAGGTTTTCCTTTAAGCTTCCTGCATTAAGAGAGACAAAAACATATGGGCTCATGTTTTAAAATTCAGCCTGTAAATCAGAGCTTGTCTATTCAGAAACATTTTCTAGATGTATGAATTCATTTAACTGATGAGCATTCCCTGGGGACCTAAATTGTAAACAACTGCAACTCATAATGAACTAGTTCAAAACATTAAAATACTTTTGCTTAATCCTGCTTAGTTTTACCATAGTCATTAAAACTATGGAGGCCTAAATTCAGCTGAGGAACATGCTAACCTAGACAGAGGCCCAAAGCGATGACAGGGGCAATCCTTGGGAGTAAATGAGAATATTCAGGTACTCTATAGACACTAACAACATAGCCTTTCTGATACCACAGGAAGTGTTTCTTCAAAAGCAGTGACAAGTCAACTTATTAACAGACAATGCTGAGGTTTCATGAGGAAACAGAGTTATATAAGCCCCCACACATCTGTTGTGTGGAAACAAATAATGTAATGACTGTCAATAGTGTAATAATTTTTCCATTCTTAGTGTATTAAAAGTCAGTAATGGAATAACTGACCAATAATGTAATACATTTTCTGAATCAATAATGCAAAAACTTTTTGCCGACAATGTAAGTTATTACATTATTGTCCAGTTATTATCGGCTTTAATTGCATTAAGAATGGAGAAATTTATTATGTTATTGGCATGTTATTACGTTATTGGTCGTTATTACATTATTGGCTGCTGCAATGTGCCATGTTTGAAATTCACAAAGGTCTATGTTTGTTTTAACATCTAAATCATTTAAAACATCTAACCAAGGGTCTTCCCCAACAAACTCAATTTTACAGGCTAGTTGGAAGGACCATTCCAGCTAAAATCCTGAAGCAAATGAACCAATGGCTTTCAGCATTTTGAGTACAACTAATGTTATCAGTCATGGAGGCAACAGACTAACATCTGGGTGAAGGTTAAAGATCACAGAAGTTCTTCTGAAATGAAAACATTATAATGAGAATATTATTTCTCCATGAAGAAAGATTAAGAACATGTGTGCAACACTGTGACATAGAGGTACCCTCAGATAAGGCCTTGACAGATCATCATAATTATAATTATCATCATCACGACTGCTTGTTTTATTTTTTATTAAGTACAGCCCCATCCTGGCCGGTTCACTGCCTTGCTCCCATAGCCTCGGTTTAGGCACTGGACCCCCTGCAACCCTTAATAGAAAAAGCGTTTACAGAAAATGGATGGATGGACAGATGGACAAACTGGTATAATGCACAGCAAATGCATTTCCACCTTTCCTACAAAAGTCCCATTTAGCAACAAAGTCTTACCATTTTACTAACTGGGATTCTTAGGACGAAGACATACAAAAACAGCAATAAAAGCGACTAGGGTAATATAGTCTGGAAATCATTACCACATAAACAAGAAAGAAGTTGTTCAAAATATTTCTACAGAGGAATTAAACTGGCAAAAGATACCGGGTACAGTTTCACACCTAATAACTGATTCACCCAAACACGCTTTCGTGAACAGTAGCAAGAAGGGCTGATCATTTGTGTTAAATATTTATCACCAACCTAGATTTAAGGTCTGGGTTGTGTGCGATTCAGAAGCATCTCAGAAAGAAAAACAATGTGGCTGCTAACAAGTCATTTTACCATCCTAATGTTAGCTCTGCCCAAATTAAAAAATAATTTTGTGACTGACTTTTCATATGTCATTGAACATATTCACATGAAGACACATTCATACATGTATGCGCCCTACTTCAGGAAAGAAGAGACCAGAAAATACACCGTCATCGAAACCACATAGGCTGGAATTATTATTATTAGCAGCCAAATTTCCAATGCAATCTCAGACTGCCAGCTCCTGTGACGAAACACAGCAAAGCTGAGTATCTGACGAGCAAATTGCTGTGAGGCGGACAGGGCAGGCGGCGAGAAAAGGAGCCTGGTGTTTGAAAAGCGAGCCAAAGCGGCTGGTAGGGAATGACCAGCACACAAACAGAGGGGCTTTTGTCCAGTGCATGGCCAGTAAAATAAAGCGGTCTTCTTCAAGTAACAAAGGTCAACATCCATCTATGCTGTGCCATGACAGGGTCTGGCACAGGAGGGAAAAAAAATAAATGAGAAAATGACATCTTTAAAGTTACAAAGTTGGAGTATCTTCATTTTAAATGTAATGGATTTACTGTAGGCCTTGTAAGGGTATTCCCCGTACACTTTAATTCAACGTCTTACCGGTCATGCCACTTCATCTATTGTGTCAGGGGTTAAGGTGAATAATCTATTTAACATGTGTAGAACTATATGCCATGAAACCCCACTGCTGAGCAACCGACGGCAAGTCACTGACTGAATATGACTCCCTTCAAAATCCAGTCATATGATGCTCTTTAAAATGTGAAGCCTTTACAGAACAAGAAACAGTCTGTATCTTAAAAGCTTTAAGAGAAAAGCTAACAAATATGACTTTGGTACGTAGGTCATTACACAAGAATTCAATGTTCAAAAAGCCTTCAAGCAATATCACATGTCTTCCCTTCCCCAGCCAATCAGAGAGATTCAGGACACAGTGTCACATGATGGGGGGGTTAGGGTTGGGGGGTGCGCAGCATCCAGGTATCCGGGTGTGTTTTGTATTCAGTTTTTTAAATCATTTCCAATAAAAGGGGAAAATATATGGCAGAATGCATGACACATTAACATTTTCTAGGCTTATCAATGAGCCTTTGTCAAATTTTGAGGCCTAAGCTGACATTATTGAACAAACTCAGAATTCCAAAAGCAAGATGATTGTGTTCCAGGGTGTAACGGTGTGAGAGGCACTCAACAAAATTAGTTAGTTATCTGAATATTAGGGACTATTTCACCATCTGAGATAATGCTTATTTTAAAGCTAGAGACGCAACACCCAGTCACTGTAGGGAAAGGTTTTGCACCTTTGTGGTATCTGAATGACTTTTTATACATCAAAATGAAAATCACACCGCCCCACCTAATAAAAATCAAGACAGATCATATTTTAAAAGGTTGCTTGTAAAATGCTAGGTTTTTTGTGGGCATACGCAGGACATAACTAAAACATACTCCTCCAAAGGTGTCTGTAAACACTGGAAGACTAATTACACAAAATAAAAAGTTATTCTCTTACATACTCAGCAAAAACCATGTAATATATATTATACTCACATCCTTGCCTAGCACACAGCTAAATATCCTGTAATGATACTATACCCCACAGCGTTAAAAATGCTATCTTAAATGGATAGAAATCCGTTAACAAACCGTTCCTATCTGTATTCCCGGTGTTTTAAAAAACAGGACTTTGGATAGAGGTTTGCGTGAATGCGTTTTAAGCCGCTATCACGTCGCCTCTGTGCCTCTGCAGTCCTTTCGCTAAGCGTACAATAAAACCAGGAAGAGAAACCGCCGAAGCTCCCAGGCCCTCACATTCCCCACACGAAATCACATTTAAAAAGCGATACGTCCGCGTCCACTAACAGCGAACAAGCAGCGTCCGCACTAACGCCGTTTTTACTACGTCCCTCTGCTTTTTAAGCGCATGTCGTCTTTACCTTGATAATTCAAGCGGTCCCTCGGCTACCGCTTCGGGATTAGATAGAATGTAAACACTCCCCAGTCAGGCGGACGTCGGGAGGAAACAGCTGATTGAACACGTGACCAGGGCGCCGAAGCTTCGCTGTGGACTCGGCGTGACCTTTGAACTCTTCGTCAGCAAGGCTGAGAGCGAGTGACTGCTGTGAAGAGAGTCGGGAGCGCGCACAGAGATCTCAGTAAAGCGCGGCTTTATTTTAAAAAATAAAACATGTATACGTATTTTAGAACAGTACCGCATTTATTATTTTTAATCACTTGTCTTTAATCATTTTTCTTCATATAAAATTATATGGAAAGCATTTTATATAATAACTGGAAATAATGTAAATCCTACGTAAGTAAATTTCAGTCAATCTTTGCCTCTAGTGCAAAGTGACACAATTTCCCTACAGCATATTTTAAATTCAGCTAATTTTATGTTTTATTATGCAACCTTTTTGTTTTCTTCTATTTTTCCAAACTCACGACTTCTACTTCAGCAAAGCAATTATTAAACTCCCACACTGAGGTAGGCAACTTGTAGGAGTAGTTATGGTTTTAATTATATTCTCAAATCTCATAAACCTTGAGATTGTGCTTTTTTTCATTTAGTAATCACCAATTTGTCCCACAAACAATGCTTATTGTGATTTAAGTGCTTTGCTGTGTTTATAAGAAGACACTGGCCAGTAGTACATGCCCCATGGGTGCCACAGGCAAGCAGGCCATCACTAAGCCATCTGGTTAAAATATCTGAAATGCCATGGCAGGCTGCTTATCTACAGTCTGTTATGCCTGTTAACCGAACCATATTTCCCTCTTAATGACTTTATTGTGGGGCAGTTTCTGCTTGTACGTCATTATTCACACTTATACAGGCTGTTTTAGCTGGGTTATGTTTAGAGTATGTTGGCTGCAAATAGGATACTTATATACTTAGACTTATATATGTATCACCCTTGAATATGTTTTCCAATTATTATCTCTACCCACATTTGCAGAAATAAAACAAAAAGACTAACAGTGTTAAGCATAGTGTTTGTATAAGAACAACTAAGGCTAAGATGAGAGCATCTGCTGTAGCATAAAATCACTATGTTCTCTGTCAGCCTGAATATTCTTTGTTTTCTGGGAAAGGTGTTTAGAGTCTCACAAGGGCAACATTTCATTAGAGGCATAATATCGCACTTGGATAAATGTCCTTTAGGAAATACTGCTGTAAATTGGCAAAATTCTGCAGCAAATTGGTTTTACCCTTTATTAAGGCAACCTCTATATTTAAACATTAAAATATGCCCTCATATGAAAGCAGATACATCTGTGCACTTGTTGAGTGAGATTCCAGGGTGTAGCTACATTACATACACTCACCTAAAGGATTATTAGGAACACCATACTAATACGGTGTTTGACCCCCTTTCGCCTTCAGAACTGC
>JAAGVU020000045.1:1775478-1820523 GCA_011763525.2 Mormyrus iriodes | reverse complement strand
GATTGGTTGATTAGATAATTGCATTAATGAGAAATTGAACAGGTGTTCCTAATAATCCTTTAGGTGAGTGTATAATCCAAATCACATTTGACAACAAACCTTTGCTGACCGGAATTTTAAAGCTGGCAATGCACTTTGACGACGCGTGCGCATGTTACAGTCGATGAAAAACAGTTCCGTTCTTTCCAACCATGCCCATGCCTCCACTGAGACCACAACCCCTCCCACTATGCATTAGCGTGTTCAGGCTGATTTGCACTTATTCTTTTAAAAACAAAAAATATAAAGCAGGTTGAAAAAAACAAAGCGTAGCCAATCAGTACACTACCTTCCGTAGCTAGTCAGCTGCTGGAGCTTCAGCTCCTGGACGGTGCCCCATGTCAGCCAGGTGGCCCCATCTCATGCATCACTAGACAGTGGAGGATTTGTGAGAACACCATCCAGACATTTCCTCCACTAATGACGAGTTTAAAAATAAAACCAAAAAAAAAGACCAACACTGCTACCTAAAAGCGTGACTGGTGACTCCGCTCCAAAGCAAAACACTTACCCATTTTAATTACTAATAACTCTACAGTAGTAAAGCATTTTTATTTTAAATTAAACTTTTGGTAAATTGTGAGTGAAAAGATATGAACTAAAACAGGAGCGTAGCCAGACCTCGTTCAATGGGGGGGCCAGACTAGACCCAATGATTTTACTGAGGTGGCAATGGGGTAATATTTTGTTGAATGGGGGGTGGTCCCCCTCAGTATATTCTCCCAACTGGGGGGGGGGCTCCCTTGGTGGTGCATTTTGCTGATCGCAAGCTTTATCTATTAATTCGCAGCAGAATTGGAGACATGCCGTGATCAACTGATCGATGGGTTTTGGTGAGGGGTGGCCACTGGGGTGGACACAGATTTTCTAGGGGGGGCATAGCCACCCACAGCCACTCTTTAGATCTGCCCCTGACTAAAAATTCTATATTTCCATCAATAAATCTATGAAGTCCTCAGATGACTTTGGCTTTTAGATCTTTCACAGGAGTCGATGTGGACTCTCAGCTACTAATGTCAGACTATATATTTCCAGAAATCTTGAGATTTATTTTTCAGCACAATCTGGGGTTACATATGTGTGATATGTACCAATTTATTATCGCAAAGGTAGGCACAGTAAGTTTCTAAAAATTAATCTGCTTCACGCTTAATCAATATGTCTTGTAAAAGGCCTCTGGCTTTGAAGGCTCATTGTGAAAGGAAACCGCAGGAGGAAACTATAGGGCTCATTTGTGTTTCGTATTACATCTTCCTTGGAGGCTGTGCGTAAACGTGTGGCAGCGTTCACAAGAAGAATAAAGCAGGAAGGAGGCATTTGGAACGATGGCCCAGGAGGATACGGTAGCAGCGGCAGCCTTTAATGTCTTTATGTCCCAGGCAGTCACAGAGATGACCCATCAAAGACCCCCCACATCTCAGTTTGGTAATATGAACCCAGAAGTACCACCCACCCCCCCGTGAAGAATTTGGCTGCATTTCTTCTTTCATCAGTGTATATTATTACTGCCATATCTGGAATATCATGTTGCTTAATGTCTTGGGCAAAAACACGTAGACTTACAACCAATGACAGAAATTTAATTCATAAGAAAACGTAAAAAAAAATGCTTTGGACAAGGTGAAGACTGACGTTATCTGGTGTTTTTCTCTTTCTTTTCTCACGGGGAACACCTGCACTGTGGATGATAACAGAAATTAGAATGAAGGGCTATTTATGCACACGTGGGCGGGGCGCGTTAAATTGCGCGGCTTTCTGTCCGCGCGCTGGGGCTAAACTGCGGGTGGTTTTATAATCCCATAGCAAATGAGTCACAACGCACATCCGACGTCACGGAGCCGGTGGCTGTTCAGGCGGCGTTGCGCGGAACACAGACCCCATCTGCTGTCGCCTCTGGCCGTTCCCCCTCTCCGAGAGTGGACATTCAAAGAACACGTGCACTGTCGTTTTTTGTGCACTACCGCACGTGCACGTGCCGGGAGGAAGCTCGATTCAGCCATTTATCGCCCCCCCCCCTCACTGTGTTCCAGGGAGCCTCATTAATCACTGATTGCTGAGAAGCTGTTTGAAACTGTCAAAATGTTGACTGTAGATTTTACTGTGCCTCCATGAAGCCTCGTATAAAGGCTTTTATACACCTTTTTCCTGCAGCGAATAACTTTACATTAGTCTCCAAATTGAATAATTTAGCCCAAATCATTATAAACACATTTCAGTATGAAACTTATTTCATTTAGAGGCTAAACAAAATCGTGTTTTTTTTAATAATCATCCCATTCCCTAGTCTCAGTGCCTACAATTATTAATGATACCTTGATAATAAATCCTAGGCAAAGTCTGTTTTATGTCTTTGCACAAGACAGACCCCAAGGATCCACACAGGCAGACCAGTGCCAAATGGAGAACAGGGGCATCTTCTACTGCTGGCAACACGCAGGTGCCCCGCAGGTGTACAGCAGGCGCGCACTGAGCAGCCAATAAGGACATGGCGCTCGCAATCACCTCCGTTCATTTTGCACAGTGCATTCTAGAGTTGCAAGGCTGAAACCAATAATCTCATGTACCAGCACTGGAAAAAAAAAACACTTGTTGGTCCACTCAGACTCCCCTTCTATTTCAACGTCTTTCACTTTAATAGCCTTGTCCTGATTGCTCCACGCCAGTCGTAATCGTACTTGTGCAGTTTGAATGTGGGTTTAACAATGGAAATATAAATAACTTACGATCAGCCGAAAGTGGCTCCCGAAGCGGTCATTAACAACAAAATACATTCTTTATCATCACAGTGATTTGACGTGACAGCGAATGCACAAATGGAAGTAATTCACCTGTATCCATTTAGTATTCTGCAAGGGTAAATACTTATCTCGGATTTTGTTTCTTTCATAAACATGATGTTACACAGGCCTATTAATACCCCGTTTTACTTCAATCCTCATTTGACTACGTATAATATGTTGCAATTAATATGAGCGCCCCACTTCAAAAACTTTTGAAACTGATCTGCATGCTTTATTATTTTTCTATACATTTTGGAAAGTGAATGGCTAGGTTTTATTTGTGGCTTTTTGTTATACGTTTACTTATACCAAATACGTTTACACTTGTCTGGCACCCGAAATAATTGCTGAGAGAGGAATTAAAATAAAACGTTATTCATCTTATAGCAAAAGAAAACATGCCTGTGTGAATCTGAATATCACCTATAATTAGAAACAACCTGCGTTCACAAGCATGGGGGGACACGTTATGTGGGTGCCACGTCAATAATTGTTTTTTAATTGAAGTTGCTGCTCGCTATGAAACCTTTTCAACATACACGTAGTTGACAAATGAAAACAACTGAACGTGCTGGAGATGAGAGCGAAACCCAAGGATTACCGGAATAAGCACGGGTCATTTTCGAAATCGGTATTCACTTAAATAATTAAGGCCTAAACATTTATACAGACCTAATAGCAATTATTACTGCAGTGACTACTACATCGTTTCATTAAAAATATTACATTTTTTGATACATTAAGGTATTAAACCTAGAAAACTGGTCTCATCGTGGCAAATAAGGCAACTTAAACTCAAAAAAGCTTAAGCAAGCAGATGGTTTAGAGACCCTCGCTGAGAAGAAACCTTGATTGCCAAATGATCCCGAATGACACGAACTGGTTTCATTTCATAAAAAAAAACATACATACACACACACACACCATCATTATCATCTTAAAAGAGCCGCAGGGAGCCGCGGTTTGACGGACCCCTTGCAGCTCGTGTCGGTACCGACGCGTCCTGGTGTCCGGAGCCATTTGATCACAGTCAAGCGCATCCCCGAGTGGCATTCGCGGTACTGTGGCCGCGCATGGAGACCGCGCCTCCTGGCTTTGTCACAATAATAAAAAATATATATAAATAAACCGTTGATCGGCTGCCTCAAGCGCAAACGCGCCGAAGCTCTCCAAAGAACAGCAGAGAAAACGCGGCTGACTGAAGTGGCTGCAAAGGAAGGAAGGAAAAGCTGCTCCCTCCCGCTCTGAATGGTGGTTTTTTTTTGGACAGGACTCTCTCCCTTTGCTAAGCCCCCCTGTTTGTCTCCGTCCGGTGGCTACGGTGAAAATAAAAAGACGAGAAACGTCGCATCATGTTTGGTGCAGGCATTCTGCAGAGCAGGAGATAAGACACGGGAAACAAGTGTTGTGAGCACTTTCAAGGAAACATCTGTCATAATAGTAGGTGACAGATCTACAAGCAGCATTATGGCTTCTGAAAATGTTCCTTGTTCATTAGCATTGAATTTTTAAAAAATGAAGAAGGAAAAAAGCCGACAGATTCAGGCCTATCAGCCTTGACTTGCAGCAAAAGCATAGCTGGCCCACGCCGTTATCAGCTTAGCACAGAGTTGCAGCTACTTAACAAATGGATTTGTTGATTTTTAAGGCGAGATGAGAGAGAAAAAGAGCAAAGAATCAGGTACTCACAATGCCCATCCCAGAAATCTACATTTTTTGAGTGTGCATGTGTGTATACATTTTTTTTAACCATATAAACCTTTCAATTCTCTTTTTGCATTTTCTGTGAAAAAAAATTAACAAAAAGCACAGAAAAATATTCTCTTCCTTTAAAAAAAACCATCCTCTATTCATTCTCCAATATGCCGAAGGCCTCGCTGGTACAGGCCCAGCCGTCTCCGAGGTGGACGATCAGCGGGAGAGGAGAGGACTGCGAGAACCAATGCATCGCTTTAGGTGGGATCAGACACAAGGCTCTTGGCGAGCTCAGCGTCTTTGTCTAATGCAGTCCCTGCGTGGCTCTCAGCACAACAACGTGGAGGAATGCTGTTCCCCACGCATTTTTTACACCCCAGCTCCCCTTCACACCAGATCCCATTCCCCAGCGTCTGTAATGCCGGTTTTACGAAAGGGCGGTGGAGGGCTGCACCCTCGCGATAGCTGCAATGCTGGGATTCACCAGCAGGGGCAGTGCCATCGAATTGCCGGAGATGGGGTGACGGGAAATCTTTAATTGCTTCAACTTTTAGTATTTTACCTAAATTATTCTGTGTATATTTCAGGAGAGTTTAATGTAATCTGTTATTATATACAAGATACCAGTAAGTTTGTATAGGCCTACTTTAAAAGCTAGCTGAACCAGGCTAACTGTGAGATTGTTTTATTTTTTATTATTATTTACCCGCACTTAATTGTATGTTATATCATTTTATACAATTACACCGAGTACTGAATGCAATAAGGTGCCACGTTGGTGGACAACTTTTAACATTGGGAAGGCAACTGAAATGCAAAAAAAGAAATGAAAACCAGCAAGCAAAACGCAGAATCTAATATGTAAAATTTCTGTTACCAATATTAAAAGCAAAGGCAGTAAAGGAAAAACAGGCCAACATTCCCAATATCAGAATTAATGTTTTTACTGGAGTACTAATGTAATCAAGTCTCTTTTTTTAATGAAATGTTACAAACTGCACGTAAAAAAGCAAGGAACTAGAATGATGAGCACGCATTTTGTCCCAGATGAATGATGGTCCCCTTTACCTTATTTTTAAAAAAGATAAAAAGTACGGTAATTACCAAGGGAACGATCTATTATGTAAAGAAGCAAGAGGGATCCAAGACAGAAGTGCGTTTCATGTCTGTCAGTCCTGGGGAACCTTAAGACATTTCGTTGTATCTACACAGAAAACGGGGGCGGAGGTGGGACATTCTACATAATTTTGTACTCATCCAGTTTACAGGATATGCTTTACAAAAGCTCAAGCGCCGTTTAATGGCGAAAGAGATAACACTCCAACAAATAAACACTTCACAACTCCGCTATTAGTCTTTCGCGTCAATTATCAACATGCTAAGACGCGCACTGGGGACCTCTCGTGAGCGAGTTATGTACAGGACCAAACGGCTGCATGCATAGCGCAGGACAAGCGGATTAACTTCCACAAAACATTCGCATGATATTACAATTCCAATAGGAGAGGAGAAAGCGGCATTCTGTTATACCTTTTTATACCCTGAAAATTGGTTCATTGTTCCCGTTCTCCAGCTGGATTAAAACTTATTATTAAAAATGTTGTTTATGCTGTTAGATAATTACCTGGAGAAAGATGCTCAATGTGGCGCAAAAAAACTGAAAAAAAAATGTTTGCTGCATTTCGGCTACAAGCAAAGATTATTCAGCCTAATCTTTGCAGCTGACCCACTGTCCCTTTCCACCTGGACTCCACGGGACGAAGGAGCCGCATGCTAAAAATAAAAAACAAACAAATACAACCCTAAAGCATCTCATAAGTATAAAAAAGGTTGTTGGTTCATAGGTGCGCTTTCCTGATTTGCACAAACAGCGCCTGTGTCGCTGTGTAGGCCTAAAACTGAATGAGGTTGCGTCATAATACGAAACGAGGGCTCGGTACACGGTTCAACTTTGTGTGGTAATTTTAATACAAAATAAAACCCGATTCAATGTTTGTTTCCTCCTTTTATACATGATGTCTACTGTTTTGCTTACGTCTCCATGAGAAAGTGAGTGAAACAACTTTGTGAAAATCTACTTTTTAGGTTAAATAAATCGTTTCACATTTTTATAGAGGACTAAGCATGGCGTAACAATAAATAAATAAATGCCTAATAAATAAATGTTTGGTACAAATAAATTGTTGGTAGAAATGAAAATTAAAAGACCTTGCCCTCAATCCTTCTCACTCTAGCAAGGCCAAGGTAATTGAGCACAGATCAGCACAGTTCACCTAACCAACACTGCTTTAGAAAAAGGTTAGGACTGCCCAGCTCATTAACATACAAATAAAGAAATCCGAAAATAAATAAATAACATTGGAACTCAAGCAATCAATCAAGCAACCTTTGGCACAAATAAATCTTATTTATTTGTTTATTTATTCTACAGATTTATTTATTTATTGATTGATTTATGGAAATGGATTTTTTTTCTGCTATCGATTTGTTTATGTCAAAGATGTATTTATTGGTTGATTTATTTATTTATTTTCCAGTCACATTTGGTCCTCCATACGTTTTTGGTGCTTGTATAAATTGAGTTGTCCTTGTTAGTCTGCAGTGCACTGGAGTTAGACATTATATTGTTATGATACTTTTTCCTTCTTCACTGTGGAAATAGCCCACATGCAGCACTGGCAGAACGAATTTGTCATTTTTCAACAGCTGTTGCAATATTTGCTGATATGTCTGGCTCTTAGCTTTCATTTGATCAAATCTGTCAAATCTGTGTTTTCCTGAATATCACAGTGGGATGAGAGGGACACTTAATGTCAGGAATGTGCATGTTATTATTTAAAAATCTAAACTTTTATGTCACTAGGCTTGATTAATGCTGATTAAATTCCAAATTTGTGACTTATCTTGACATTTCTAATTTTTAGCTAGTGCGTACTGGTTTTTTACATCTTGCTCTTAGTATAGCAATAAACTGTAAATTACGATGATTATTTCTTTTATTAAGTGGATTACTTAATTTTAAATTTCTTGTACAATTAACCAAGTGAATGGTAAAATTATCCTAATTAAGTTGAAAGGGCATTCTTACCATTGTTTGAACCAAATCAAGGTAACTCATAAGACTTCTTCTTCACAGTCTATAATATACCTATAATAAGCTACTCTGATGTAAATGAGCGGTTACTGCATTGTATAGCTAAGCATGACATGAATTAAGAGGTCAGACAAAAGTCAGTGGGAGCTGCTGTTACCCAGAACCAGTTGGAAAACGACTTTTCTACAGTAAGTGAGTTCATAGATGTAGGACAGGAGCACAGTACTCTACACAAAACATTCAGTTTTTATAATCCCCATATGCTTTATAGTGCAGTTTTCACCCTTTATTTGAATATAAACGATACAAGAATTGTAAGAACGTTGGGTGTATATGTATGAGCATATATATGTAATATATGATATTTATGTGTATGTATGTGTGTGTATTTAAAGGGGGTGGACAAAATAATGAGACAATTAACAATATATTATATCAGTTATATTCGGAACAGTGTCAGCCCTTGGTATATGGTTTTGCACTGTGTGAAGTGGGATATTGGACCAAGAAAAAAAGCCTCCAGGAATGAGGAGGCAGGAATTTAGTTGTGCTCCAGAACTTTCCATAAACATTCAATGACACTTAGATGTGGAAGTTGGGGTGGCTATGGAAGGTGTTTGACTTCAGCCTTGTGTTCATGAAACTGCCTGAATTTGTTTTGGGGTGTGTTTAGGGGCATTATCATGCTGGAATATGGCAGCACCATGAGGCTACAGTGTTTTCACCATAGGGTGCACCTGGTCCTCAAAAATGGCTTCATATTCCTTGGCAGTTGTATGACCATGCTGAGCAATCATTGGACCTTTTAACTCCTATGAGATGGCTGTCCATACCATAAGAGGTCCCCACCCATGCTTAGCAGCTTGTTTTCTCCTAAATATAAACCCATCCAGATGTAGGGGGAAGGTGAGAGATGACTCATCAGGCAACATTATTTTCTCCATTGATCAGGGCTTCAGATTTTGTGCTTCTCCTGCCAACTTGTTCATCTTTGCACGTTGACCTTGGATATGACTGTCTTCTACATGGAAGCCTTGCTATAAATTGCAGCTCCGGAAAGCTCACCAAGCAGAGATTTTGTTGAGTTTGCGTGACAGAGGTGCTGATGCACTTCTGTGGTCATTTCTGAGGTTGCACTTTTGTGGTGTTTAGCAGCTATTCTCTTAAGTGTTTGTCTCTGACTGGGAGCTTTGACTGGTAGCTGCATGTCAATGAGTTTTGGGGCTGTTCCCTTTGATATATTGAATAATTTTACTGTCTCTGAGGCTGATGCACCTCAAATTCAGACTCATTGGCTTCTTTGATACTGTTACATGTATCACGGTGCTTTGAAAACTCACGTATCAAAGTGTTGATTATCAGAACTCTTTCACAGCTCGCACAAAGTGAAAAACTGGCATTCAGTTAATTATGACTGACCATTGTAGGTACATTTGTAGCTGTGATTCGGTTTTTCAAATGGTACCAATCCATGGCCCAACTGATTATCCAGTTAAGGTTGTGGGGAGCCTGGAGTTTGGAAGCACAGGAAGTACAGGCCATGGTGGGGGGGGGGGGGGTGGCACCCTGGACAGGATGCCGGTCCATTGCTGGGCAAACAGAGTGAGCAGTTCAGAGATGCCAATTTGGCTAACCACGTGTCTTTGGATTGCGGAAGGAGAGAGCCTTGAGGCAGTGTTTTTATCCTAAGCTTATTTTCCGACAGTTTTGTGGAATCGTTTATTTTGAAACTCAAGATGTTTTTGCAAAGATGGAGAATTGTCCTCAACATCGCTGGTCAGAGAGAGAGAGAGAGATAGAGAGAGAGGGAGGGAGGAAAGAGGGGGCAAACGGCGACGGGCAAGCCATGGGTCCTATGTCCTTCGGCGACTCCTCTCTAGAGCTTTTGCCACCCGCATCCTCGCCACAGAAACTTCTCCTATTCTTGGACTGGCACCAGAATTCCCAACTCTTTCCCCGAATCCACAGGGGAGATTGCTGACACACGCTAAACAACAACATTCAGGATTACTCTTCCTCCAAACAGGATGTAACAACCGCTGCCCACGTAATGAATTCTGGACAAGAAACAACAGCATTGGCAATTGTTCCACTGGCATTGTTTTCTTACTTTTTATCCTGGGGGGGGGGGGTGGTTGGATAGAGGGTGTTAGTACAGCTACTGTGTTATGGTGCTTTCATCTACCAGTGTGAGCAAAATAAACATTTCCATTATTTAAATGCCTGTAAAATTTAAACAACTGCAATTAATACAAGGGATTATTAGGGAGGATGTATTAGGGCACAGTAGGAAGAGCACAAATTTCAGTCAGATAAGATTAATAAATACCGGGTTCGTTTTTTTTTTAGTTCAGCATGATGCTATGTGTAGTGAAAATTTGTGCTATTCCCAGGGGGCTTAGTCAAGACAATTTACTTAAGAAAACATATATTAAAAAACAGCAGAATTATAATCATTACATCTCAACAAAAAAATCCAATCAATCTATGTTCATAAGTGAACTCTTTGGGTCCTGGGGGTCTCCTGGGATATTAGAGCCGCACAGTAGATGCTTCCTAAATGAAAGAAGTTTCCAGAATTTTGCATGGACTATTTTTCGAGGTAGGTGCCCTGTGGGACACCCAGTCCACCACACCGTACTGGAAGTGTCACAGGAAACTGGGAAGCCTTCCCACTGTTCCTTGGGAATGCTGGAGTTGGGTCAGGCTCTGCTGGCGGTTCCTCGTGGGAATGCCAAGGTCACAGCGACTTTCCCACATGCGAAACCAAAGCAAATTAATGGATAAGGGGGCAGGATAGTGCACTGAAGTATGAATACAACTTGGTAAAGAATAAATAATACCCACAATCTGCAGTCAAATACTACGTTGATACTCCACAGATTACTTTTTATCTGCGACCCACACACATGCGCGCAGACTCGCACAAACATACACATAAACCCTCTTTTGCAATCTTATTTTTTTTCTTTTTTGAACGTAATAACAGACTACTTTTGTCGAAGACCCGGTATGAAAAAAACATCAGACACACGTTGGCCTCGATTAAAAAGATTCAATTTAAATAACTTAAATAAATGAGAACAGGAGACGCTCTCTCAAAAGGTTACCTCGTGGCAACACTGTGACGATTTTGAAAAGGCACGCAAAAGTAAATCTAATGGAAAATCAATAGAGGACGCTTTGATTCGCCTCTCCTTTTGTGAGATGTTCTTATCTGCTCTCCTGCATTGAATAGGCAGCACGATTCCTCTGTTCCTTCATGTTACACAACGGCTGCCAAAGACTAATATTAGCATCTCCACCAAAACAGCTACCATTCTTCCCCCTTTTCCCCTGTGAGGATATCTTTTTTCTTTTTTTTTCCTTCTCTCCCTCGTCTCTGCGGGATATGCTCATGCCCCTCAGTGCGCTCATCAGTAGGCTGAGATGAATGGGTGAAATTGCATTGAAGCAGAATCCCCCCCCCCCCCCCACCACTACACCCACCCAGGGGGCCTCTTCATCGCTTGCTTTCTCCCTCATGGGACAGAACGGGAATAGGAGGAAGACATCGACAACGAATGAATCTCACCCCTCTGGGAGAACATGCACGCAAGCCCTCTGAAGGGGTGGCTGGTTGTGGGGGGGGTTACTTTCATGAGTGGTGGAGAAAGGGACCGGCGTGACCGGCGTGTGTGTGTGTGCACATGTAGTACAGAGAGAGAGGGAATGAAATAAAGAGTGAACAGGAGAGAGCGCGCTATCACTTAGAGAAAACGAGGCATTAGGAGAGGGCCGTCTCCTGCTGCGTTTGGTCAATGGGTGTGGGATTTGCTCTGGGAAGCACTCCGTGACAGGCTAATGAGACGGCCTCCCGCGGTTGCCGAGCGCCCGGCGTTTAGCAAGTCGGGAGTCGGGAATCCCCTGGACCATCCACCAGGGGAAAACGGGGCCCGCTTCGCACAGAGGGGGCGCAAATTAAAGGCAGGGTAATTAAAGGCTCAGCAAGTGCTGTGATGATGCAGGTGCAGCCCTTTGTCGTTGGACCTTAGATTCTCCAGTTAACACTCTGGGTGGGAAACACTTTTTGAATCCATTGAGTGAGTTACTATTCATTGGTAGCACTCATCCAGTAGGAGGCAGCAGTGAGTTTACCCCAGGAAACAAAATATGAAATTTTATTTGTCATTTGCGCAAGTACAAGAAGTCTGCTGTTTTTTTTTCACATATCCATTGTTGTTCTCCCTTGCAGCATATTCACACATATATTCTTAGAGAAATTCTTTGGGGGTTAAGGACCTTGCACAAGGGCCCAAAAAATAGGCCTACTCTGTTGAACACAGGATTTAAACCAGCAACCTTATGATTACAGGCACAGAGGCCTAACCCACTAAGCCATATCTACCCCCCGCACAGCATCCTTGGCCATAGGGGGACAAATGCACTCATACAATCACACACTAAGGGCATTTTAGCAACAGCTTGGCAAACTGCAGGTTTTGGGAAGAAACCTATAGTGACCCAGGAAGAACAATCAAACTTTACATGCATAGAAACTGAAAGGAGATTCGAATCCCCAACCCTATGGGCAGGCAGCTACAGGTGGATCAGGTACTTAAAACAAAAAATGTGAGTTTCTTAAAGGCTATAAAAATCACTCATGTTAAGATGCATTGACCACCCGAAGCTGGCTGTCATAATATATTGTAATTTATGGCAAAGTTTTAGCGTCAGAGTTTTGGAGAAAGGAGTAAGGCAGGAAAAGAGAATTAGATTAGTCACGCAAGTCTGAGAAACAGGTCTGTCGGCCCCTGTAACTTATGACTGGTACTAATTAATGGTACTTACCTGCCTCTGATCTATTAGGAAGATGAGAATTTGTTAAACAGAAACCTGATGAGCTGAAAGGAAGAGGGACTGAAGGGCAGGAGTGAGGGGCTCTGATACTGTAAATATTTCAGCTGTGCGCAGCAGTCTGTCAACTGTCAGAAGGTATTACTTTTAGTTCCAGGCCATTGTCATATTGACAACGTAAGTCTTCATAAAAGGAGCGTTTTTCAGTGCTCATTTTCAGAGGAAAGATTCTTTCAGTTTTGCACCTCCATTGTTCTGTGATACTGCCCCTGTGGCAGTCCTCACTCTGCAAGGTTGGGCCAACTTTCCCCAGGAGGGTCTACACCCACCTTCCTGTTAACACCTGAGACCCAACAGCAGAAGGTCCATGCTGGCATGAGGTGTCTGCTTATGGCCTTAATTTGCCCTCTCAATTGGAAGGTAGAGGTAATATTGTAAGACATGTAACCATCTTTGGCTGACATTGTAGTCCTTTTAATCTCTCCTGCCTTTCTGCCTGAGAAGGGTTCCATGTATGAAGGTACCCATCATCTACACACCCCGATCATATGAAGTGTCCCTGCACTATATAATATGGTATAGCCAACAAGAGATCTTACCTAACATCAGAACAAACATGAAAACTCCAGACCCGCGCTGATTTTATGAAACACCATATGCATAGCCTCCTGGGTTAACAAAATCGCTCGAAATCTCTTGTTTTCCTTTATTTTACTCAACTGTTTCTTTTGTGACCAAGCAACAATGAAAGCTTGTGAAAATGAGGATATCTTTGTAATATGACCATAAACGGCAGTAATTAAAAAACATGTAATGACACACAATTACAGATTTTCAATTGAAGTTAATGTAAATTGTACAGATATAAACAGGAAATAAGAAATATGAAATACAAAGCTTTACTCTTTGAAAATAAAAATGATCTAAGCCTATTAAAAAGCAATTAAATTAAACAAAATTAAAAACTAAAAAAAATTAAGTATAAGCTTATTTTTCTTCTGTACAGAGAAAACGATTAGCTATTCATCATTATTCGAAAAATAATTGAGGTCTGGAAAATGAGTCATTTTTTACTTTATACAATGCCTTGGAAAAAAAAAACCCTCCCAACTGTGATTAAATGATAATTTCCCTAGTTGCCAATTAGGAATCAAAAACAAATATTACCGTGAGAAACAGCAGCTAGCAAAGTCCTACTTTCCACTCCTCACAGGTAATGTCTCAAGCTTCGTGACTTCTCCCCTGACAATGAGCAGCAGAGTGTGTGGGGGACCTTCGTCAATGTGTGGGAATTTAACATGGAAACATGAAAACTCCCCCCACAACTAGGGGGCGCTATATTTGGGGTTTTGCAATTTCCAGCTATTCTTCCATGCTGGTATGGCGAGAGATGTTTTTGGTGGGTGGGGTGAACACGAGGGGCACTGTGTGTGGTGTCCATGGTAACATTCACTTTACTGTTGTCTGTCTGTCCATCTGCTGTGAATTTAGCCTTAGAAACCCCTTAGAAGCAGCTACAATGAGCCTCCATTTCCCCCTGCACCATATGGCCCCCATTAAGCAGCGCTGATGGAGTCAGGAGTTGCGAAGGCCATCAAGCTCATCTCCAGCCAGCAGTGCATGATGCATCCCCTCCAGAGGACACCTTCGCAATCACGCTCTCTTCCCACGCCTGGTTATGAATCGCGGTGCTGTGTCAGTGGTCACCTCACAGCCCACTACAGTTTCACCACCTCTGCTGAATGTCTAGATAGTTCGTTTTTGTTGGGAGGTCTTCGTTGGGTTCACCTTGGCCTCAGAAGGTGTCATGATGATCCACGCGGTTCCTCTTCTTGTTTCATTTCCCAGTGCCTGATGCTCTTAATGTAGTGCCTAGCCCATTGCATGCTGTCTGTGCAAATCTGTCTCTGTCGGTAGGATTGATGTTGAGCAGTGGAATGAATTAAAACATTTAAAGTGTGGGCTGCACATTTCTTTTGCAAAGTGGGTGTCCCTTCCCTCATATGTGCGTGTGTAGAAAAAAAATTCTGCAGGGGCGTCAAATAAATTGTTGACCCTGTGCTTGGACCCCAAACTTCACATGTTTTCACCTGTGTTTGTGTTTATGTCTCAAAGGACAGCAAGATTGGATATTGGAAAAAAGCATTCCAATGTACATGTACAATGGAAAAAAATCACCAGCATCATTTCATCATTTCATGTCGTGCTAACGTTTCCTAGCACGAGCCTGGCTCCAGGTGAGAGGACGGGCAGAATGTGTGGGTGAACAAAGCTATGTTTTCCGGGTGGATTGATGAAGTCCAATCCCACACACACACACACACATACACACACACACACGTGCATTTGGGTGTGTGTTTTTTAAACGGAAGCCAATTGGAAGCCGCATCCGGGAGTGCGGGCCGAAGGCTTGGGGAAAGGCAGTGGCACAGCCAAAACGCCGCGTGTGAAATGAGCACGCTTCGGCTCCAATGAGCTTTCCGTTTATCAGGCAGACGCACTCTCTGAGAGGGCTTGGCAGCTCTGGGCCCGAACTGCGTAAGGCAGCGAGAACTGGCTCAGGCCGGGGCTGCGAAGGGTACTGGTTGGACACCTCAGGCGGGAGCGGCCTGCGAGAGGAGCTCGTCGCTCTCTCTACTTTGTAATCTTTGTGCGGAGCTTCGTGAGGCATAGGAGACGAAGACGGGAGGGTCAATCAAAAGCGGAAAGAATAAAGATCACATCGCCATGAGCTGAAATGGAAATGTGAAGATCTGGCTTGGAGTGGGGTGGGGGGGTGAACTCCGCCTCAGGATACAGGGGCCAAGTAAAGCTTTGGGAATTTGGGATGCAGATCTCCGGGCGAATGGCAGGCACCAGGTTGCCAAGAAACTGTGCAAAGCCCAACAATGGGGGGCGGCGGGAGGCACGGATTCTGACAGGAGATGGATGTCGCTGCAAATCCCCGAAAAAGAGAGCCTAAAGCGCGGTTGATGTCAGAGGACAGGCAGAGAGCGGCTTCTCCCTCAGCTGGCCACGATCTGAATTTTACTGACCTGATATTACCTGACAGGGTTATCTAGGGTAGTGGCTCCAAACCTTTTGGTATCTGCGGGCCAGTCAAAAATTTCACGGACCACTAAAATGGCTGGTAGGGATTTGGGGTGCTGGCAGATAGATTGGTGATTTCATAACTATAATGGTTTCTGCTTTTCTCAGATGCAATCAGAATATGTTAACATAAGGAGTCTTTGAAAAAAGGAAAATATATAGATTATATAGATTATGTTTGGAAAATGACCAACCCCACTGCAAAATCCCCAGCATTCCACAGCCTGGTGGAACACTGGTTGGGATCTATCTACCCTAATCTATGGCATCCATCAAAAAGCACTGAAACCATGAAGAGATGGACTGATGCACCATGCTGTGCACCTAGTAGTCAGACTTACACCTACAAGTCAAAAATGACAGCGTTGAACCCCCCCCCCCCCCACCCACATTCATCAACCTGGATGACAATGTCACAAAAAATGGGGCAAAAAAGTGGCTTGCAAATCACAAGACCTGTTTAGTAGCTGATCTACTTATGTGCCTTAACAAGTCAGACATGTTTACACGGAAGAAGATAAATATCAGACCTGACTGAGGTCGTATCTTTGGGCTGAGCAAGTGGTCACCATGGTAATGACGCGGTTACAGTGAAATCCCATCTGTTTGCCCTTTGATTCCTGTAAATAATGTTTGGCTGTTTCACCGTAGGAACAATAGTTTGCTTGCACTGAACGGAACCGAGTGAAACTGTGTAACTCTAGGGGGTTGATTGGAGAGACAAAATGCCCTAATTTTTTCTCGTGTTATTCCTAAAAAAAATTACAGTTTGTTGGGGGGTGATTTTTATTCAAATAAATGCTGCTATTCCTCTAATATAGGTATCTCCAGAATTAATAAACAGAGCTGAAAAATATATCGGTGGTATATATATTTATTTAAAGCACCCACAGAAAAACCCTAGATCAGGGGACACATCTGTAAAGCAGAAGATTGCTGTACATAATTAGGTACCCTTTGGGAAAACCGCCAAGTGAGAAAAAAAAATTAAACAAGATATGGAAATCTGTCTGAAGAACAAGGAATATTACAATCAAAGGGGAAAAATACAGTTTATCTTAATTCGGTTACAAGCAACAAGCCATTCCCCAATAGTAGTGTATCGTTATTTTAATATATCTCTAATTATAATTAAGGTTAATTAAGTTTCATATGGAGTCCTCTTTGCAGAGCCACACTATGTGCGAGGTAATTTTTCGCTAAGGTCTTGGATGCATATTGCCCGTTTCTCGTCTTGGCGTAATGCATAACTTATCTGCGCTGCTCTTTGGCCACACGAGACTGCGAAGCAATGTTTTAAAAATGGAGGTCATGTTTGTGTTGCTGCACACTCGAGAAAAGGCCAGCAGTGTTTCGAGTACCACTCTCATAAATAGACGTGCAATATATTACGTGCTTTGAGTCACACGGTTCCTTATTTCCTCGTGTGTTTCGGGTGCATTATATTTGTCATCCGGCTGCCTCGTTATGCATTGTCTTAACAAGCTCTTGCAGAAATATCCTTATGTTTACAAAGAAATCCGTAGCTCCACCTTCGGAGACGGCCGTTCTCAGCTGCCTTGTGGTGGCTGTGACTTTATTCCTGCCCGAGTGTCTGCAAAGGATTAAGTCGGCGCTTCCGAAGACTGCAGAGATGTGCCGTGAGGCGTCCTTCAGGGTGGGAGCGCTGACGGATGGGCTGCTCGCCTGTGTAATTACCCGCTAAAATGGTGACAAAGACTGCAGTGTTGTGCTAAAAAGAATCCTTCCTCTTTATTATTATGGGCGTATTTAAAAAAAATTAAATAAAACAAAAAAACACCAAATGGAATATCGCTCATAAAAGGATAATTTGAGGATTAAACGACGTTGTCTACAGCCTGATAACAGTCTATCGCAAGAGATCCATTGCCTAAGTAACTTTACTTGCTCCTCTAGGATGCAGATTAAGGTATTCACTTTATAATTGCAACTGCACAAAAGCTGTCTCCTTGATACAGAAACGCAGGCAACAAAGGACCAAGTAAATTTTAAATCAGCTTTAATCTAGAAGTTTAGTTGCAGCAGATGATAACTTGCTAAGTGTGTGAACGAACTAGGCGCACAGTAATTATTTTATGTTTATTTATTTAGAGGACACTGTTATCCAAAGCGACATAACGATTGGGAAAGCAGTCATCCAGTCCCTGGAGTAATTGGGGGTAATTTAGGCCTTGCTCAAGGGCTCAATGCTGAAATCAGTCTGCTGACCCTGGGATTTGAACTACCGACCTTCTGATCATGTGCACAGAGCCAAAAACTGTCCCACAATATAAAAAAACTTAAAAAGTTTGTGTGGTATAGCTGAACTGCGGTCTACGAATTGCCCTTATTGTGTGTTATTTTGTTCTGCGTCCTGGCCTCTACTTGGTGAGATGGGTCTAAGCTCACCATGACCCAGTTGCCGATAAGTGGTTATGGAAGATGGATGGAAGATTAATATTACTGGAAAATGAACAATTAGTGGCAGAATTCAATCTAATCTGTGGATGTGGACTTGAATGTCACCTTCTTATTCATACCAACAAAGGAGAAGTGATTGAGGAATCCTAGTCGCCTATAACATGGGCCAGGAGATTAATCAAGCCTCTCAGCAGGTGGATGGCAGGTGCTTTTCCATAACTACTGATTGGAAAGGAACCCTGAGACTGGCAAAGGAAACTGCCAAGGGCATGTGACCTGGGGAGGTCTTTCTCTAGTACCCTTGAGCAAGGCATTTGATTGAAATACACAATTAAGAACACATAGGTTAATAAAGTTGAAAGTTGTTTTTTAATACAAGAGTCAGATAAACAACTGAAAGACATCAAAAATTATTGTTCCTTATTGTTCCACTTTTCTTTGATGGGTCTCATGGACCTGATACGTCTTCCTTTTGTTCCTTTGTATTCCCAAGATGCCACTATATGTATCTGTCATCTACCCTTACCACTCAAAATGTAACAAACGTTTTTGTTTGATTACATATGTTTTTGGTTTTGACCCCATCAGTATCACCCACCTTGCTCAAGCATGTTGACAGTCAGGTTTGTCTAAATTAAAGTGACCAACCAATCAGCCCGACCAAGCATTGTCTGACAGAGTGGGGAGAGCTGTTGTTAACAGGCCGTTAATTTTCTATTCATGTCTCTGCTTTATGACAGAAAGCTCTGAGATGTAGCAAAGTTCATCACGTTTAGCAGCGCACCAACGCACATCAATCAGCACCCAACGGGATGGGTGGAAACGGGAGGTCCTTGTACTCTGTAGAGTAGCTCAGAGTAGGGGGTCTTCTTGTCTGTCCTTACATTCCAGACACACACATTTACTTAGGGGACTCTCTTATCAAAAGTAAGGTACAACCGAGAAAGCAGGGAGACAATCCCTGGAACGATTCAGGTTAAAGATCTGGCGCAAGGGCCCAATGGTGAAATAACTCTTCTTACCCTAGGAGTTGAACCGGCAACTTTCTGATCACTAGCTCAATGTCCTAATCATGTGAGCCTCATGCCCTGCTCCGGATGTGGTGGTTTCATTTCTGCTGCTGCGGAGCGTGTAGGACAACGTTAATGTAGATGCCCCTGGTCTCCACCACCCTTCAGAGAGTCCTGCTCAGGGGGGTTAATTCTCAGGTATGAGAACAGGGTGCTTTATTAGGCCCCAGGGTCAAGGCACAGCAGATGGTGGGGGAACTGCAATGCAGGGTGCTTTGAGTCTGGGTGGTGCTTGGCAGGAGATGATGTATTCATCATGGGAGAAACGTTTATCTGACATGGACACTGTCAGCGAGAAAGGATGGGTTGCAGGAGGGAATCGTTTGCAACATGGTCAAAGCTCCATAGTAAATAGCCAGATTTTCTGGATGCATAAATATCCGCTGCCTCCTGACAGATTGCCATGAATTTTTGATTTAACACATGTTCTCGAGTGAAGGGCACATATAAAGAGGCTCGCGTCCATATTGTCCTTTATTAAATGAATAAAGGTGAGTGGAATGGTGATCCCTATCCATGACGACAGTCACCATAAGAGTTTCACGTGGCACACAAACCAACTTTCCCAGCCTGTAGATATATAAATCCTTTACGTGTGATGCAGGCAGGTGTAGGCGTGCATGCATGCGCACGCATGCATATGTACCACAAGAATGGGGAGATGTGCAAACTTGTAGCTATGAGCAACAAAAATGTCATCATAAAAGTGTGGGGTCTGCATTGATTTAGAGTAAAAAGTCTAATAAATGGGAGAAAGCCTTAATTGAGCATCATAAAGAGATACCCAGTGAAACAATATCTGATGATGATAAAAGGTAATGAGAGTAGTGTGGAGATGGAAGACGGAGAGCAATGAAGGACTTTAACAGCCCAGATGTTAGCAGTCATGACTGGAGGAAAGCTTGAACAGTCCACATCATTGTTTCTACGGTGGCTAATTAATACCAATCCTGCTCAAATACACCAAATGTTTATTCACCTCATATAAATATTTATCACTGGAAAAACATATCTTTGTTTTCAAATGGGTTATACCCATTGTTTGTTCTGTTAAATGCATTTAAATGTAGTTTAGCTATATTTGCCATAAAAAATGTTGTGCTAGAGGGTTACAACTAGAGGGTAAAATTTCTGCACCATTTGCATTAAAAGGAAGCAGAATTTATCCTGGTTCAGATGTCAATTTCAAATTTCAAATGTCAAATAAATATATGTATATATATACACACACACATACGTGTATGTATGTGTATATATCTATATATATATATATATATATATAATAAAAACACACAAACGCAAAAAGTGCTTTTGTAACATTTTCTTATTTGATTTCTATGCTTTCCACAAACAACAGTTCTGCTTGAACTGGCCTGTCATATGAACCAAAACATTCCCCTTTTGTGTGTAATTGTGCGTGTGAGTGTGCGTCCTATAATGAACCTGGTTTCCTCGGATTGACGCCACCCTCACCACGACCCTGTACTGGAAAAGAAATCCCAGGAAAACAAATGGAGAATAAGGAGTTTAAAATACTTCTCAAATTTTAATGAAGTAATATATCACAGAATATGTAGGGCGACGCAGGGGCTCGTAGGTAACGATGTTGCCTCACATCTTTGGGGTTGGGGATGCAAATCCTGCCCCTGCTCTGTGTATGTGGGGCTTGCATGATCTCCCCGTTTCTCCCTGTATTCCGGTTTCCTCCTGCAACCAAAAAACATGCAGGTGGCGTCTCTAAATTGCCCAGAGCATGTGACTGTGTATGTACCCTGTGATGGACTGGCTTCCCATCCAGGCTGTGTTCCAGCCTTGTGCTCTGTGCGGCCTGTAATAGGCCTCAGGCCCCCTGTAACACTGTCTAAGTTAGAAAATGAACAGATCACAAAATATCTAAAAACATTCATCGCTAGAATGTTGAAAAAACTACTGATTATCCTGCAAATTGCCAGTTTAGATGTCTCGCCTGTCATCCCAGCTAGTGGCCCTGCAGTGGAGAAACATTCTGCCCAGGGGGCGTACTTGCACCTCGAGCCGTTATGGCGCTGCAGAATCTGCAAGCTCGCGTTCTGCCACAGCTACATACATCTTGCCCATTTGATCCTCAGAGTTGCGATGGATTCCTGTGAGTTTCCCCCCCATCTGACTGGGGGGGGCTCCAGTCTGGACACACCTCCGCTGCAAGGTATCTAACCGAAGGCTTTCTGCGGTGACGCGTATTTCCGAGCAGACTTGTGGAAACCTGGATCACGAAATCTGGGGGAAAGGCAGGGTGGGGGGGTGGGGGAGGGCTGAACAGTCTCGGGTGTGCTGTCTACCTATTAAAGAAGCTAGCAATTAGACCGTCCTTCTCATAAATAGCACTGCTGAGTTATCAAACAGGAATGACATGGGGGGGGGGTTTCTCACAATCTTAAGTATACCCTGAATCCAGACTATTCACTTTAAACACTTGCACTTAAAAATTGCTGCAGGAATGGCTGCATTAATTGCTGTAGCTGCATATTGTGCAGTGGGTTTAATGAGCATCATGGAGAGAGTGACGCGCATGTCCTTCAGATGTCTGAACAGTAAGCCAAAGCAGCCAAGAAAATTAAACCTGCCTTGATTACATGTTGTTAAAAAAAACATGGGAGACATTGAAATACTAGCTTGCTTTGCTTAAGGGTACTGTATGCAGTTTTGTGAATTGGGACAGTACTTGAGTGTCACATGACAGTGGGGGCATGACATCATTACCACGTGCCACCGCTGTCAGAGGCAAATGGCAGGAATCGGCCCAGCATTGCTGTTACTGAGTTTAAGGTCTCATACCCATGTCACATACTGGAAAAAAGCTTGAGTTTTCCCCTTACATCATAAAAAGGCAGGAAGGAATCCAGCACTTTAAAAATCACTTGAATGACTCAACAAAACAACCCACGCGAGACCAGAGCCCAGAGTCCAGAGCCCCTCCATTTTTACGGGAATCAACTTGCAGCTTTTTTCACGCGTGACTGTGTACGATATGAGCTGTAGCGCAGGAAGGGCATCGACAGGTTAATGCGTGCTGCTTTCTCAGTGTGTAACAGTCCCATATCCCATATGGTGTCCATAGCTGCTTGACATTAAAGAATCATAGTAGCTTATGTCATACATTGCAAATCACATTACAGAGCATGACTGCTGTTGCTTTTAATAAGTGTAGCTATTCTAGCCATTCTATTTCTACGCCGGTACCCTTGGATACTGCGGGGCTACAATGCATGCACTGTTCAGTATATAAATACATTAACTGGGGCCTTGTGGTCATTTATTCATTTGCAGAAATACATCTACCAGAGGAGATGAATCACTGATGCTTTAAAAAGTTCAGTAATGTCTCCTCGCTGGTCGGGACGTGGGGTGGGTTCATTAACCTGTATAAATCACTAATGCGAAGCAGTGTGTATATGGTGGGGGGGCTTAACATAATAACGACGGCAATAATAATAATCATCATCATCCCCATCATTGCATTTCACAAATACTATTATCGTTATTATTGTTATTATTACTGATGATGATGCCAATGCCAGGCTGATTGTCCCCAGCAGAAATTTCACCATGGAAATAAATGAAAATTTGAAACTTTATCAAATTACACTAAAAGCAATTCCGAACAAATGGTGCTTGAATGCGTCCCCATCTGATGAAGATCACAAACACGTAATTTCATTGCGCCAGGGGGGCGGGGTGGGGGTGGGTGGTGCTGTGGGTTTTGTTGGGAAGGGATCGGGCAGGGGTCGTGGAGATGACAACCTGCCAAGGACTGAGGTGGCCACCAATGTCAGAGGGCGTGGCGAGGCTGGTGCGGGGACACGGTCAGGGGCACCCTCACCCCTCTCTGCTGGCCAGGAGCGGCTGCACTGACCCAGGTCGCCAACCCTTATAGTCTTCCTAGCTGCAAAATCACCAGATCCCCCCAGTGCACGCAAATTAGCTACAGGTATAAAGCTTTTTTAATAGCCATTGCAGCGCTTTGTGTCTCAGATGCTCGCCTGTTGACAAAGCGGCACTGCCCCAGCTGCTTGTCTGCAGTGGCTGGCCAGTCTGACTCCTGCCTGAACAAACATTATTAGACAACCCCCCTCTCGTTGGCGTTAATTAAAGGGCTCGCGGGGTAGTTTTCTATGAGTGCATGCGAGATGAAGCAGCTTAGAAGCCAGTTTAGTAATTGTGGCGGAGCTACCTACGTCAGCGCGCGGAGCATAATTAGGTAATTATGCGGCTGCGTGTGCGAGTGTTGGCGGAGAGAGTTAACAGAGCTAATGAAGTGACCACACATAATCAGCTTCCATTTGCCCCCTTTTTTATTATTCAATTTCGACCGTTGTTATTGTTTGGAAGTGTACGCGGCGACGCTTATTCGGGACATTGTTTGTGAGAAACAGCGCTACAGCGGGTGGCTTTAAATTCCTCGTGACGCGCGCAAGCGAATGTATACGCGGTTTGTGAACGCGTATGCGTGCGAGCGCGCGCGCACGAGATGCGGCTAGAGAGAGGAGGTAAGCTGGTTACTTACTTCAACAGAAGTTATTTTTTACAGAAATTACACAAAATTTCCCAATCTGGCCCATTTAAAATTTCTTCCTCTCCTTCGGTAACCCGTTTCCCTTACTGATTATTTTTACACGGTTACTGTTTTTAAAAAAACTGTTTACACGACGCGGTAGAAAAAGCTGTGTGTCACTCGCGTCTTACAGGGAAAAAAAAAAACTTGCGCGCGGTATTTGAACGCGGGTTTTTTATAGCTTAAAGCTACGGTGGTGTGGGATAGCAGAAGGGACGAAAACTTATAATTATTACGTGCTAGACATGGTGGAGAAAAGTGAAGGCTTGGCGAGGAAGAAATTAAAAAATGATATATTACTATCAAAATTACAGCCCAAAGCCCACACTGATGATGGATTGTAATATGTTTGGAGGTCATGAGTGAGGCACATTCACCCTTGTGACCCCACAAGAAAGGACAGAAGGAACAGTTTTGTCATTCCAGTACATTCCAGCAGAAGGAGAGACCTTAATGTCATCTGCATGTCAAAATGCAAAGACTTTCAGAGTTGTGTGCTCCTGGCGCATATGCAGGTGTCGCTTGCATATACACCTGTTCACTTGGGATTCCTCACAAAGTCCAAAAAACATACAGTTATGTGTCTCTAAATAGCCCTCAGTGTGCATGAGTTTGTGTTTGCCCCTGACGGACTGGAATCCTGAACAGGAACAGGAACAATAGACAAATTGCTATGTGTTTCCTGAGAGAGGCTCCAGGCTCATGACATTGTATGGAATAAGTACCTTAGACATATGGGTTGATTGAAACCCTTCACTTATTGAGTAATTTATACCTTGCTGTGACTGTTGACTTTTCAGAGATCGCGGAAGAGGTCACTGAGTGAGGCTAATGAATCTACAAAAAACAGAGGACACACATGGAGAACAACAAAGGTGTGTGATAACCTGGTAGATTCTGGGGGTCCAGCACTTCACAGGGTCCATTGGGCATGTAAAATTGATTGGGTGGTGAGTTGATTTGTCATGAGTTGTCCTGTATTTTCATACATATTGCACAACCCCCTACCCACCCAGTCGTAGCAGACCCCCTTTCCTGGTCAGCAAATTTTATCATCAGCGATGGAGGGTTGGGGAGGTGGTGCCTTCAAATTGAGTTTGGCAACCCTAGTGGGGACATTTTGGCTGGGGGCTCAGAATTTCCAACTGCACCCTTGGATGTGTTTTCTCTCCACAAATTATCCATCCATCCACCCACCCGTCTTTCAACTGCTTACCTACTGCAGGGGTGGTAAGCCTGGTATCTATTTCTATTACAGGAATCACAGGGTATGAGGTGGGGGTACATCCTGGAGGGAATATCTGCTAAGTCTTTGCTCCCGGACATTTTTCCTTTTAAAAAGGTTTAAGAAGAAAGGTAAAGAATGTTCAAGCATAGTTAATGAGCTTAGAAAATGTAGATCAACGGGATTTTTTTCTTGCTCAAAAACATTCTTTCCACTCTGTATTTCAAGTTTGACTCTGAATCACAATTTCAAACCAAGATCATACGTTACACTATTTATCCACTCATAAGGATCAAGGAAGATGTTCATCAGTCTACTTTGTAAAGTGGTCAAAAGAACAGCCATCTTGAGAGGCTGCTGTAAAGATTGCATTTTCATTTCCCTGGTATCTCTCACAGTAGTGATACAATCAGCCCCCCAAAACATACGTGTCGGCACTTAAAACTAAGTCTAAAACTGGCAAACTTTTTTTTTTTTATGCATCCATAGATGAAGATCTGGCCACAGGAAAAAAAGTCTGATAACACTGGAAATGCAAAACAATATAACAAGAAAAAAAATAAAACAATTCTGATGCAATGTTCTGTGGTGTGTAAGTAAAAGTACTCAGTGTTCACTAACAGTCATTCATTGTATTGTAGGTAAAATCTGGTCTTATAGCCAGGTCTTTATCACCAAACAATTCTGAAATATTGAATCTGAGCACAAAAATCACTATATAGCCTTATTCTAAAACTTTGTGACACATGGTATGGTTGAAGATGATTTAAAAAAAACCCTGTATTGGATAAGCACCTAGAAGATGGGTGTATGGAATATGCACCCAAAATTACTCATGAAAACAGTTTTATTGCTGCACACCTGAGATTTTATATAGCATAATGATTCTCCACAAATTGCCTCAACAGTGCTCCCCCATGCTTAATTGTATGTTGCTTTGAGTCCAAGGGTTTGCCATCAACCAGTTGCTCTGTGTTCTCTTCTATTACGACTCTAACAAATCACTTCCTGAACACTTTGCAGCCTTCTGGAATGTCCCTGTAAGCAGGCCATGGATTAATGGGATCCTGGAGACTACTGTCTGGATTACATTGTGGTTATGTGTGTGTGTGTGTGTGTGTGTGTGTGTTTTTTTATTTCTAATTTTCTAGAATTTTTTTAAACTCCTAATTTGGTTACTCACAAGGTGAAGAAAAGGAATGGCTGAACGTTTGGAAGACTTTGTATCTGAACCCCCAAATCTGCTCAAGTCAAGTCAACTAATCCCTCTCTGCCTTTACTACTGTAATGCTCTTGAACAAACGCTCTGTTAAAAATCCATAGACACCAGCGGGAGATTATTGGAAGTCTGCCAGGGAAAGAACACCATTCTGTGAAAACGTTGATAATACCAATGACGTGATAAAACCTGATGTCTTCAAACCACAGGACAGGCAGGTACCTGAAAAGGAATTAAAATGAGAATGACTTATCCCTTGGAACAGAATAGCGTTTCAAAACTGATCACATGACTACAAGCGGTGCACCATCTTTTTTTTTTTTTTTAAAAAAGAAGTGGTGCTACATGGATGAGAAAGAGAAGCAAAATAAGAGGCCACATCCTACAACATTCTGGCTGACAGTTTCAAAATTGGGTCATAGGGCTTCAGCCAGTTACCTTTTGGGTGCAAACATCCATGCTTAACCAGCAGGCAGTCTATTACTAAATCAAGATCTCCCATTAACTACCAACAATCAGCAATTTCATCACAAACAGTAGGTGGATCGTCAACTGGGCCCAGTTGGAACCAGCACCCTGGGTGTGATTCACAAACGCAGAGAGAATACCGGGAACCAAGTCGGCAACCATCCGGGGGAAAGAAAAGTGAAGAATGGTGCCGATTTATCACACCATTACGGCCCTGATGGCCAAACACACCTGTACTTTTTTTCCCCGGTAATTTATCGTCCGTTTGCGGATTCCGAATGGGGGGGGGGAGAAAAAAATTAGCGGCGCTTTAATTAGCGCCGCCGCTGGCTCAAATATTAACGGGGCACGGAGTGCTGCATGCTCATTTCTGTTGATTTTTAATTAGCAGTAATTCATTTTGCACAAAGCATGTTGATGCCTGCGCCACAGACATTAGCGAAGCGGCTGAATGAAGATGTTACCCGAGGAGTCGCCGTGCATACAGAATTATGCTAGAGAGCCTCGTTTTTTCAGGCCTGGGGGAGTCCAAACCGGGACCCGGGACAGTGCGGTACTGGCGACCACAGTCCCACTGTCAGCCCTCCACTCTCAAAACAGACTTTTAAATTGATTTTAATGTACTACTATTAAGCATGTCTGCCTTTTAGCATCTATGCGAATATTCTGCATGTACACAAATATGTGAGTCATATCCTCTTTAACCCCTGCCTCTAAACTTCCCACCACTGCTGGATTTCTGCCGCAGTTCAGGTGACATCTGCGACTAGGAAGTGTGAAGAGATGCGTGTCCCTGGAAATGAGAGATTAGCATCTGTCTACTCCATGGCTAATGCCTTTATTACAGCCCCCTTTGTTTCTGGGGATTTTCTCCTTTTGGACTCTCCTCGTCCTTGTCTTCAGAGATCTGAGTGGCTTTGTGCACGGCTGTTTTCTGCCATGCCAGCGTTCAGCCTCACAGACAAAAGTAAACAAGCAGCGTTGCTTGGTAAACTCTAGAAGTGGGACAGGAAACAAAAGAACCCAACGTTATCAAAGACATCTTTGTAAAAACGCGGTAATCTTAGCTGAATATTCTCATACTAACCAGTGTTGCATCTCGTTTAGAGGCTATATAAAATGGGGGAAAAAAGAGCGAATCTTTCCAAGACAAAAAAAATAAATGTCTTGGAAGGAATAATTATTTCCCTCCTTAAGTCAGAACATCTTGTTCTTTAGAAAGTGGCAGATTGCTCAGAGGAGATAGTGTGGATGGTTGAGGTGGAGATACCAGACATCACTTAAAGATATCCAGGGGGCAAGTTTTTGGTTTTAAAAATCAGCAACAGAGGAAAGAGTTTGTGAGAAATTTTAACTCTTAAGTATGTAGACCACCAGTTCAGGTATTTTTAAAATGGTTGTTTATAGTATTTGCTTAAATAGTAAGTAATGTTAAATTTCTCTGTTGAGCTACGGTGCAACTGAAAAAGATTAAGGTCTGTGTGAACCGTGTCAAGTGGAAATCAAGCAGAGAACCCGGGAGTGCCATGAGACAGACTTCGTGGACACTAGGAGATAGCTGATGGGTGTATAAATAAGACCTGCTGGAACATCTGGTGTTTGCTGCGTGTTCAGCCTTTTAATGTCTGCAGAGCAGCATCTCCCAGAGCATCTCTGTCCGCCGCTCCCTGCCTCGTTTTGGCAAATGACATTAAATTATCTTTGGGGAAACTGAAGAAATCTCTTGCTCTCCCTCATTTGGAGCGCTCTGATTCCACATCCTGCCCCCCACCCTTCCCCCACCTGCATTCCTTTTTGTGAGAACTTTCTTGTAAACTTGGCTAAATTTTCATAAAGGCTTGGTGTAAATACCCCCCCCCCCAGTTGGTGCCTCAAGTGGATCTGCAGATGATGGCCACTTGCATCGTGGAGCTTGGAAGTCCTGGCTGCTGGTGGTGGGGTGGAGGGGGGGAATCTGTTTAGTCGGGGGCTTTCTAAATCCAATTAGTGTCGTGGAGCCCATGAATTAAACACAGAAAAGCCTCTTAACATCAGAATGACGCACAAAAAAAAAGTTGAACCAAAAAGTTCCGGCTTGATGTTCTCCATGCTTGCTCAATTAAAAACTTGCCACCTCCTAGGTGGGGCTAAGGTACGGTTGCACTATGCACTGGAATTTGACAGCACATGTTTGTGTGCTGTCTGTTGTGGGTCTTGCTTTAATACAGGGCGCTATATCAACCATTTGCCTTGATGTAAAGTGCCCAGAGGATTTCTGTTCCCAAGAGTCTGGTGACCCTGCTTCAGCTCTGCGGTGGAACTGACTGATACATGAAAAGGCATTATTCCAGATGTCAGGGATTTCAACTGGCAGTCTGTGCTTATCGCCTCCCACGCTGGTGGCCTCTTACCACAGCCCTGGCTGATGTTTGAGTCTAGTTACAGCAGACAAAAGATAAGTATAAATCACTGGACGCATCGACCTGAGAGTGCAGTTTTGAGAGTTTTTTTTGTATAGACTGTAAGTTAGGGGATTTTCTAATGCCGGGGCCTATGACACGAGGAAGCACACAGATGCACCACAGGCCCGACTCACAGGAAGCTGACATTAGTCAGGTTAGCACTGGTTCATGAGTTACAATTGTGAACCTCACCTTTTGATAATCCTGAGGTTGCTACAGCACAATATGGAGGGAAGTTTCACTCTGGGTGCAAGGATTTGGGTTGGAATGGTGGTCTAAGCTTAGAGTTGCACACATCGACGGTCAGTGGTACTGTCAAACCTGCATTGGAGTAAACGCCTTCCTAGGTCATATGACCGAATTTCACTTGTCAGGGTAACAGCTGTACTACGGAAAGTGTGGACTAGACATTCCTAAGCCCATGTTGCCATGGACAAGCCAACAATGGTTAACAGGAGTCACCGCCCATCATCCCATTCACACAGCCCAACCCAACACAATCCAAGGTCAAACACCTTTTCTCAAACAAAATAAAACCCCGCTAATGTGGACACCATCAGGCCACATGTGGTTACCGTAAGTGTGGCCGCCTCCCACCTCCATTCATGCATTCTCTGATGTTGGATTAAGTAAGTAAATAAATAAATAATGAAAAGCAGTTTATTTTGCAACATATTCGTTTTCAAGACAAAAGATTTCAATATCGCGTACTTATTAATCTATGCGGAGGAATCTTTAAAGGGATCATTTACTCTGGGGAGCATGAGTTCATTAAAATCCACCAAAATTATATAACAGAAAATGTACTGTTGATTAAAACGGCTGTTCGGAGCATCATTGAATACTAATTGTGGTAATTTTGGGAGCTGCACTCATAGGTATTTTTAGCATAAAAGCGATATCTAAATATTCAGAAAGGTCACTCCATACAACAGTGTTTTGAGAGCTGCATTTGCATGAAATGGTCTGATCCAGGGGTGATATGTCAGCCTTATATTATTGGTGATATTCAGTAAAATGTGGTTTTTGTTTGGATTGGGTCTATTTTCCCATTGGTGGAATGGAAATATGAGCATCTCAACCCACCAGGCAAGAAAACAAAAACACTCTTTTTTGCCTAGACTTTGTTCCCTGTCTGCTGGAATACCATAAATAACAGCGAAAATGAGGCAGGACAGCAGCATAGACATAATTACCGTTTACGTGTTCTTACTCTGCCTGCGTTCGTGTGGAATTAAAGTTAAAACAAAGTTCCATCTGTGAGTCTCCCGGGTGTTCCTTGACTCTGGCCCATCGCCGGCCGTGGGGCCACGTGGGTCCGTGTCCAAACTTGTCGCAAAACATGAAGTAGGGCGGCACTCCTGCTCTGCAATGAGATGCCCTGCGAGTGGCTGTCTTCCATGGTGGCGGCCGCATTCCCTGCGTGCCTTAATAATTTCCTCGTCACTCTTCCTCAGGAGACCTCCCAGAAGGGGAGCCTCTGCCCTCTCACACAGCAGCTTTGTGGCATGTAGTCCGCACAAGTGCTTCTAGGGGCCTCGTTTCAGTATTCTTCACACCCTTATGTTTATATAACTTTTTATTCTTTTTCCCTTTTAGAATATGAGCATTAAAAAATACTAATTAATCATATTTTACATTCATCGTTCTAGACTGTTCTGCTTAATTAAAATGCTCCCATGTTTTTATACGTTTTCAGCATAAACTGTGAAAATGCTTAAAGCATCACCAGGGTACATCCATCCTTCCATCTGGCAGCCACTTATCCAGTACCAGGTCACATGGACCAGGAACACTTTAACAAATTAAATAGCGATTTGTAATCAGAGTTCTAATTTCCCAGAGGAACCCCGCTCTTGTACCCAGAGAAGGTCTTTATTCTCCTGTAGAATATGCAGTCCCAAACCTTGACGTCCGACCCCACACCCAGCTGTAGCCGTTTCTCAGATTGATGCCTGTTTTCTTTTCCTGTGGGCATTTTCCCTCGTGCTGCCTCTAAAATGGCTGTCTGTTGCTTTGTTTTGAAATCCATCTCCACTCTTTTACCCAAATAAAGCTCCTTTTCCTTCCACGCATCCCTGTTTCACTTAGTTACATTTGCCATCCCACCCAGGGAAAGTCTGAAACCATGTTAATTCCGTAATTATAAATATCCTGCTATTTTTCACTACACCTGTTGCAATTTTTTATGGTATTTAAAATACACTGTTTTAGTCCCTGAATAAAAGCCATTTAAAGTAGGTGCTGGTCTCCGGCAAGAGTGTCTCCCCTCCAATTCGTGATTTTAGTAATTTTCGAGGCTGTCAATGTACATCTATGGCAGGAAGGGTGTCCAGCACAAGGGAATAGGAGTGATCCCTGCTGTTTGCAGATGATTTTATGCTTTTCGCCTCATCCAGCCAGTATCGAGCACATGCTTCAGTGATTAAATATTGAGTGTGACCCAATAGGTATGAGAATCAGTAACTCCAAATCTGAGGTCAATGTACTCTCTCATTAAACAGTGGATTTCTGCTTTCAAGTGAGGGGAAAAGCCTGACCCGGAAGAGCAGGAAATGCAGCATCATGCCGGACCAGCAGGAGGCACTGGTAGCTAGCAGGAATAATTGGGCTGACCCAAACTGCTTTCCAATGGATGCAAGACAAGTATGGATCTCCATTGAACTTCTGCTGAAAAGAAATGCATTTGTATGACCACTTTTATCATATCATTTGGATTATATACACAAGCTGGAGGCAATAAAGACTGCGATAAAGGAACGGGCCTTCAAAATAAATCTCTTTCATTAATTACCCTAAAACACCTCACCTAAATCTGTAATTAATCAAGATGATCTTGCCAAATTTTGCCTCAATTAAGCATTTGGCTTGCACACCTTACAAAATGCCTGTGTGTCTGTAACTGCTTTGTGTTTTTTTTTTTTTTTTTACTAGCACATCCACCACCACTACGAGAATGGTTCAACTCTTTAATTAGCATGAAGATAATTAGGGCTTCCATCTTGTCCACTCTTATAGTTCCAAAGAACAGGAGAATGTGAAAGAGGCCAGGACTGAAAGTCAGCACAGCTTGGCAGGTAAGTTATTTACCTCTCTGAACTGATCAGGTTGGTTGTTTTATGGAATCCTACAGAAATACTACTGTCTTTGACTGAACCGTTTGCTTTTGTAAATCTTTTTATTTTTTTAATCACTGAAAATAAAAATGTATATCTTTGCAATATATTAGGAGTCCATCCACCCATCCATCCATCCATCCATCCATGCATGCATCCATCCATCTTCTTACATTACACAAATTTCCTTCTCTGAGATCCCTGAAATGTGAAAATCACTATGGTGTCTAAAACACTCAAGTAAAGGTTTTCCGTCATCCATTTTCCAACTGCTCACCCAGCACAGGGTCTTGAGGAGCCAGGGAACTCAGGATACAAGACAGGGGACACCCTGGATGGGATCTCATCAGATGTAATTTTGATTCTGCCCAGTTTTTCTATTTAATAGTTCTATCCTATTAAAAATTAAACTCTTTAATATGAGTGTGAGTTTTATTCACCACAGAGGTCAGATCTTTTTCAGACAAGTATTTAAAAGAAATCGATTGGATTAGTTACCCAGGATTAAATAAAGACATCCATCCACCCACCCATCCCATTTATACTGTAACACATATGTATAGTTTATGCATTAATATCTATATATGTATTTAATGAATACGTTCATGCTCTGTCATTTTTTTTTAGTATTTTTGTATTAAATTTGTACTGGGGCAAATTTAATCATGGCCTTCAATTGGGATTTTTCTTCACCTGGACGAGTAATTTAAAAAATGAATGAAGAAAATCCATTGTCTAGATGAACAGTTTTGTTTTCAACAGATGGTATAGCCAAGCCTCGTTTGCTTAAACATTGCAGTTACACAGTACAGTTCTATCTGCTCAAAAATTAGACAAAAAATAGGTTCTGCATTTGCATAACAAATTTGCTAGTCAAAGTAGATTGGGTCTTAATTCCTTTTTATGGTCAAGACTTTGTTGTAGCTTGTAAGTTTACAAGACATTTCTCAAAAATTATGCACGTCACCTATAATTATACACTTTTACATATTTATAGACAATTATTTTAGATTAGTTGACATTGGCACGACACCTTGTCGTACCAAAATTTATCGGCTCAGGTCCTTAACTAGCAGGTTACTTGCAGTACAGACCTGCTCTTTTTTTGAAATCGATGCACATGCTGTCTATGTAAAACCGCCTCTAAACACTGAGGAATGCTTTGCAGGGCCTCACCTCTTACCTTTACGTCAGCTTAACTGAAGAACACTTTTCCAAAGTGCAGATCACGGCAGCATTGAACACCAGGCCAAGAGCATCGTCACACGCGTAAAGACGATGGGGTTTCTGGCAGTGTGGGGCACTAAGACTTCACAACATAACTTCAAGGTGTAGAACCACAGTTACAGTAGCACAGCGGGCCAGCAAGCATGTGGTGAGGGCACGGGCACCTATCAAATATGTTCCTGTGAAGTTGGGGTAAAAAAGGACACAAACTCCTGGTATGCGTGAGCCAGGATAAAGGTCTTTGAATACAGGAAAAACATTGCGGAACGGGGCGCAGCAAACACAACCAAACGATGTTCTACTTAGGTGACAGAGCGGCGTATGTGCATCGCATCACAGTGCTGACTGCGTGAGCAGAACCACTTGATCAATGGGATACCTCTTTGAAATAGAACTTGGGTCACACACGCAGGATAGGAAGAGGAGACGGGTTCAACTGGCCATTGAAACCAGAAGAGGCCACTCCAACCGAGTTCTCAGCAAGGGGGCTGTGAGGACTGCAGATGCTGTGGGCGGAAGAGGTGGACGCTGCTTGTCGCCACTGTCTGCCATTGTCCTTAACTGTGCTAATCCGGTACAGGATCACAAGAGTCTGGAGTCTATCCAAGGAAGAAAGGGACTGAATAATGGAATTCCAGTCCATCACTGGGTACACGCTTACAAATTACAGGCAAATTGGAGTCACCGATTTGCCTGACTAGGTACTTTCTAGTTAGAAAACCGGAGTACCCGGAAGCAAACCACATGAACATGAGTAGAACATACAAATGGCAAATGCAGAGAGGTGATGGGATTTAAACCCCCAACCCTGGAGGTGTGAGGCTACAGCGTTACCCACTGTGCCTTCTGTCATTGAGACCAGGAAGAGCAGGAAGCAGGAAAGCTGTCCGCTGCCTAGTTTGGCGGTAATCAGCTTTCGCAGACTGCGGCTCAGGGTTTTGCCTCCCAGGTGGCTTGTGGCCGCATTGGAGTACAGAATGCCTTTGAATCACCTGCCCTTCGTTCCGGGGCACAAGGGAAGCCAGGCGACACCGTGTTCCGGCTAATGTGAACATTAACAAGGAACCAACAAGGAGTTCGGGCTCAGTTTACCTCACAGCCATGGGCAAATTTCTTCCTATGGTGCTGCATTTGTTTTTCTGGTGACAGCAAAGCTCTCACATAACACTGGGTACGCCAGAGCTCAGGGCCGGCTCCGTAGGCTGGCTGCCAGGCTAATCACGTTTGATTGGGCCCCGCTCTCCGTCTGGAGCCACTCAGGGTGGGGCTAGCACGCAGGAAGCCGGCTGTCTGTCTGCCTGGTGCTCGGATAGCAAATTAATTCTTATCTATGCCAAAGCCACACATATTTTAACAATTAAACATGGTGGTTAAAGAAGGAATTTAATTGGCCGGAGTCACTCGTGCTCATGAATCCCCTATGTGGAGTCAATGTTGGGAATGCCAATGGACCCCTGGACAACAACTGGGACCGCAGAGCGGTCAGAATGTAAAATAAGACATGTGAGTGCAGAGACCTGCAAATTTTGCCTGTGTCACGCCTGTTGCACCTCTACCTGTGCAACTGCATTAAAAATACATCGATGCATTGCTGCCGCCCCTGCAGTCCCGTCTTTACTGCTGCTGGAACTCTTATGCCAAAGGATGTGATATCAGAGAAGATGAATGCAACAATGTGACAAATGGGGTAGTGGGTAACGAACTGCAAGGATGTTAGCTTCAAGCCAATAGGCTGATGAATTGATGTTGTGAGTTCTCTGCATTAAAATATCAATGGATAATGTGTCTTTGCATGAAAAACAGGAACTATTTGGCTCCATGTAAAAAAAGTGAGGTTGAAGCAAAGAACCCTGCTTATTGAGAAATGAAAATTATTACACTGAATTTGAATATTTCGCAAAGTTGTAATGAAATGCTATGAAAGCAGAAACACATTCCCTGACACTGGTAGAAGATGTTTCACTTGCCTCATCCTGCGACCAATCTGGACAAACGTGTCCGTGGCAAAATGATGTGATTGAGTAAAAAAAAAAAAAACTATGTAGTCTGTGTTTTTAAATATCATGTCCCTGATAAAAAATTGCATTTTCATCAAAACATCCATCAGCATTTGCCGTGGTGTTAGCCCCTAGAGGCAAATATTTCTTTTTTTTTTGTCAGTTCGCCTCAGGTGAGGCCATCCAGGCTGAAGTTCATCTGCCACGAGGCCAACAGTGATTGCCATAACAGCTCCTGCGCTGTACATGGTGCTCCCTTCTGACGACGGCAGGAACCCAAAACAACCAAGATTGCACAGGTACGTGAAGTACGTGTACATTTAGATATGAAGGTCGTTATTTATGTGGGTAGGGTGGAGACAGTGCTGCTGTTATGACTGCGGGAAATTCTTGGACTCAGGTGGCGAATCGAGTAGGGGTAGGGTTAAACTGGGGCATTCCAGTCTGCACCCCAGATAGCACCCCGAGGGAAAGATGAAGGGTTGGTGATGAGGGATGAGAGGGCAGTCACATGGCGGTACACGGTGCGTGATTCATGCACTGCGTGACACTCACAGGCAAGATGAATGCTTGTGCCATGATGATGTGAACTGGTCAGATTAAACTGCAAGAAAGACACAGCCATCCTTAAATGATCAGATCAGGAAAACAATAGTCTGGAAGAGCTTTATTCATTCCCATGGGGCAGCTCTTGCATACCTTATCTTGTTCCCCATGAGAAACACAAACGTATGTATGCGTGTGTTTTCATATATATATATACATATACACACACACACACACACACACACACAAGTTTTGTGGTCAGAGTGCAGTATCAGCCCGCATCCATCACCCCTGGAGCAGGTGACATTAAGGGCTCAGCACTCTTATGATCACCATGCCAGCTACGGGACTTGAACCCACAACCTTCTAGACATTGGCACAAATCCCCAACCTCTTGAGCTACGCACCACCTACTAAACAACTTCATAGCTTTATAGCTACTTGTTGTTTTCTGCAAATAAGATAAAACTGGGCTCTCTGTTTCAACAGCCCCTACCGCCCCAAACCAGGAGGCAGGGTAACGAAGTGACAGACATTTGGGGGGGGGCAGGAACTGTTAATCTGAAGGCAAATATGGCAGGAATTTGAAAAGGGCAGTCCCTGATAAATCACCACCTACCACATCAAGCGTCTTGAGATGGCAGAGGGGAGCTTCTCACGCTGAAAAAATTAGATATATATTAAAAGCTTAATTAAAAACCATGATGATCAGAGAAAGGTTAACATGCCCTTTAATGCAAATGTACTTCTGCATCTACAGCAAGACTCACTCTGGATATATAAATACCGTTTACTGGAATGTCTATGACCGCACAGTCGCTGCTTCCAGAAACTAGTAGTCTATTCCACGCGTGAAAGTTGTGTTTTCCATGGAGAGTAAGGCTGACGGCATCCTCAGCGAAGCGGCCTTGGTTCTCCGTGGTCCCGTGCAGCCTGTCAACGTGTCAGAGGCCCTGTTTCGATTATGATTCAGCTATATGCAAACGAGGACCAGCGGGAAAGCAAACACTCGAAGCCCTGGGTCAACATCGCTTACTGGCAAGAGGAATGAAAAAAATTCACCAAGAACACCAGAGTGCACTCATGCTCCAGAGACACTGGAAGCTTCTCCGTCTCAAATGGGGGGGTGTCTGTTTGCCTAGCTCCGTATGCCATAATGCTGGGTGACACAGCCACAACTCTGGGAAATGAGTGCAACGGGCACGACGTAGGCAGTCCTGCCACGCTCAGACCCTTCACCAGAGTGACCGACACAATGACCCAGCAGCGGTGGTCCACAAGACTGGGTCCCAGTCTCCACCCACTGGCAAGTGAGTCAGGACAAAGTGAGGTCACATAGGTGTAGGGGCTGAGGCAGTGGGAGGACAACACCAAGAACTGCTTCTCTACGAATACAAGGTATGAAGTACATCAAGACATTTTATCAAATGACTCACCAGCCAAAGGTTTTTCAGGGGTTTTTCAGAGGAAATCCACAGAGGTGTTACTCTGTACAGCCAGATTTGATTGGCCATGAGGGCAGAGGACTTAAGCAGTTTTTTTTGTTTTTTTTTTAAAGAAAAAAACTTCCTAAGAATATGTTAACCATTGATGCAGAATTTGATTTCCACTCAACCCTTTTGAAAGACCAGATATGAAACTATAAAAATTTACAACTGTACTAATGCTGAGATTAACTTTGGTATTATAACTTGGTCTACTAAGCTGTCAAAAGTTAATCTATTTCATAAGCTGATATGATTGCAAAAACCACAAAAAAGCTATTTTACATATAAAATACACTCTCCTCCAGCTACACCTAACTTCTTTAAATGTGTTCATTTATTAAAAACTGAACCAACAAATAACTTTTTTCATAAAAAAAACACTCATTGGTCAAAGCCCCCTTGGTCGCCCATAGACTGGTACCCCTGCAGCAAATAACAGCTTTACAAACATTTTTCCTAACACGAAAACCAATTTTTACAGCCAACCGCACAGCTCAGATGGAGGTTGTAACACTTGAAGATACACCATTACACCTAGTGGTTAATATTTAATCAGACATTAATGTTTTAGATCCATTCAGAAGTTCACACCCATGAACTCTGCAGAATAGTCCATTAAACTAATGATTAACAGCTTTAAGATCCTGTGGCTCTCACAGATTGAACGATGAAATATATCCAAATGAAAGACAGAGTTCAGTTTGATTAGGCAGATTTAGATTTATATCCCTCACAGCACCCATTTCAGCATAAGTTGGGGGGGGAGGTGGTGGTGAGCAAGGGCTGTCAGTGAGCCTAGGCTGGCCATGGGAAGCTGCCCCAGGGGGTTACGTCCTGCTTTATCTGGAATGGTCCAGAATCACTTCCGCTCAACCTCAAAGCTGAGCCAGCGAATGAGACTGTGAACAGGATTAAAAAAAAAAAAAAAAAAAAAAGCTTCCGATATGGATTAGCAGAGAAAAAAAATTCATCCATCCAGCTTCCATAACTGTTCATCCAGCGAAGGGTCTCTGTGAGCCTGGATCCTGTCGCAGGAAGCAGAGGGCACCAGGCAGGGGGCACCCTGGATGGGATGCCAGTTCATTACAGGGCACACACACTCACCATTGACATTTCGGAGCCATCAGTTGACCGGAACACGTTTCTGGCAAACCATGCAAATGGGGAGAACGACACAGATGATGGAAACTGAACTGACAGCCCTTAAGGGATGAAGCTGTTGAAGTAACACCATGCCACCCGAAATCAGATACACAGCAAACGCAAACCCATGCAAGTGCAAATACACACACACACACACACACACACATCAGACATTGCACCTGAAAAAGAGCAAAACAAGGAAACTTTTGTGTAAGTTTAATATGTAACAATGAAACCATTAAATATGAACATTTCTGAAGAAATGCCCTTCAAAAGGTGGTTGCTTTCCGTCTTATAAATACCAAGGATCTGCTGTACAATACAAACAGTTTAATCATTTCATTAGCAGTCAATATTAACTTCTAGTAGCACATTTCTGCATATAGAAATGGAGGGGAAAAAAAATCACCAAAAAGGAGGAAAAGGTAAAGAAAAGCCAGTTGGTACAAAATAATTGTCCTCATCACCGCAATAAACTCATAAAAAAGGTACATGTTTTATACAGAGGGTTTATAAGGAGGGAGGGCTTCCGACTGAATAGTAAACAAAGGAAGACAAGGAAAAATGTCAATGTCACATGTATTGCATATGTTACTTTTTGCTCTAAGGTGTCCTGTGGGGTAGTAGATGACCTAAGCATATTTGCATGACTGTAAGAATTGCATACCACATTTATTGTGAAGCTTGAAGCACAAACCGCTGGAACAAACAATTTTTTTTTCTGTAAATAGGCGACCTAAAGCACATCTCTCCCCTTATTTCAGAACTTTTTAAGACTTGTTTTTAACCAGCCATCGAAGAAAAAAAAAAAGAAAAAAGGTCATTCAGATTCTGAATAGAGAACAAAAGTCGACGTTTATGGAAGAGAGGAAATTGCATCAGACCACCGTGGGATCGGGAGAATAAATTAAATGCAAGAGGAGAACGGAGAGGCTTCACATTTTTAAACCGTATGGAGACTTCGAAAGATACAGTGAAAAATTTTCTGGGAGAAAAAAAAATAAAAAAAAAATTTGGCAGTGCCATATTGTACAAGGCATTTGTTGGCATAGTTTATTTAAACTGTATCCTTTTACAGTTAATATATACGTCTTTATTTATACATATATATTTCTTCCAAACAAATAATATTCAAAAAGGGAGGCTCACTTCCCACAGCGATCCTGCGGAGTCTGCTTCCAGAGTTCGTGCATGATCAAGTTTGCGTTTCAGAGTCAAACTCTGCCAGCGGGCATCGGGGACCGGTAACTCTGCGTTAAGGCCTCCGTTTCTGGTCCCAGTGTGTTCTTGTTAAATCCAGTGGACATCACGGACGTAAACATCCCATCCTGGCCTCGTCGCCTTCATCAGTAGCTCAAATCAAGTGTTAGAACAAATGAACGAGTCAAGTGCAGTCGCAAAACCATCCACGGTAACAATATTTTCTTTTTTTTGTGTTTTTGTGCAAGTTAATAAATGCTCGGCATCAGTCTTTACAGTGAATAATATAGAAATTCACAAAATTAAAGAAACACGCAAAAAAAATGTAGTAATACCATAGTATTACTAGCTTTATTTAAACAGGGTTAGAGCAGCACTGTAGCCTGAGTGCTACTCTTTGGGGTCGTAGCCTGCCCCGGTGTGGACGGCTCCTGATAGCTGCTCCTCCATCTTGATGGAGAAGGCGCTGCTGTCGGTCTGAGTGCTCTCATTCAGCTCCTTGAGCAGCTCGTCTTCCTCACCATTGGCCCGCTCCACTTCCTCATCCTCGTCCTCTTCGTCCTCCTCTTCCTCACCTAGGCCGGCCGGGCCCTTGGGTTGACCCTGACGGTGGCCGATGTAGAACCTCTGGTTCTGGAAGAACTTTACAATGGTGTGCTTGGGGAGATCCAGCTGGGCAGACAGGGTGTGAATGGCCTCCTCGTCTGGGTGGAGGCCCACATCCTGGATAAAACTCTGGAGGATTCCCAGGGCCTCCAGGGAGATCTTGCCTCCGGGCCGCAACTTGTCCTCCGATGCCTCGGCAGGTGAGGCTGTGGACGGCTGGCGGGGAGGCAGACGAGGCCCCGCCTGCTGTGGCGACTGCTGCAAGGGCTGCTGGGAGAGCGGGGCCTGGGGTGGGAGTTGCTGAGACAACGGGGATTGTTGCTGGTGCTGCTGGGGCTGCTGGGATTGAGACTGGTGAGAGAACAACAAAAACACATGTGCGCGCACACAGAATTAAAGGGGGGCTCACTGGGATCCCTGGACTCTCACATGCAGGACCCCCCCCAACCAGCTTTTAGCCCTACCCACTTCCCCAACTGCCTGCCTATCAGATGCCAGACAGATCACTCCTGCCCACATGAGACAGGTGCACAAATGTGCAGCGTCTCACCTCCTTAATTGGGAACATGAAGACATAAATGTGATCACAGGGCACAGGCTGCATGCATGGGTGCTTCCCCGCTGATGGTGTTTAACCCCATTACAAGAGCCCTGCTCCACCTTGCCCCCATCTGGCTCTGCTGGTGTGGTGCAGCAGCATTCCCTCAATTTCCATTCACATTCCCGAGGATTTATTGGCCAAAATAATACACAGTTAAATCAGTTTTGACTATTTTATCATTACGAATGTTAAATGGTATGTAAACTTCTGTAGTGCAGGGTTACTATAAGCCTGGAGCTAGAAGGCACAGAACTTTAGGCAGGGGACACCCTGGATGGCATGCAAGTCCATTGCAGAGCAATTTAGAAATGCCAATTCAGCCAAACTGAGGAATCTGGAGAAAAGCTGGGCAGGACATACCACACATACAGAGGGGGCGGGATTTGAGCCCCGGGTGAGATAATCAAGTGAGGGAAGCAGAAGCCTGGACATAAGAGGGAGAGCACCCCAGTGTAGAGCATAAAATCCATATAAACACGGAGGGGGCCGAAGCATATGTGTGGAGGACTCACCTGAGTGGACTCCGGGGGCACGTGCAGCAGGTGGGGGGGCCGCTCGGCATAGTGCTGCTGGCCCCCACTGCTCTCCTGTTCATAGATGGCGTCCCTCTCTGCCTGCGGAAGGCTCAGAAAGCGGCGGATCATGGACAGGTTCTCCCACAGGGTCCGGTTCTCCGGGGACGGGTCCTCCTTCCAGCGGAGCAGCTCACACAGCCAGCCCTGCGAGTGGGAGAGGGGGTCAGGGCTCGTCAGTAAACGGCGCACCAGACCTCCCACGGTCACGGAGCCCATTTAACCTCCTGATCACTACTCAGTGCCTTTGGGCCTTGAAAGTTGCACTGGGTAAAGGCGATGCCCGAAATAACTCATCATTTTAAAATAATCCAATAAAAATAACGAGTCTGGGGGGGGGGGGCTCTATCAGAAGTACAGATCGCTGAAACAAGGTTGGGAAGCTCAAGGAGAGCTGGAATGTATCCAGCTGTCAGGCAGTCAGCTTTATCCTCCTCCCCATTGGTTACTTTGTTGCTTCTCATTGGTTTAATGCAATCAGTAATCAACAGCACCCGCCCACTGCAGGTCTCAAAGCAAGTTATTGATGCCTACTGACATCTGTGTCCTACAATCCCTTGCAAACGTGCTGTACATATCTACACACACTTGATGTGAGTTGCATAACACATGGTCTCCCTCCTTCCCACTCAGTATTAACAATGTAAGGGGCTGTCAAGTGTGGGAAATTAACCTTTATTTCTTCATTTGTACTGGAGGTGATGCACAACAATTTGAAGTTGTGTCTTTTCAAACTTTTTTGATGGCACAGCATGGAGTTTGAGCAGGAAGTTAATAGTATTGTAGGAGCTAACATCCTGGGGGTGGTGGGGGGTGGGTGGGTGGGGTTTATGAATGAATAAACACAATATCATTTAAAAAATCAAGTTTGTCACTAACCCGGATATGTCTTTGAATCACACAGGAAGATCAAATGGGTCGAATATCAGTAAGTTTGACACAAAAATGCTCCCCATCCCAAATGTGCTGGCATGTAACAGCAGCAGGGCGGTGGGGGGGCGAAAGGATAGGGGAAACTAAGGGAGGGAAAAGAAAAAAGAAAAAAAAGCCACAAAAGGGGCCTCAGATCTCATTAGTGAAATCCATACATGTGAGATGGTGTGGTGGGAGTGTTGTGTCGCCCCCCGCCCCTCACCAGGTAAAACATTTCGGGTATAAAAGCCCTTCATCTCGCTACCTCAGCTGTGCACATCAACCCCTCCCCCACTGACGGGTCCTGGGGAAGCCAGCTGTCCGTGAGCAATTATACCGAGCGTTTGTGGGAGCCATTACAGCAGCCGGGACAAAATGACAAGAAAGACCTCATGTTTGTGAAAAACAAACAATGATGACCGTTCGGAGCAGTGTCTGTCCATTTGCTAAAGGATGGAGTTAAAAACACAGACTGCACAGGAATGTTTTCCTCCATGACAGAGCAAGAACAATTAAAATTGAAAAGCCACATTAGCGTAAGAGACAAAGCGCTGCTGTTCCTCTCGCTGGCCCCACGCCAGCGTCAGCAGACAGCGTCACGCAGATGAATGCTGCAGATAACGTGCTATGTCCAAACCCTACAGCGGGTACCCGCCTGCCCGCCGTGTCCCCCACTGCGGACAGAGAAACGGGACCTGGAGTTAGTCCGTTCTAATGGGGTGTTTGAGTCCAGCGAGGCTCAGAATTTAGTCCCGAATGGACACGTTTTTGCGGGAATCTTATTATGCTAATGCAACAGCTCTGGGCGGTTATTCAAATTTCTTTGGCAGGGGCAGACTTTCGCAAGAACGGGAAGGGGAAAGAAAAAAGAAAAAAAAAGAGAAGTGGGCCAGCGTCCTGACCCCCCCCATCGCCCTGAACTCCCAGTCAACCCCTTAAACGAGCACTCCAGCTGCGTGCTGGTTGCCCCCGACGACTCCTCCACCCACTGAGGTGCGAAGCCATCACATCCGGTTCTGGCGGGATGCCGGCTCACGCCTCCCTCACAGGATTAGTGTGGAGGACACGGTGCCGTTGCTGTCGTCCCTCGTGCCTCCTAGTGACGTCTGGCTATAGCGGAGTTTCCGGAACTTTCCCTGGACACATCCGCATCAAAGCTTTACAGCTCACGCTCCTTAATGCAGGTGTGGTGTAAGATGCTGGACATGTATCATTGGGATGCAGTAAAGACCATCAGAGTGCATTACAGTCCATTTTGCTATTAGATGACACCCAGAGAAACAAACTACGAGAATCTCCTGTATCACAAATGCTTGCTAACAAAACCACAGAGGAGAATCTTTTTCTGCAGCTGCACAATATTGGGACTGCAGAGGTTCTAAACTCTTTACATTTACATTTAATATATTTAGCTTATACAAAAAATGATGTACAATTCACTCTGCCAATCCTGGGATGCAAACCAGCGACCTTCCGATGACAGGCACAGTGTCCTAACCTGCTGAGCCACACACCTCCATCTCACCTCAACTGGATTTTACCTGAGGATCTCATGAGCTTGAATGGTCGTTCGCAGAACCTTCAACTCACCGGCGTGAGCGAAGGCAAAGACCGACAGCCACATCACTGAAAGTGGATTTGAGAGCCATTTAATAACCACAGCATTTGGAGTAAAATGTTCTCAGTCATCTCAGTCTAATTTAACCATTCAAGCACACCAGCAGTAATACGGAAATGACCGATTGAATCCTACAGCTTTGACACGAAGACTGCTGTTATGTTTATGATGTTTCTGAGAAAGTGAAGTCAAGAATTAGCGAAAGCAGACAATTTATAACACAAAGGAAGCTGGTTTAGTAATTTGATAAGGTAACTTTGCTGGGAAATTCATAAGTAATCCAGCAGGTAACTTAATCCAGATCCACTCTGAAAGCGTTACTGGTGACCTGGACTTAAGTGCTCGGGAGCGGTGGGGGAATGACACAGGTGCGTCACGCTGTACATCAGCATCATGTGAGCGTTTAATGGCATCACCAGAGAATGGCAGCAAAAATGTGCCTCTCTTTTGTTAAATCCCGATACTATGAATCGTCAAAAACCCGTATGAGCCGTTTCGTAATCAGAAGAGCTGTTTAGTATTAAAGATGCAAGCGATGGTGTTGGGGGGGGGGGTATGCCAATTTACAAGCCTGAAGAGAATGAACAGGTGGCCCCCCCCTTCTCCCTCTCCTGTGTCTGAGTTGGGGGGGGGGAGGGAATAGTAAGCACATCCAAAGGACATTTAACCGGTCACTCGGGGCATTCACTGTTACTATGACATGCTGTGCCCGTGTGACACTCGGGACGAGAAGAGAGCCGAAAGGGGGGAGGGCAGGAAAACAAGTGAGCCTGGAGCGGGGCCTAATGTTTCCAGAGCGGCAGGGCCCTTGCTGAGCCTGGCAGGGCCGCTTGCGGCAGCTCAATCGGAATATTTCATGGCGCACGGCAGTACCGCGCTGAATGGTAATTATGACACATCTGATTAGGCGGGTGGGCCGCGGGCTGGGCGGGGGCCAAGGGGGTTGCAGGTGCGACCTCGTGCGCTCCTGCACGCGTAAATAAAATTAATCATGAGCGAGGCAGTGGGGGGGGGGGGTGGGCGACGTTGGGCAGGGGCGAGCGGGGCGGGT
>JAAGVU020000045.1:1758008-1771610 GCA_011763525.2 Mormyrus iriodes | reverse complement strand
AAATACGAGAAGCAGACAATTAACCCCCAGAATTCCAAATTCCTTGTTTCTTGAAGGTGAGGATCTCACACACGGCCTTCAGCTGACACCGACCCTCCCCCCCACCGAACACAGAAAAAGGAACCAAAACCCCCCAGTCCCCCCCCCCAAACCTGGGGTGTTTTCCTGTGACCAGCTGTCAGCCACACGCTGTTCTCTGGCTCACAGGAAAATAACAAACCTGCAGGGAAGGCTGCCTCCACGTATAATCAAGTTATCTCTGAGCGACGGCGCGCTGGGAGCATGCTCAGTACACGTCACTGCCTGAGGAGGGGTGGGGGGGGACTAGGGGGGATGCGGCAGTACGACACAGAGGCCGCCTGCGCCATTCCCACATCCTGCATGCCCGTAACTGAGACTTTGGGCGCGGGAATCTGTCAATGCTGTTGAAGGTAAAACCCCATTATATAATATAAAATAAATTGGTAAAGACACAACAAGTGTTAAAATTTTGTATAAAATCAAGACTACACACACCCTTTTGCCTTCAAGTCATTCAATTAAAACATAAAACAAATTAAAAATGTGTATTTAAGTGACAGATTGAAAATTCTGAAGACCGAAAAATTGTGTGATAGGTAGCAGGTATCCACAAGCTTGCTGACCCTCCAGCCTGACACCAGTGCGCCAACATCAGTGCACTACTAGCCCTTTATATGCTAATGAATGAAACAAAGTCACGCCTGATCCCAGGCATTTTCCAGAGTGTGTGTGGCCCTGCATAGGAAAGCCTGCATCAGCCTGCCATCCCACCTAGGGTGTCCCCTACTTCCCGTGATGCGCTCGACATCCGATATGTGGCTATAGGAAATGAATGGAGGGATGCCTGTTATAGGAGGACGGAACAGACGGCATTCTGGGCAACTCGGAACATCTGTGTGCATCTGCGTTCATTCTGACTGGCTGCTAAACAAAGAGCCATTTACGAAAGTGACCTGCTGAATGCTGCAATGTATACATGCCCTATACCATCCCAACATACTAACCCCAAACAGAAACGAATGAGCTAAAATTGCACTGAGAGACACTGGGTTGCCAGACTCAAGCCATTATGTCCGGGGAATAAAGTCCCAACTTGTTAGGCAACGGGACACGACTCATCTCTGTCTGACCACATCCGCCACACTGTGTCCCATCTCTAGCCCCCGCAGGTTCTGGGGGTTCCAATCCACTTCACTGGCACTATCCTGGGGCCGCAGCCTGTGCTGTGGAAAGGACAGAAGGGCCTACTTCACACCCGTTACAAAAAGACGCTCTTCAACGGGTCGATACTGGTGACCTCCCGTCCCGCTCTGGGCCACCGGCTTGGCAAAACTGCTTAAGTGGAAAAACTTTCCACGTGGCTTTTTAAAGCGCCACTTGAATCTCGGAGGCTGGGGAGCAGGCGGGGTTCGAAACAGCCGGGTAATGATGCACTGGTGCGTTGGCAAACGGCGGACCAGCCTGTGGCCGTGACACAAGCATGGAAGGTGCATCAGGGCATCACTAGTATCCTCACGGTTCAGTTTAAAATTTGCTAAAAAGGTGACTGATTTTAAAAACAGCCATGTGATTTTCACCACTGTAGCTAAGCGTGTAGCACTATGGACTAATGCATACAAGGCTCCTTGCTCATGTCCTGCCTCCAGCTCTGTGTGTGTGGAGTTCTCCCAGTGTTGTCTGGGTTTCCTAACTTCGCATCTTTGGAGGCTGAGAGGCTAACTGGCATCTGTGAACCGGCCCGTGGTCCCTGTACTGCCTGGGATAGGCTCCAGGCCCCCCCTTGACCCCAGCACTCACTAGATGGACGCATATTTACCACTTTTCTGTGCTTATAGGTTTCCTTAACCTCTGTGTTATTTTTTGGGTTGAAGTGACCCCAGTCCATTTTGAAAATGAGGATAAATTCTATAGAATCTTTACTTTACTTCTTCCGTTCTAAAATCAAAAGTAGTAAAGAGTTAACAGTGATGGGTATTTTTGCTGGGCAACCGTCCAATGAAAGGGCAGCACGCACAAAGAGGTGAAGGACAAGCCATTGGTGGGATAGGGACAGAAGGGGCAGGGCTGAGACGTACCTGGGCGGGCCGGGGTGAGGGCGTACTGAGGAGGGGGGCAGGGCCCATGGCGGAGGCGGCGGTCAGGCTGCGTTCACGCTCATCCTGGTAGATGCGGTCGCGCTCGGCCTCAGGCAGTTGCAGGAAACACTGCATGGCGCGCAGGTTCACAAGCAGTGACTGCGATGCCGTCTTGGGGTCCTCCTCCTTGCGCAGGATCTCAGACAGCAGGCCCTGTGTGTGGGGGGGGGGGACCCAGAGACCCAAGAAAGAGAGCAAGAAACAGTGCGTCAGCTGTATTACAAGAGGGGAGGAGGAAATCGTGGGAGCGGGGCAGTGATAAAATTAGAAACGTACTGAAACTGGCTAAAGACTTAACTAAAAATTATTTTAAAAAACATTTATGAAACTTTACTAACATGAGGGGAATATGGATTATGAAATATTTATCGCTGAAGCTGAACAGACTCATGTGATTGGAAGACTGACCTAAACACCAATATCTGACTGGCTAAGATCCTCCAGCTGCTACCCTTGAATTGGTGAGAACAGTGCCGTATGAGAAAAGCTTTAGGGTTTATTCATGGGGTGTAACGCATGAATAAGGAATCCTGTTACTGACTCGAGAATCATCATAACGGAATTCAGGGACAAATTTGACAATTTAACCACTCAACTTTGATTAAATAATGTGAGTCGTAATGCAATGTTGAGGGGGGTGTAGAGGGAGTCAACATACAGTCTTAAGTACATGTCATGAATCTACATTATAACATACAAACTGCAAGCTAGTGGAGCTCTCAGTGGGGTAGAAGACACACCAATGGGACGTCCTCCAATGGCAACTGGCCAAATGACGACTGGATGAGGAAGGGTCAATGGTGGGGGGGCATTAAAACATAGCAGAAGAGATGCAGAGACTGTTAGCGTTGTGGAAAACGGACTGAAGACCACTGGCAAGGGGGGGGGGGGGGTGGTGCCAGTGTTGCCAAAGCCTGCCAGTCTGCACAAAACCACCACTGTTTGCCCACTGCTTCCCTGCTGGGGGGGGTGGGGGTGAAGGGAAAAAAGAAAAGCTATCCCACTGATCCGGGAAGATTTTATCAGAAACATACAACTTCAAAGGATCCTCTGAGCTCTGAGAGCCGTGGTTCGCAGCAACCAGCCCAGAAAAAAAACCTTGCAGAACATCCGCAGACACCATCTCTATCTGTGGTTTCTGCTGGTGGTACGTGACCGAAACACACACAGCCCCCCCACCCCCGTTCACCCGCCCCCTAGCTGGCGGCCAGCCAGGTGCGTTTACTGTAGCGACATTCCTCAGTCTCAGCGCCGTTGTCATGGCGCTCCATCTCAACAGGAATCGGAGGGTAAATTGTTCTAATAATTGCCTTTAATAACAATGCGAGGCTTCGCCTTGGCGCTCATGGCTCCACCTCCACAGGCCTGTTTGCGTGGGCTAATTCCTAACTACTGTAGCGAAAGAATAAAAAAGAAAAGGACGGGGAAAAAAATAAGATGAGAAGTACCCTGCGGCATCGGCAAAAGGCACAGGCGAGGCAAGGTCCTGCGACTTGGTTTTGTGCCCCTCCCCCCCAATAAGCGGCTGGGAGTGAGATAAGCATCACTGGTGTGAGCGGGAGGAGGCCAGAGATCGAGACGGAGATGGCGACAGATGCAGCACCACCACCGGGTGGTGTGGGGGCACCGCTGACGCAGTCTGGGAAGATGCGTATGCTTTTGCATCGCCGAGATAAAATTTGGGGGGAGTGACAGAGACACTGCCTTCCAGGAAACTTGCGAGGCACTGGCATGATGTACGATTAAAATGTGATTCCGGGGACGCTAAATGCCCGCAAAGGGTGCTCTCAGGGCCGAGGTCTTGCTAAAGCGAATGCTAGCGACAGCCCCAGCTAACAAGAAGTGGACTGATGGCGCCTTGTTGGTGTGTTGGGTGATGCCATGTGACCCACACAACGGGTATGAGAAGCAGCACCTAAGCATCAGTAGAACCTGGTACTCCCAAAATCATACTTGAGGACAGAATAAAAAGGACTGTTCTGGAATATAAGTCAAATTCCCCTAATGGCCTCAATCTCTTTTGCGTGTGTCTGTGTGTTATGTGACAGCTGCCCACCTGTGTCCTATTGAAGGCCACGCGGGCGAACACGGCCTGCGAGATGCCAGCCCTCTTCAGTTCGTCACGCACCCACTGGTAGATCTCGGAGGAGACCTCAGAGTTGGCGGCCGCCTGTGGCTCCAGGGGCTTGCCGAGGCCGCGGTTGACAGGCGGGTGGTTCAGGTACTGTTGGCTGAGTGACTGCTGGGCCAGGAGCCGGTTGACGGCATACTGCTGGTTGAGGATCTGCGCCATGACCAGCTGCTGATTGACTAGCTGCGGACTGATGGGCGTGGAGACCAGGCCAGGGTGCAGGCCAGGCAGCTGGGCGCGTACCGAGGGCTGGCCGCCGTGAGACAGGGGGGCGGGTGAAGATGGGTGCTCCGCCGTGCTGCCCGGGATGGGCTGCTGGCTGTAACCCCCATGGTTGGAGCCTGGCGGGGAGCGGTCAGACAGATTGTCTATCTCCACTGAACAGGAAGAGCATGGGAGACACAGAAACACACATGAGCACAGTGACAGCATCGGCAAGACCCACGCCAGCGCCGTTACAGAGTGCTGGAACTCGCCGGCCACATGGACAAAACGCAAAGCCAAGTGCTGGGAAACCACCACTCACAGAAGGGGGCAAAGACGTTAATCTCTAGCATCACAAGCAGATGGTGCTTTATTCTCCCAATCCAGAAACAAGGAGTACAAGACAGTAGTGACGACTCAAAGAGGATTCTGGGTAAACTTCCCCCAGAAGTTCCACTGTTGTTTAGACAGTCACTGATAAGACAACGGCACTCTTTCAGATAAATAAAAGGGCTGGGATTGTAAACAAAGCATTCTACACTATGAGGGTCATACACTATTATCATGAGGGCCACTCCACCAACACCACTGATCCTAGAGGGCGATACCACGGAAAATAAAGCATGATGAGTTTAGATGAGGGGTTTAACGCAAACCACTTGCGGTACTTTATACCAACTGAAAGCTAGTACACAGCTATCAGACACACAGACAAACATCAGTGGCTCAAACGTCAGTCCGAACATGGCCGCCCTCTCCTGATCACTGTCCACACACCCGCAGGGAGAGGGAGGGAGGGAGGGAGGGAGGGAGAGAGAGAGAGAGAGAACCACCTGATCTCCCCATTCGTGCTGTTAAGCATGTGCATAAACTTGAGGAATGAAGCTTGATAGTATCTGGTAGAATTTTGAGTGAAGAGGCTGGGATTCATTTCAAAACAAGCCAGCGCTGCTGATGTCGTATTTGACGTGGGTTTTGAATGGAAATGTTAAATATGGGGTGGAAGTGAAAAGCAAATGAAATGGGAAAGGGAATGTCTGCCAGATCAGCACTTCAAATGAGAACGGTGAGTAACAGAGACCGACCCCATGGGGAACCCTGCGTGCCGTCTGCTTATTGGTTTTTAAAATAATAACAATATAAAAAAAAAAAACCTTCAAAAGAGGTATTATTCCAGCTGCGTGTGTGGGGGGGGGGGGGTAGAAATAAGAAAAACCCCAACAATTACAAGCAAATAAGTCTTCGTAACTGATATGGGGGTACAAAGGCTGTATTTTTCGCTGTAAAGGGGACATTGAAAACCCACAGGTATAAATCTGGGCTCTCACATAAACCCACACCCCACTACTGTTTTTTTTTTTTAACAAAGCTAGCTTGGAGAAAATGCTCAGGAGGCAGCCACACACGCAGACATAGGCGTGCATGCACACACGCAAACAAACGCCGCAGAGGCAACTGCGATGACAGCCAGATGCCGGCTAGTGACACAGCGCTGGATCCTGGAGAAAGTTTGACAGGTGCCCTGCTGAGACTGGTGGGCTTTATTAGTTGCCTGTGCCATCAAACGTGGAGGCCAACGTTCCGAGAGGGGAGTTCTATCGAGTGTCCCTCCGGTCATACACGAAAAAAACGTTTCCAGGGCGGGTCAGCTTGGGGCCTGAGGTTTATGCCCACTGTAGCTTGTAGAGTCATATTTAACATTCCGTCCAAATGCAGGCCACACCGCAAGTCTGACGCCCCCCGCAGGCATAATATCAGACTCCAAAATCACACGTTTATTTCAGTTTTCAAGAGTTGCTCTCCTGGTTTGATAGTTTCTCAATATCAGCTAACTGGGTTTTCCAGTTTTGACTTCCCATGGAAAAAAAAACAGCTATAAAGCATTTGTGGCAAACTGTTATTTACTGCTGGATTTTTAATTTTTTTTGCCCGCTATCAGTTCTAATGTACTGATGCGTCACACGTACACAAAACACTCAGAAGTAACTCATCTGGGTTTTCCAGTTTTGGTGTGAGATTAAGTTTTGTGCGGGGAGGCAAGGGGCAAGAGAGACGGGAAAGGTCAGATAAGGAATTTCAGCTTCCACCAGCCATCTAGCTTTGCAAAGTAATCAAAGAATATAAATGAATCGACACAGTCCATGAACAGGTCTACAGGTCTCACTGGGAGAACTATTGTCCCAGCCACATCAGACAGGGGCTTTTCCAAATTGCTGGGCACTATGGATCTACAGAACGAGCTTCTCCTCACCTCAAATGGTCACTCCCGGTTCCCAACACCCCCTCACTCACCCCACCTTCATAAATCCCTCCAGAAATGATGACACACTAATGCAACGTGAACAGCTGGGCCTGTGTGTGCAACATCATAAACCCAGCCATCAATGATTAGCGGCTCGTTAATTAGAGGAATCTGATGGGTGGGTTTAGATGGTAGCCTCTCTCTTTTTGAAAGAGACAGTCACCAAACCTTCACCTAGCAGCACTGGGGCGGTAAACCAAATAGTCCTTATAGTGTTAGCAGGAGAGAGGGCCAGGGATTAGAAAGGGGAAACCCTAATGGGTGTTATTTGCCTGCCACGGGGCTGTGGGGGCTATCGAGAAGAACGCTGTACCCTCCAGGTAGCCACATAACAGTGAAGGTCAGCAGAATGCTACCATGCTAAGGCTACAGGCCTCATAAACTCAGCAGTACAGCCACACACACACACACACACACCTTGGAAATGACCAAGAAGCGCGTTATTTTCAGAAAGCGTCTGCTCAAATGGGCGGATGGAGTGACTGACATGCGTTTTTAAAAAGGAAAAAAAAAAAAATCTGTCTGTGGGATTCGAAAAAAAAAAAAAAAAAAGACAATCCGCCTGATGCGGCACAAGGCGCAAATACAAGCCAACGGACGTATTATTTAGGCATTCGTTTGAAGGGCACTAAACAAATTCCCGGCTAAACAAGGTTTTTCTTGTGCATTCCCCGCATTTCGTTTTGCTTACCCATCATATCCTTTGTCTTCTTGAAATGTTTATACCACCGGCCGAATTCCTGGCACTTGGCTGCGGAGACGTTTGCATAGTAAGTGCTGTTCACAATGGAGGAGATCATACTCTGAAAAGGAAAAGGGGGGGGGGGACTGTTAGTGGGCCACGTACGTTAAACGCGGCGCGTGAGCACACCCCAGGCTACGGAGAACATGAGCCTGCACCGGGAAACCTTAACAGCTTTGGGCTATTTTTCCTGGTGGAGAAGCAAGAAAAGATAATGCTATTTTTCTCGTATAAAAATGCATATGGCTGTTTTTTGTTCGTCCGCCAATCAGAAAAGGTAAACCCAAAAACCATGTGTATAACAGACGTGGAACCTGCGCACACAAAAACACACACGGTAATTTTTGAGGAAAACCTGCGATGTTCAAATGAGGCCCCCATAAAAAGAAAACACCGGTAATAAGCGCAGATGAACCCCCCCCCCCCCCAGCCACCAAATAACTGTGAGTCATTTGCCACAATCTGCTAAAAGAAACTATTTTTTCCTTGATGTGAAAAAGACAGAATCAGTAAGCAGATATGATCCCCCCTGCCCCCCATGACCCACTGCCATCTTTACATTTGATTACACATTTCAACTTTTCATATTTATTTAAATACATTCTACGCAAACAAGAAATGGGGTAGGGGAGGGTGGGTGGGGGGGAGTTCCTTTTATTAAAGCAAACAATGTTCCCACTGCCCTGGGGGGCACGTGGCAGAGAGTTTGATTGTTATAAATATTCAAAAGACTAAACCATCTGTTTTCAGGTTACAGGTATGCCTTCTTCACCATTTCCAAAGAGAAAACACAAAAAAAGGGTAACTAACGAAAAAGCACTGACTTTCGGCTAAAAACAAGTAGCCCAAAACCATGGCTTCTGCCCCCTCTGACTGCCTCACCTAAGTACAATATGAACTAATCTCTCCCTGCGGGCCGGCTTCATCTTCACTACCTTTCTAAGAGACTCTCATAAGGGTAAGTTTCAAGCTGCACCGAGAACTGCATTGGCAGATCGGAGTGGATGTCAAAGCCGAATTAGTCCCAGAATCCCTTGCTGATGTTATTCTACATGCAGCACCCACTGGCTCACCGTGGCTCAAATTGGAAATTAATATGACTGACACCCCACCTTAAATCAAGGAGAATTAAAAGGTAATTTTTGTAATATATAAAAATGATGCTATGTTTATGTCTACATTTCATATATACTGCACTATATAACTTTTTTTTTTTTAAAACAGTTTCTCATAGAGTGTAGTCAAACTGCTACATGATCCCTGCACATAATCGTATAATTGTTCTTGTAATTAGCTTTGGGCCAACTTTAAACGTATTTACACTTTGGCACAGGACGCACCGGAGGCATTTGCTGCTAAAATTACAAGCGACAACTGAAATTCACTCACTAATACTAAACACCTAGAAAGAAACACAAAAAAATTAAATAAAAGCTGACTGATGCCTCGCAGTCAAAACTGGCATAAATCACCACCATTATTTATGCTAAGTAAAATTAAAACACCTTAAAGCAGTCTGTTTGGCTGACTTGGCACAAATGTGGTAATAAATTTAAGTTTGGTGTTTGTTCAAAAAAAAGAAAAAAAAAAACAAAAAAAACGCGGAAGCAGGCGGGCGGAACCGTCCTCTTAGGCGACGTGCGGAGCAGCAAATGAATGGCCTGACACGGGCCCTTTAAGTGATAACCATCTCCCAGCCCTGTCACCGTGCCCAGGAAGATTCAGGGGACACTATCTGCCAAAATCTCCTCTAGCTTCCGTCAAGGGGAGAGGCTCACAGAGGCGTCGCCACGTGGGTCCCTCTCACCCCATGAACCCGCCGACCAGCACCAAGCACACCAAATATCCGCTTTCTATTGTGTGGGGGGACATGGGTTATTCCACCCCCATTTAACGCATCTTAATTACACTCTTCTGACATCGGCAGCGGGGGGGTGGGGGGGGAGAAAACGCTGTCACTTTAAATCCACAAGGGCTTTCGAAAGCCCACAAAGACGGCTTTTGATGGTTTTCTGCTGTGCAAGAGAATAACTGCTACGAGAGGGATTCCTCTTGTGTGTGGGGGTATGTAGGGGAGGGGAAAAACTACAAAAAAAAGCACATATTTAGAGGACCAGACCTTAGGTATATAATATTTATTTAGAGAGATGGGGGCAGAGGGAAGGGAACTGATGTAATAAATCGTCCTGAATGACTTCCCAAGTCGAGCCCAGGCTGCATAGAGACAGACGATGAGGCAGTAATTAGCCAACGCTGCAGCTGAAATGTACTTCTTTCCTTACTCAACACACTTGGGGTGCTACAGGGTGAAGGTGCACACTATGGAATGCACACGTGAGAGCGGCTACCGAACGGGGAAAGGACGCGCCAGTACGCCTGCAACGCCGTGGTGAGGTCATTCCTCCTCTCTGTCTGCAAACTCACTCTCTCCTGGGATTACAGGTCTTAACGTCGTGAAAATGCTAATCCTAAAAAAAAAAAAAATCTACCAGTCATTCCTATATTCTATAACAGCGTGCCAAAAATGTAATAAAAGCTAATGCTTTAAAAAAAAATTTTAAATATTGGGGCAACAATAACCAGTCTATTAACCAGTATATACTGTGTATATATGCAGCACACATGAAATCACAAAGTGATATAACACTCTTTTAAAAATAAATATCATAAAATTAAAAAAAAAAAAAAAATCTGTGATTGTGAAAAATAAATCACTAACCTACACAAACTGCATCATGTGCTTCATTTCACAAGCTCAGGTCAAATCTAACCCACACGCAGTAAGGGAAAAAAAAAAAAGTGTTAAATGAACGGAGCATACGACAAAATGGTGTAAATCCACGGTCGTCGTCGATATAACAACAAAACGTATCAATATTTTTCTGCAGCAGAGTATTAACAGCTGGTATGCTGCATAACCAGCTGTCCCGAGCACGGTATGTGTGTGTGTGGGGGGGGGGGGAAGAGACACGCCTACCCACTCTGAGTGGTGTAGTGGTGCAGGACGGCATCTCAGCGGCAGAATGGAACAGATCCCCGCCTCCCTTTGTGCCTCCATCCCTACAACTGATGTACCCCCCTACCGTCCCCATCATTCCCTGGCAAAAGGCAGGGACAACAGTGTTCTCATCCCAGAGGGCCCCCACCCTCTTCTGGACCTGGATTATGACGCCTCAATGCTGTAACCCCCCCAGGTAAAGTTAATATCTCAGTCGAATATCATCAGCAGCATCTTGGGAATATGCTGCTCTTGGTGTCAGTCCCAGCCGGAGCCATTTCAAAAAGTGTACATTACCATGCCATGGCGACCAGAGTCATTTTCATTGGCGATCTGAGCCATGAGCAATCAGCAGCTATTTCAGACAATGCCCAAGTCTTTTTCAGAAGCATGATTGCTTTCCTCAGGGATTCTGAGGCTGGCTCTCCACCCAAATCACAAATTAATACTATGAACTCTGCATTGGACTGGCATCCCATCCACTGTGTACCCCTAACTTGAACCCTATGCTGCCTGGGATGGGCTCCAGCCCCACAACCCCCCCGGTTCACCACCTGTGGACAAGCTCAACGAGGCTGAGATGCTGCAGAGTGCTGGCAGCCTGGCAGAACCACACAGCGGCCGACGGTTCGAACATGTCCAAGAAGAAGGCATTGCTTAACATCCTCCTGCTAGCATTTGCACGGTACCCAGAAAGCCCTTACTGTGCCACGTTCTTCTGCAGCTCAAGTGTGCCTTCAGCCCAAAATCATCAGCATCGCCCTTGGTGGGGCAATCCAGAAACTCCTTAATTGCTAGACGCAGACTAATACCTCGCACAGAGCTAATATTCCAGCAACTGCTGCATGAAAAAATTTACAATCAAACACAATCTTGCGAGAAATCGATCATGATTCTGGGCCACACTAAAGCACGGTGGAAGGAGGTCGAGGAACCCGAACCTCTCATTCTGTCATTTAAGGTGCACCAAAAACACAGGGGTTCCTCTTGCCCAATTGTCAAGCTCAGATATAGAATTACTTGGTTCAGTTATGCTTGGCAGTCGCAGGTTGTTCTGAAGCTGCTCATTCCCTTACATCATCTTTGCTGAGCGTGGACCCTGGAAATAGCCATGTAGATTGCTTACACGATAATTGTATCCAAGACTGCAGCCTGAGCAGAAGCTGCCTTGTGGCCGAGCTTGTGTGGAGGCCGCTCTGTGCACATTCAGACAGGGCAGGGAGGGGCGGGTACCTGTGACAGGGGGCACTCCTTGGCCAGTGAGCTCTGGTTCATGTCCTTCAGCAGCTCCTTGAGGGCATTCCTCACGGTGGAGTGAGTCCACTGCTCTGGGGGCAAGTCCTCTAGCTTCGGGCAACTGGAGAAGGCAGGTGGTGGGGGGGGGTAGCGAGAGAGAGAAGGAAGAGTGAGACTAGAGCAGGATGGGGGGCTGGCAAGGGAGCTGGATGTGTTCCTACAAGACAGACAGATTTCATTTGGGGCATGATGCAGATCCATCTGGAGAGCCTCCACCCCCTCCCCCCCCCCCTGATTGTTCTGATTAGTTAATTACTTTATACAACACATCTGCTGTGTTGATGCATGAATTATACATCAGCTGCATACGGCGACTATTATTCCACGTTACTTCTACCTTCCTGCTCTGATCTGCTTGGCCGAGCAATTTAAGGTGTTGGGGGGGGGGGGGTTGGTTTGGCCCCCTCCCCTGTGAAACGTTCACATGCGCTTGCGTGCATATGTGCACGCGCACACACACATACACACACACACACGGGCTCTGAACGCTTAATGTATATGACACAGGTGACATGCTGGAATCTCTGCCTTTGTGCACAAAGGGAAAAATCTCACAGAAACGAGGCTGAACTGGACACCAGTTTTAGCTAAAAGATGAATAAAGGCGTCAGTTGCAGGTCGGCACTTGGATGAATGGTGCCTTGAACTTTAACGCACATCCATGCTTTCCTTCCAAGGATGGAACGCAGTGTATGAGGTTCTCGACAGCGTCACTGATACTTATTAAGCCTACAGTTTAGGTGGATGCGCTCATAGAGGTGTACAGAGTCACATTAAGGCAGCTGGTTGGACTATAAGAGTCACCAGGACTAATAAGGGGGTACTGAGTGCAGAAGGTCATTGGGCAATGGTTAGGGTTAGGGTTGTGGGTGTAGGTGAATGTCGGTGGTCCGCAGGCACCACCTCTAGAATCCCCCCGGGGGCCCAACCTGTGCAGCTGTATCTTCAGCGTGACGACATGGTAGACGTCCTGCAACATATCAGCCACCGTGGCATCAGGTGCGTCCGTCACGTAGGACAGTGGCACGGGGTTCCACCTGCCCACCTGGATCAGACCTGCCATGGAACAGGGGGATGCTTTGAGCAGGGGAACATGAAGGGGGGCGGGGCCACAGGGGCACAGCTGAAAGCTGAATGGATCATTCCCGGGTCATTCAGCAATTCAAAACATATCATTGGCCAATGATCAGGCTGACTCCATTATATGAAATATGGTCCGTCTTATGCCCCCCACCTTAACCAAACAAAAAAAAATCCCTATAATCACCCTGACTTTGAGGCTGGGGCACAGGACGAAACAATAAATAAATAATTTAAAAACCCACCAGCTGGCAAAGCTGACCATGGTTATGAGCGGGAAGCGGATCGGCTATTAAAAAAAAAAAAAAAAAAAAATGCGATTGGTGGCCGCAGCCCTGCCCCCCCGAGTGGCGGCCAGCTGTCAGGTGGCTGATGGATGTCTCTGGCTTTGAACTTTGCAATGGAAAAAAAAAAAAATTCAAAAATGAGAAATCCGGCCTTTGAGCACGATGCAGTTCTGGGACAGAGAGCACCTGCGACCACTGGCCGGGCGCGTTCCAGACGTCCACCGTAAAATGATTAATCTGCAGGAGCCGGCTTCCGTTTGGCGGCGAGTTCCCCTCGGGGGAGGGAAGGGGGAGCTGGGGGGGGGGGGGGGGGGTTGTGGATGGTGTTGGGAAATTGGGGCTGGGGCGCCCAGCGGGGGGGGGCGCCCGGGGGGAGGGGGGCCACCCGCGTTGGGTGGTTGGAAGG
>JAAGVU020000045.1:1723338-1757908 GCA_011763525.2 Mormyrus iriodes | reverse complement strand
GGGTGGGGGGGGGGGGCCGCGGGGGGGGGGGGGGGGGGGGGGGGGGGGGGGGGGGGGGGGTTCTGTGCAGGTTTTTGGTACCTTTGGCCTGGGCCGCCGAGCTGTGGGAGTAGCCCAGGGAGAGGAGGGCCATCTCGATCAGCTGGTTGAACAGCATGTCCTTCCGCACCAGTACGAACTCGGCGTGCTCTTCACGGGCATCCGTGAACTCGACCGGGCTCTCATGGTGCTCCACCACGCAGAATACAGGCAGCATGTTACCTGGGGGGGGGGGCACATGGTCCAATCAGCTTGAAAAACACAGAGAACGACAGAAATAGGCAGCGACTGGTAGCCACCTCTCCCCAATTGTCTCTGAGTCTAAACCCCAAGGATTCTGAGAACAGAAGAAGGGGCCAAATCCATGGCCTTCTAGATACATTTATCATCATCTAATTTGTTTACCCATGTTATTCAAAATAACTATTCTCAAAACTTACAAACTTGCCTTGTCCATTTGAAGGATTCTTTTTTTAAATTTTGTCGAGACAGGGCTGTGCAGGCAAAGAGGTTTGATGACAAGGCATCCATGCTCCCCACCTAACTCTGCCTAACCATACTGCTTCTGGGGCAGCCGTACGTCACCTAGTGCATGTTTTGGAGCTAAAAATACGGCCCGGTTCAGACCCAGAGGCAGCAGGGAGGCCTTCACAGCTTCATGGTTGACCAGGCGGCTCACGCCTTTACACCCGACTCGATGGGGAGCGTGATATTAGACGCGCAGCAGATAGGTAAGCAGAAGCCCCGCCCCCTGAACCCACATCACCATGACAACCAGAGGAACTGTGCAGACGTCCCAGCATCCCAGTCAGCAGGGGCTGTCCATTTAGAAGTTTATGGAAAGGCAATTGGCATCAAGAACGGCTGCGTAACCACCTCCCCCCCCCCCCCCACACACACACACAGAATCCGTGTCGGTGACTAGGGTGACTAGAGTGAGCGAGATTCTCCATGTCTAACAGAAGAACGTCTCACAATGCGGCCCACTGCGTCAGCACATTCCCAGATCAATGTCGCCTTTGTTTGCAGCAAACGGATAGAGATGGAAACCGGCGGCAACTGATGTTATTCCGCCCCGACGCTGCATCCTGCCACACGCCAGGTGCTGCCCGGCTCTGTGCCCGTCACGCGGTCCACAGGGCAACATTCCCATGGAGAGAAAATAAATAAAAACAGGGAAATCGGGGTGGAGATGTCCAAGAGGCCCACAGATTCCACATCGATAACAAAGCATCAGTTTACCTGAAATAACGTCCAATTTAACTTTACAAGTATTGGCGTCAAGAAATGTGCAACAAGACAAGGTTAATGGCTAAGCTAAGATGCCTGGACGACTAACCAGAGGTGTATGCATCAGTGTTTATTATCCCATAACCTCAAACTTTGATTTAAATCAAAACAAACAAACCCAGAGAGGTGAGGATAACTCCTGCCACTCCATTACAGCATATACAAGACATCCAGAAAAAAGGACAAACAAACAGGATTTCAGGGTTAATTTATAACTCTAAAATGTCACTGAATTAAGGCTTGAATTTTGCCATCTCTATGTTCAAAGATACCAGAAAACCAACATGCAGAAAAGGAACAGGTCATTGACCAGCCTCAACCAAGACGTGAGCAAACGACAAAAGGAAATTCAAAGAAGCTCTTTCCAGCCTTGATGAGAACCCAGGGTAGAGTATTAAAATATTTCAGCATACATTAAAAGCACTGTGCCACATGCAGCTGATATGTGACAAATTGGAGAGCTTGAACCAGACCATCAACTTGCTCCTCCTTCGAAATGGCCAACCAAACACTTGCCCAGAGTTTGAGTTTCCAAATACTTATTGGCTTTCAACAGCCACACCTAATTACAAAAACCTGGTGAATGTCAGGTTTTTTTTTTTATTTTTTATTAAGCGTTTTACCTCTCTTGTGGGACGACTTCAGGATGTGCCCTGAGGCCTTGAGGGACACTCCGGCCAGCTTGGCGCCGTTGCTGCCCAGCCGGGCCCTCCCCAGGGGGCTGCCGTTCTGCTCTAGCCGTGCCAATTTGGCAGGGGGGCCCTTGTGGTCCCCGACACTGTTGGGCAGCTCAGAGTTCTCCTTCCCCAGGCACGAGTCGCTGAGGTGATCCATGGTTCTCAGCGTTGCCACTCGCCGTCACCTGTGGAGAGGTCGCGGACCATTACTGGTCGCGCCTTCTGCGTCACGGCCGATGGCCTGTCATCTACACCTATACCGATGTACAAACACAATAGCAGACGTGTAATCAGATGTCTTTCCAAGCCCTTTATACACCCTTTCATAATACGAGGGGGGGACAAAAATGATCCTATATTTAAAGCAAATGACGTATAACGCAATTTCAAAAGAGAGCGAGGTTTTGTTGGGGGGAGGTAAAGCCGAGAGAAATCCAAATAATTAGCCAGCTAGGAGAATGTTCAATTTTTCCCCATAATGCACCTGCTGACACCCTTCAGAACGGCATCTCTGCCGATAAATTCAAATAAATTCCAGCCCCTCCTCAAAGGCTGCTGAATGACGGACCCTGCCGTACTAGAAAAGATTTGAAATAAACGTCACGATAAATTATTGATAACTTGCTGTACTAAAAGGCTTTTAATGAAACTAGGACTGTGCTGAGGATCGCCTGGTAAACCAAAAGGGTGTGAAACCATTTATCCGACTCTGGGTAATAGATCTCTCTGCAAGACCTCTGACAGCTAGAGCCTATCCATTTTCACCAGGGTGATAATCTTTACCCAACACCACTGTGGTTTATGGTGAATCCTATTCTACATTTAGGACAAGCTTACTTAAAACAAAGTCTGACACCATAATTCCCAAACCTGAAATGGTTTAGGGTAAGAGTAAGCAGATAGTGTAATTAAGAATGCTTGTAAACGTCAACAATAAGCCATCGGACAGATACTCTATAGGCTGTCTCATAAATAAGGGCTGCAGTTCACTTGTGCTGGGACTATTATCCAGGCCAAGGTGCAGAGAGTAAGCAGCCTCTTCACACAGGGTCAGACAGGGACCCCTGCAGCGCATCCACCACCCAAACTGCTGGGAAACATGTATATCAACTAAAGAGTAACGATCTGCAATACGTTTGTTACAATAACCCACGAAAGCCACAAGCACCTTAATTTTAGTTTCTGAACACAAACAAAGACTAATAAAATAAACTTACTCTCCCTCTGGGCCAGAGGAGGGGGGGGACTTAAGACACACACACACACACACACACACACACACACAAAAAAATCCTGGTAATCTTTTTCCTTTGTATTGAGTAATATACAGTAAGCCAGTCTGAGACCACAATTATCCCTGTCTCACCACTGGTTTGACAGGTTCCTGACCCAAAAACAGGAATTCACAAAGACGTCACACCGTAGCCACTCAGTACCTCAATGGATCTTACAAGCGGAGGTTTATAAAACTGCACAAATTGCTTTAAAAAAAAACAAAAAAAAAAGACAAGAAAAAGGAATTGAGGTATTCAGTCTGCTATACGGAGCGATCCAGCTGCCTCCAGCAAACAGCATCCTGAAGAGAAACCTGACACCATCAATTAAATTAATTCTCACTCAAACTCACGCCTTCACACTCAACTCGATGAGAGCGTTTCGAAGAGGAAGGATGACTTTAGAGTTCAGTCTGGGCTCTCCGCACTCAGGAGTTATGCCAGTATCACGCGGCTTAGATGTCGACCGCACAGTAACAATTAAAGAACGTAACCCCAACACCCCAAAACTAAACTGTTCAAAACATGTTAAGAGGTGGACTCCGTAGGGAGGACGCGGTCACCAATATGCCCCCCCCCCAAAAAAATCACGATTGTGGCATTCTTCATTAGTCCACCATGCAGGAAAACGTCTTAATTATAACACGAAAAAATGAAAAACAAAATAGGCCGGTACACAATACCTAGTGCAGATCCCAAAGAGAAATCCTAAAACTCACAAACATCACATGTGTAAGACTGTGGTTTTGATGAGCTGGCCTACATGCCATCTATGAACACATCACATTTACATTTCTGCTTGTTGCCAATGCACCAAAAACACTCTCCAAACACCAACGTGACCTTCAATCTTCAACATACTACGCTGGAGTTGGAGTTTTTGCCTCCTCAAATCCTGTTATAACGTTTAGTAAATTTTCTAATGTGGTAGGAAGAAAGTTCCAACTTAAGAGTTCTCTTTTTTTTCAACGAAATTAAGTCTCAGACATGCAAACTTAAGACTGCAGTACCCCCGTCTAAAAAAACACCGCGTACGGTAACGCGTGGCACAAACAGGGCATATCTGCAATTATTATTATTATTATTATTATTATTATTAATAATAATAATAATGCGTGTTACTGTGACATTTTCAAAATACAAGAACGACTTAATCCAGACTCCGCACCTGGTAAAGATCCAGATCAGGATTTGGAGATGACCTTTAAAAAAACAGAAGAAAGACCAGAAGGAAAGAACAATTGTGTAGAGAAACAAGGCTGCAGGACCGATCGAAACCAACCTGAAACTTACCACTTGCTAACTGGGAAACGCATAAAGCCGTGCAGGGGGGTCGCTGTCTTTCTTTAAGTTGCTTCAGATGACGAACAAAAAAAAAACCTAAAAGTTGTTTGTTTTTTTCCTGCGTGTAGATCTCTTTTGATATGTCAAAGAGCATTAACAGTCTTCTCCAATTACAGATTCTCCCTGATAGCAGAAAAGGCGATTTCTCCAAAAAGGACGAAACAAATATTCACATGTGAAGGGCTGACTGCAAATGCGATAACATGGGTAAGCGATAAAAAAGAAAGACGGCTGGCCAGATGCAATATATCCGAGACCACTATTTGGCGGTAGTGGTAATATTGCATTTACGCCACAATAAAACGACCTACCATACCAGCTCGCAAATACACCTGGACGCCTAGAAAAGTTTCCCTTTTTAAGAAATAAACGCACATCGCCCGTCGATGCATGCGTGCTCTCCGACGGACTCGGCGGCTCAGGTCCGCCTGGAAAACGGCAGGTCGCGATAGAGGAGCCGGGAGTAAACAAACGCCGAAATATCATTAAGCCCGTCTCGGTGCAAAAAGGGACATGTCAGCCGTGCACGATCGCTTTGCGGATCTCAAGTTATTTTCGCCTTTTTTGCGCCTGCCTACTGTCAGGGCAAAGGGGGAAAAGAGGATGACCCGTCTTCTCATGAGAAAACAATGCACGGCCGGCGATCGCAAACAGGTAAAAGTGCGCTTCAGTCTCCCATCGCCGAGGAGCATCGAGATCGCTAGAAACGCATGACAGCTCCCCGGCTCGGTTTTGTTCGTGGCTGGACGGAGCCTCGCTTTCTTTCTTTCTCTCCCTCCGTGTCCCCATTAAATTATTAGTTGTATTGACTCATCACTCCCCTATCTTGCGCCGGCGCTGCCTGCGCTTCTCCCCTTTCTCCCCATTTCAACAGGAAAAAATAAAACAAAACAGAACCCGAAACGGCCGCCCCAAAAGCGTATTTTTTTTTTCGGTCGCCTGGGACGGCCTCCAGTGACGGCCGATGTCCTGGCTAAGCGGAGAGCCTAAAAAAAAATAAAGTAAAAGTGGAAGGAATATAGAGGAGGGTGCGATTTCCGGCTATGCGCGTAGGAATTTTTAATCAGCTTGATTAGTGTGAGGCGGCTCTGCATTTATTACAGAATAACACACGCACACACACACTAAACAGACACACGAACACGCACCCTTACTTTCTCATAACCCCGCGCATTGAGAAATGAAAATCTCAGTATTAAAAATTTCATCCCGAAAACACTAATCATCGCCGAGGCTGTGTAGATGCACTTGTGTTAAGTACTCCACCGCACAATTTCTCTGCACTTACTGTCAGTCGCATCATCAGCTGAAAGAAAGCTGTCGCCGTGATTTGTATCTTGCTCAAATGTAACACACAAGGGGGGGAATCTATATATTGTATCATAATATGCGAGGATCCGATATTGAAAGTATAACTGTAGAATAAAAATGCATAAACGAATAATCTCAGTTACCATGCTGGCATTGTGATTTATTTCCCCCGGAAAGCGGGTTCGCATGTTTTAAACGTGCTCCTGTGCTTATCCCGAGACGCCCATACAGCGTAGCCTAGCACAAAAGCAGCCGCCATATGGCACCGAGGCAGGGGAAGGATGGCTTATTAGGCAGGCTCGCAGCGCAGGCTGACTTTGGCCATTGAGGTGGGGGCACTGACAGGTTACGCGATGGCGCGCCTCATGCACGGGGGCTGCCGGGGAACGGGGGCGCGCCCTCTGGGGTGTACTGTGTGATCGCACCGGTACAAGCCTCCAACCATCGATTTTCACCTTTTTTTTTTTTTTTTTTTTTTTTTTAGCAGACAGTCTGTATTTATTTCCCGTATTTTTATGTTCACGTCCGGGAACATTGATCAGCTTTATTAAGTTTGCTTCTACAAGCCAGTGTTCACCAATAAACTAAACGTTTAGAAAACGAACTTAAATTTTTTCTTTTTACATTAGTCGGCCAAGAGATATTTCAAACAGATGCATCAGATAAATAATTTTCAATGAAAACAGCACAAATCTAAAATTTGTTTCTACATCCAAATCAAAACTTGCAATACTTTAAAAAATGACCTATATAAAATAAACATTACAAACGATATCTCAGCAACACTGTAACGGGGAGGCGTACAAAAATATTCCAAATATAAATAAAACAACCAAGGTTCCTGAGTACAGTGTACATTTTATGATATACAATTTCATGTATATCATATGTAAATGTTCACATTTTATGAGAAGTTATAATGATTTTTCTTTGCATGAAAATAAAAAATATTCTTCTATAGACTGAACAGGGTCTGAAAAGTTTGTTACAGAAATCGCAACAGCCGACCTTTTGTGAAGATGCTTCTTACTTGATTCTATTTCGAGCTTGATTTTCAAGGTTCTACCTTTGCGGGCTTTTAATATTTAGCATTAGCCAACGCTAGCCGCAGCTTGGGGGGTGGGCGTTAGATGAGGATAGGTGGCTGGCATGGGGTGGTCTTGGGCGCATGCATTCCCTGCTGCTCTGTCATGTCAATAAAAGCTCAGACAGGCTTTGGCAGCAGCCCTCAAGGGCTATAAAACAACCCCAGATGATTTACTAACAGTAACACACAATGGAAAAAAGGAATATCAAAGAAAATGCTGTCTTTTAATTACGGAGGAGGTGTCAATAGGGCAGGTATCCATTATAGGATAATATGGGGAAAACATGCTTGTTAGTTTGAGATGACTGCAAAGCATAACCATTATTTAACCATGGTCTGGACACTTTCTGCTGTCTTCATGGAAAATATGCTTTCGTAACGCAATTACTTTTATAATGCTGGTTTTCAGAATCAAGTGATATAAGAAATAGTGATATAGGTCTCTCTCTTAACAATATAACAGCATTTAAAAACCACAATTTAAATATATCATGTTAGCCTGCTTTTCAGAGTGATCAATACATATTGTCAATATAGTGTAAGCAGGACTCTGGTCTAATCGACCAAAAGCTAACAAATTCAGAATGTACCCTGCTGGCCTACATGGACACACTCAGTTACTCAGGCAAGCTTTCATTAGATGTCATGTTGATTTTGATGAGACAGTGTTTGTAAGTAGTGCAAAGATTTCAGACCTGAACCAGATCACAACCAAAGATCCGCATAACTAGTCCAGCAGGCACTGTTGCAGCTACTTCTTGCCCAATATGTTATTATTATAATTATTCACAGCTAAAAACACCAGATATAACCTGGAAAATTGCAGAATTCCAAATGATCTGGGAATACTGGTCAGGTTATCAGTCCACCACAGGGTACAAACACAAAGTACAGGAAATTTAGAGACACCCATTAACCCAAATGCATGTTTTTTTTTTTTTTGAACCGCAGGAGATGATCAGAGTAAGTGGAGGAAACTCCAACACATGGAGAAGCTGCAAACTTCACACACAGAGCAAAGTCAGGAGTCGAGTCCCCAACCCTGGAGGTTTGAAGCAATAATGCTACGCACTGAACCACTGTCCTATCCATCAGTGGTTTGGTAAAAACAAACTAAATTTAAAAAGATACAGGCATTGTAAAAATACCACACCGTGGCCACGCACAGTTTTCAGTCACCTGAAGGTGCTCGCCTTCCAAAGCGGTGAGCCAAAAACAGGCCGATGCTCAGAGGTGCCGCCGTTGCAAAAGTGGAAGGTGCACCGTTGCGTTTCCTTTGAATGACACTGCGTTGTTACTCCATACCACAATGTTTAATGAAAAGCCACCGCAAGGCAGAAAAACAAATGCTGCCGCGACAGGAAGCGCAATGCAACATCTGCCCTGCACCTACAGAGATGAGAGCATCATAATTGTTGCGTGGCTTTCAGATAGCGCTTTCTGCGCAGCTGAGCTTCTTGTTGATACTGCTGTAAATACACAGTCTTTGTTTGTTTTTTTTGCTTTTTTTTTTGCTTGTTATATATTTCCAACTGTAATGTCAACAGACTTGTACAAAATAACGGGGAAAGTTTAACACTAATAATACAAAAATGCATAAAGCACTGAACTGAATTTGGCTGGACAGATCGATGTACAGGTGTGACTGATTAATAGTGACCTAATGATCTTGCTACGTGTTTTTGTACTGCCGATTAATTTCATCCCGATTGAAAAACTGCAACAGCCTTAAGAACATTCTGGAGAGGATACAGAGGGGCTGTTATGGATGGAACCGGATGCTCCCGGACATTTATTGGACAGTTATGAGGGCATAAAGGAATTTCTGTGCCCGCTTGGCGCGTGGAGCCACATCAGGCTGCGCCGCTTTACGTCCCGTTAGCTTTGCGTTGCTTTTTATATAACTGCACAACATGAAAAAAAAAAAAACACACTGCCGATTATCTGCTTTGCTCTTTTTTTGCCATCTATGGATATGTGTGGATCATCTCAGACAGGACATATTATTATTATTTTAAACTGATTTTTAATAAGTACAGTCTATGCAAAGCCTGCCACCAGACATTTTCTTGTGTCTATAATGTGCCGTAAGACACTCGTCTGCGTTCTGGAAGTTTTCCACGGCTGTCCGACTTACGACGCGGTGACAAGCGGGGAGAGGACAGCCAGTGGCCACTTGGCCTCAATGGTGACAGAGACACAAACTTTCCGTTTATGTGCTTCTACGGAACTTACACCCTGCGCAGGCGAGCGCGGCTGTCGCCCGTGTACTGATCTGCCGAGTCAGGCCCTTTCTGCGGTTTCCCTGCACCCAGTGGCCTAAGCGCATCTCTCCCTCAAGCACCCCCCACCCCCACACACAAATGCAGGACTGTGTCGGTAATGCTCTGGCGTTGCGATTGCCACAAATCCTGCAAACGTGTCAGCTGGGAAAAGAATTCCTCTGAGGCAGACCTACCAGAAATAATTTCCCTTTCTTAAGCTGCCTTCACCGAAAGTGGCATATTAATGACTGGTGGCCATGCGAGAGAATGCAGTAAAGAGTATATTTCATAAGCTCACTGCTTGTGTATTCATCTCCCCTTTATTGAATTATGAAATATATTAGTCATTTAACAATCAACAAACATCTCGGTTTCAAGGCTTGGAAAGTAACTTTGCTGTCACTGGTACCACAGACCAGTCTCACATGGTTAAATAATTAGGCCTTAATGCCTGTCTTGTGCATTGCAACGTATCAGCAATTAATAGCGTCATAAACAGAGACAAAGCTGGGAGTTAAAGGGACAGGAATCTGTCTGCGGAGAGGGCAGGGGCACTGTTTATGGGGGGGGGGCATGCTCTAGCTAGTGGGGGCCATATATTAATGGGTTTCTGGGATTATGGACATTGGCAACAAAATGGGGGAGAGGGGTGTGAGTGTCTATCATCTTTTTCCCTTAGATTGGGATCCGTATATCGAGTGTCAAGAGGCTGATAACATGCCTGATTATACGACGGGATGTGCAGTGAGGTTTTAAGGGCCACACTGAGGGAAGGCCACGTCCCTTGACTGAATACGCTCTTGACCAGTGACCAGCAACCGTCCCCGCTGGGTTTTCGATTTTGGGGCGTTTGTGGTGTTTGCGTTGTCAATGTGGCTATCCAGCGGCCTAATCCCTCCAAATCTCGGGAGCAAAAGCACGGCCCACGATATTTCTTGGAACAAAGGTGCCGCTCCGGAAGCCTTTCCTGTGAACGCGGGGGCAATCGTGTCGGGCCGCGTCCCGGAGAGCGCCCGCACGGTGCCGCCTGCATCGCCGGATAACGCCGCTCTCATCGCTTTGTGCGGTTAGGACTTGGGGATCAGGGGAACAGCTCCACATGCAGAAGAGGAACAAAGGGAGATGTAGTTGCTGTAAATCGTGTCATTGGAGCATGTGGGCGGGTATTACAAAACCAGAGATGTGGGATCCTTTGGGAAGGCGGCGATTCTCTATTTGTCGCCGTCGGCCGGGAACAAAGGCGGCAGAAAGCCTACACGGATTGCGTTATCGGCGAGCGCGGAGCGTGGCAAACAATGCAGCTCCGATCGAGAACGGCAGACAGCGTTGTCTGAGAGGGCCGCCTCGAACGATCGCACGTTAAAAGGCGCCCGGCATGTCCTAATCGCATTTCCTCACCGTTTTTCCTGGGATGAATGCTTCATGGAGTGACGTGCTGGCTCACCGTGACAAAGCGGAGTTGATGTGCATTCAGCAGCTTAGATTCCACAAAAAAAAAATAAAACAACAAAAATAGATCAATGATTAGGAGGATGGCATTCAAAGACGAACGACCGACACACAGAAACCCTGAAACCTGTGAAACCTGCCGAAAGTTACTCTAAAGAAACAAACTTTGACCATAAATACATAAGTAGTTTATCTGTTTAGAACCTTTGCAATGACAACTGCAAAGTTACTTTCATTGTGATTCTTCTTCTACCTGAATTGTAAATCCCACCCACCCAGAAGATACTTTCGTGGGTTTCAATAGTGCTTATTAACTCCCTTCTATGAATGAAACTTACAGACCAGTAAATTGGTGCCCCATCCGCTGCACAAACCCCACTGTTCTCCTGGCAGCTTCTATGGAATTCACATGTATGTCAGTTTTCCTCCTTTTAACACGAACCCTGAAATCAAAAGCATAAATTAGCTTCAGTAAAACTGCCTGGTGTGGGGTTCTCTATGAATATGTATATGCTGAGGTATGTGTGCCGTTCTATTTTGACCATGAGCCCGGGAATGTACCGGCAGGTTCTTATAAAGATAAACGTCTCCTTGAGACCCGTCACGGCTTGCCGTCACAGGGCTGAATAATCGCCGCGCTCTTTTTCTTCATTAGGAATCCTAACTTCATTCCGTCGGCTGAGGAGTCGCATATTAAAAGAGAGGCAGACAGGCCTCTTATTTACTGGCGACAGGCAAACGAGTGCTGATTGGCTGGCAGCCCGACAGGTATTTGCAACCGTCCTGCCGCAGGTATAATTTCAAGCCATTTGCTGAGCTGTTGTTTGACTACAGTGTTAATTACTGAGACGGTGAAGGAGGGGAGTGATTATGTGATCTTTAAACGAAAGCCAAGCGAACCAGTTAGACCCACAGCTGACAGTGGCGGAAGAACACTACTGTCCTGTACAGCGGGCTGCCATTTTCAATCTTTTACTTGGCAGATGCTGACGTCAGGAATGATTATTCGGCATTCAGGGTTTTCGCCTCGGATAATCAAAATGCCATTTGTGAGGAGGTACGTTTGCCTGAGCAAAAATAAGTGGCAAACATACAAACTCTACATGAAGACAAAACTCTTCAAACCTATAAAACATGCCTCAAAACAGTGTGCTTAACAATGGCAAGCGAATCACTGTGGAGACAGTGGAGCGGAGAACTAAAAAAAGCACTTGTAACGTCCGCAAGAGTCAAGGAAAACTGAAGCCAGTTTGGTTTCTGCATAAATGTCCATCTCTGCGTTACAGTCTATCTAGCCACAGTTACGCTTGTTTGTGTGGGTGGTGGCGTGTGCCTGTGTGTGTGTGTCTGCACTGGATGGAAACTGTGCAGTTCTCAAAGTGAAAGCACAAACGACCGTGCTTTATTGTAATGCTCGTTATACAGTTAGCTGAAGAGGAAACTCCGCGTTTGTTTGGAACGGCTGAGTTTTAGAGAGAATTTTGGACAGCAGAGGACTGAGTTGTCCATCGACCGAACTTATCAAAGTCATCAACAAAGACAAAACAAACAAAACGAACCCTGTAATTTGCATCAACATAAACATACTGCACAAGTTCTGTTATGACACCATTTTTACCGCAGTGGTCTTACAGCAGTAAGCAACATCTTCCTTTGGTCTTCCATTTGGTCTCAATTGGGACCAATTGGACATATTTGGGGCTAATAGATCCACACAAATATGACACCAAGGAGAACCCCTGGGAAGAATGTGTCAACACAGGCCGACTTCCCCTGACAGTCGGAAATGCTTGGTGGCATGGCACTCCGGTTTGGGTCATGCAATGACGGCCTTGTATGATGCCCATGCAATAACGTGGTTGGCGCAGGACCCTGGCTGCAGAACAGGGACCAGCTTGGAGCATCACCAGAGAAACGGATTAGCCGTCAAAGAAGCCGATCGCTAAACGGTGCGTATCAAAACCGCCCCAGTTACGAGATCTCGCATAAACACGCATTGTTATTCAAAACAACTTATTATCCCCCTGAGTTTTTCTAAATGGAATAAAACTTGGGCAGAATTCTGATAAAAGCCCTGTTCCATAAATATGCAGTTTCGAGAAACAACTGCTTCGCGTTATGACGCAAAGAGTGTGCAGATTGTACTTTGAGTTCAGTACAATATGCTGGTTTCCGGCTACATTGCTCTGTTCTATTACACGACAAACAAGCCCATGAAAAGAAAGCAGTGGTTATTTCAGGTAATGTATCCTTTTGATGGCATTCGTGGTACCTCTGTGAGGAGACGTGGTGACGACATGCAAATCAGCAACATTGACACATCGGCGCTAACATGACATGTAAATGCGCACCTGCATAGATAAGGGTTCACGATGCGCCAGGGCAAACCCAAGCCAGAGATCAGCAGAATGACAACCACATGTCTCAGTGATACCTTTGATCTGGAAACTGTGTTCCGATAAAGGATCCACGGCATTAGGTAAAACTCATTCACGGTAAGAATGGAACCATCACCCGAACTTTTTAAGTTACATGCTCCTTGGCCTATAAAATTGTATGGAACAGAAGGATGACCCCCCCACCTCCCAAAAAAAGCATAATCACTTGATTTTTTATCATATTGGGATCTAATTTCTGGGGGAAAAAAAGTTCCATCTCACCTCATGAACAAACATGACATATTTGTGGCCAAAGGTATGCAAACTATTCAAACTGTCACTTTGGCTGAGGCTGTCGGCTTAAAGTGCCCCAGGATCACTCAGAACTGAAATGGATTTTTAGCTGTTGAATTTTTTATATGACAATCTATATAGCTCCACCATATTTATTGATTATATTCCATGCTGCAATATTGTGTCAATGACAAAATGGAAATTTACACAATGATAAGTTAAAGTATATTGTTTCTGTGTTTGTGGCATGCTATTACTTTTTAATGTTACTCTATTTACAAATTCAATTTTAAAAATAAATACAACTAAACTAATCCTGAAATGAAATATATTTTGATACTCAGGTCCTTTTGACTGCATACATCTGACAATGACGTAATAAACATACCATTTGCAGCTATACCGGCATCCTTTGTTTTTGTATATGGCATTAATATTCCTCCACGGTAACGCTCTTGAACAGTGTTTTGTGAACTTTTTTTAATCGGCCATCGCATTGCCTACTTTAAAGCGAACTATTTTTGTTGACAGGCTGAGATGTTCCAATGCGCCGTGAGGCAGATTTAAGGTTAATTTGCTCAATTATCTCATTGATCGAATGTAACAAATCTGTAAAAAGACTGCAATCAAAACGTAAAGGCCGCAGGATATTAAAGGAGACAAACGGGTAGATCAGCAAATTTCCACACAATTCTGATTACAATATACCCTACATTTATGTTGAGAGAGCAGTTTTAGTGCTTCCAAGAAATAGCAACAAAAATAACGTAAAGATTATGCTATGTTATTTCTATTGTATGACTGATTGCGCTATCACCACAACGGATAATTGTTTCAGATTGTTTGAGAAACAATTATGATAACGACTCAAAATTCAGTCTTTGTAAGGCATAGGAATCGGCATAAAAAGTTTCCTGTCCTTCGCCCTTTTCTGATCGACAAGTGATATTCCTGCAACCGGGCCCCCCAGGTTCACATTTAACAGCGAAAGTAAATTCAGAGCGACTTTTCAGGCGTCCATGTCATCATCATCATCGGTGCCTACTCATTCTTCGTAATTGATGTTTTAACACAGTACAAGAATTACACCTTATCTGGAGGCCTAAATTTTAGCGTAAACTCATTAAAGTGCAAATCAGATGACTGAGAGGTGCATTTCTAAGTAGGACTGCACGTGGTATTCCTGGGGCGTTATTAAAAGTGAGAATTTCTGGAAAACATGATAATAGCGTAAGCAGAGTCTTAAAGGCGTTATACGTGACCACAAAATGCGTATTTTTGTATCGTGAAAAACTCAGGTCTGTATGCAATTTGTCCCTCAGCACTACACACAAACAGACTAACATTATCTTTAATGTGAACCCTCCACAGTAAAACATTTAAATGCACGCCAGCACAAACTTGCGGTTATCTGAAAAGTTGCTAAGCAGGTATTCGTGCCGTTTTCCCCACACATACGAATCACCGTGAACATCAGGCTTTGCCAAGAATGTGCTGTAAAATTATATTTACATTTGAATTGAACATGAGTGTCACTGATGCAATTAAAGACTGCAGGTGCGTTCAAGAGCCGAGTTAAGAGAACTGGCTGAATGGGCATTGATACATATTCATCAAGACGCACTTAACTCCAAGTTGAGAGGAACAAAACATCCACATCGCAAAATCACGCGTGTCTTGTATATCTAACTTAATAGTCCAAATATTACGACGCTGAATGCAAGGCTTGTACAAATACCTAGAAGCGGTGCAGTTATTTACGATATTTTCACAAACGCAGCGCAACTAAACATCTTTCAGAAAAATCCCTACAGTGATCGCGATTATACAATCTAGAGTGCATAAACGATTTCGTGTATAAACGGCAAACAGCAGGTAAACCGAGCAACACAAGCGAGCGTGTTATTGAAGGCTGGTCCCTATTGCCTCCCAGGTAGCGAAGTTTTGGTCCCCTCCAGAGTGCAAGGTAACTTTTAATCAGACGAGCAAATTACAAGTTTATATACATAAATGTATAGTGAAAGTTAAAAGGGGACTGGAGACGCCGTGCGACGGCTGTATGACATGGCGATCTTGTGACAGAGCAGGTGTTCAGTTGACCTTGTCTAAATTATATCGGAAGCACCGCAGATCAGAGAAGACGAAAAACATGACAGCACCATACCTTAGAAAAAGTTAGCAGAAGTCGCCAGACAAGTCGGAGGTAATTCTTTCCATCAAGGGCGGAAAGAAATGAGTCGGAGTGCGTCTCACTGGTCCAGTACAGGGGGAAGAAGTCTTGGATTAAAAGCTGAGGCACACATAGGAAGACGCACTCCACGCTGTAATGAGGAGTGAGTGAGACGCGGCGGAGAGGCAGGCGCGGTGCGGCGCGCAGAGAAGCGGAGCGGGGAGCGCGTTTAGGGCAAAGCTGGAGTCAGGTAGAGCGCTGCCCCTCCCCGTCTCTGATGCCCACATCGATGATTTGCCAGCTGTGCTGGTGGCCCGTCTCTAGCCCGAACCCCGGAGTGTCAGCCTCCTGGTACCCAAACAGGACCGAAGAGCATTTTTTAATTGTCCCTACAAGCTCCAACCCTATCTGCCCTCACAAACCACATGTTTACAAGCCCTGGAGAGGGGGGCTGATTCAGAGCGCTGATGCTGCTTTCCACCGTATGCCTCGATGGAATGACACAAACGAAATTATGGGGGTATTTGTGTGAGGATTTATAAATATTACGGTGAATTACAACCCAAGCATCAAAGAGTAGCCTATAACGTGTGCGCCTTTATGTTGCACCGTGCTGGGCCGTATTTACCGCTGAAATTCTTTTCTCTTTACCATAAATGAATGGCTGCCAAGTCATCCTAACAAGAAAGACAGAAAGACATAGTTTTAGGTAGGCAAATTATGTATACTAATTCTCTCTCGTTTCCAGTATGGCACTGGCGTAAAGGCCAAATCTAAACTGAAACAGGAAATAAAATACACCGTTTCCAAATGGATTTCGCTGTGTATGCGTTGTGTAGTACAGTAGTATAAATTGATAGTTTATATAATGCATTTTGCATTAGGGGTTTATTCTACACTGTTTTATTTTCATATGGCAAAAGTGGGTTAGCAGATCCGATTGACGTAGAGTAATGAGTTTGTGGAATAGCTTTAATAGTGTTTATTATGCTAATATATGTATATATTTGTATATGAACGATATATGGGCTACTTCTGTCTCACTTTATATAAATGACCAGTCACCTGCATAACTTAAGTAGATATAAACGGGTTAAAATTAACCCTGCGTGTGCGAAATAGGTGCGTGCAAAGTGACACACAGCGCGTTTTGAATTATAATGCATGCTATTAATATTATCAACAAAAACAATAACAGCAATATAAATGGATTATGTAGACACGTTTTACCTATGACGTTTTAATTATTATTATTTCAGTCTCAGATATATGTGATAAATATCGTAACGCAGCAAAGGGATGCCGTCTTACATGCAACAAATTAAAGCCATTAGTAAGTGTATTTTTAAATACTTTTTTTAAATAGTCGCCAGTAGTATTTTTCGAATAATATACGATGCATTTCCTTCCGTCTCAAAATACGTGAGGCATTTTTTACCGTAATGGTAAAAAATAAGGACGACATCGCTGGCAGCTACATCTATGTGTCGCCTCAGAACTCCACATCGCTAAAATGGATCAGCCTTTTGTCCAGCAACTTGACTGGCTGACTGACTGGTAAGTTCCTGTGTGGCGAACAGACAGCGCTAAGATTACGCGGTCACAGCAGGATTCAGTATAATGTAATAACTCTACATATTTATAGTAACTGGTGAATATTAAAGAAAGCAATAATACAAATATTCAGCCAGTTAAAAGCAGACGCAACAATCGGAATTATACAACTGGCATGTTTTGGCGTAAGAATATAATTATGAATATAGAGCACAAATATGATTCCTAGGTCTCCAATATCTGACGTGATAACTGGCTCACCCTTACCCAACACCCTCACCCAGATAAGTTTAAAACATCACGTCTCCGTCATAGCATGTCTAACGCTAACACAGCTTTCAGTGTAGAACATAATCCAAAGAAACGTCACATTATATGGAATTACATGCACACAAAACACATGATGGGCCTAACAGGGAGCTGAAGTGTAACTGATCATTTTTTGTGTTACAAAGGATGCAGCAACAGGCTGAGAAATAAAGGCTGTCAGAAGATGCTCAACAGAACTTTGAAGATGATGTGTTCAGTTGTAGCTTCCCTGCTGTTGCAGTGCAGTCAAAACCTAAGCTGTTTTCCATTGCCTCCCCAAGGGAGCATTTTTTTTACCTTCTCATCATTAGACACCAGTTTCCCCGAAAAAAAAAATTAATTGCGGTTTTGGTTCGACGTAATCTGCACGGTTTCATTTTCGGTTATATCTCCATATTGAATGATTCATTTTTCTGAATGGTGCACTGCCGGTGTGATGAACTTTTGTGCAAATGGGGTTAAACATCCTGTTCTCTGCAGGTAAACTAAACACGCTCTTATGGTACATGCTCGGCAGCGTGCAATGTACTGAGATAGGTCGGAGAGCGCTGATCTGACTGAACGTGTTTGCTGGGATTTCGGGATTTGAAACATGGAGATGTCTAGGGAATGTGCCAGGAGAAAATGCAGGTAGGAGACCAGAGGGTCACAAAATGTTCTCACTGGCCTTATTCCCCTTCATGTTTAGGAAACATGTTTACTGAGAGCTATTTCTGGAACAAGTGGTTGAATATCTGAAGTATAATCCCATGGGAAAGGGTTTATCTTGACGTCCAAAGTACATCCCAAGAACATGGTGGTTCTTATGAAGCTGACAGGCTGATGAATACTCAAGACATTCGACTGTGTGCTTTCTCCGAGATTAACTTACTCTCTGATTCTTTAAATGAGTTTGATCTTAGGCATTGCTGTCATTTCTCCTTTTCCCAGAGGTGGCGAATAGAGCCACTTGTACTTATGTCTAAAGATAGCATTGCTGTGATATTCAATTACGGACATGGAGGACAGAGATCTGAGTGTTAATTTTATGTGCAACTGAATCTACAGAAGAAGCAACAAACTCTACTGGTTTCCTATGATTCTCTGGGTTTCATTGGGCAGAATGTCAAAGTGACGCTGACTTTGCCTTTACACTGTCTTCAGTCCCCAATTTGATTCAGATTGATATTTGAAACCTCTGTAATAAAGCACAAAACGCAATAGAAAAAGGCAATATAATCATTTCCCAAATTGATAATAACGGCGCTATTTGACAGGAAGGGAACTATAAATATGTTAATTGTTATAATCCAACTATGTCTGGATTCAAAAACAGCATGACAATAGATGCAAGGATGTTGCATAAACTCTTTTTGTCTCTCTGCAGATTTTTGGTCCTATTATATTTCACATGTGTAAAGGGAAGGTTTCTTCTCTTGTTTTGCTGATATAATAACAACTTCACAAATCAGGTTGCATATAAAAATTATTTAACCGTGTGCAACCTTCTGAAGGAGGTATTCTGCTCAAAGCATTTGATATGCTGGGTCCTGAAAAGTAGTTTACCAAAGGTTATTAAGCTATATTTTGGAACAAAATGAAATTACAGGTCATTCCCTGTACAATTAATGTTTACAACCAGTAATTACTTCACAGAATCTACATCTGCATCAAATTCACAATTTTCTTCACAGTAGAATTTTAATTATATATACTTTTTAATATAAAAATCATTTGAGAAGCATAGCAAACTAAAGAAAATTAGGTTATCTTAGGAACATTAGATTATTATAACAACTTTTTTTTCTTTTCTTTGAATAGCATTAATTAAATATATGATTGTTGCGTTCCATAGTAGGTAAAGGCTTACGGCTATAGTTTGGTATCTCTTCCATCACTTGTCTGTGACTGGGAGAGCAACAGTTGTGAAGGATGATGTTGTTTTGGGAAGAGGCTGTAACCTGGACAGGTCATCTTGGTGGAAAACACACCTTCTACAGATCAAATCCCTGTCCACAGCGCCAACAGGTGGACAGCTCCTCAAATCAGCGCAAGCCTTGCTGATAGATAGCCCATGGTGTGTGATAAACCCAGCTGGTTTGACAGGGAGTGTAATCCCTTTAAGGTTTTATGGCTCAGGGCATGGGTGTCTGTTCAACACTTTTGGGGCTGCAGTTAGCTCTGATCTGAAATCTGAGCCATCCAGTCAGAAATTTCCTAAACTGCAGTTAAGAGGAGATTTAAACAAAGGATATGCTTCCTCTCTGTTTGGAAGATGGATAGATGGACATTCTTCCAATGTCCCATGTGCAGGGAAGGAAGAAGTGTGATGGCCTATCCCAGGCAGCTTGCTTGATTCATACGATCCAGAATACAAGTGTGAAACATGCCAACAGGAGAGATGTGTTTTGGACTGAGATGCTTTAGCTGTTCATGCTAAGGGCCTAGAGGGGAGTTTTGCTCACGGCATGTAATGCCTCAGTGGGCAGAAACCTTCTGTCACTGCTGTTTCATGAAAGCCCATCGCAGAAGTTACAAAACTACCCTATCCTTGGCTGAATAAATTTTAGGATGCAGGTTGTTAAAAATATGACAGATGATGATGGTTACAATGAAATTATCTAGTGTAACATCTTGTACCACACTGTACTAATTACTATAATACTTAAATAATATTTAATATATTTAAATAATATATAAATACTTTGCTGGATTTCAAAATACAGTAGACCACATGGTTTGTCTTTTGACTTACTGAATTTCTCATTGCATCATTTCCACTATCAGTTTTCTGTTTTTTATACATTTGTTAGTAGCATCGTGGAAACACCTGCCTGGACCATGTTTTCAGAAGCACACCTCAGCAGGCCTGATGTGGAGGGCGTGTTACATAACATGGCATGATCACACGGTGTGCTGCACCACCAGTGGTGGCACTGTGGCTCAGTGGTCGGTGCTGTGGGTTCAAATTATGTCCTTCCTCTGTGAAAGTTCCCAGGTCCCCACCTGTCTGTGTGGGTTTCCTCCCACAAACCAGGAGTGCACTGTTCTGTTGAATCTATGGCTCCAAATCACCCTTAGTGTCAGTGCTATCTACCTTCCTACCTAACTAGGAGACTGACTTAAATAAATGTACTGGTAATGACTGAACATCAAGTGTTCTTCATGCCGTGGCACTTCCCTGTTCTTCTCCATCCATCTCCCTGTTCTCCATCCATCTCCCCATTCTTCTCCATCTACATCTTCTCCATGTGGTGCCTGCCCTACTCCTTGTCTTCCCTGGCTTGCCTTTCTTGACCCCATACACCTTTTTCTGCTTCCGGGTAGTAACCTTGCATAATGACAGCTGGTATCCATGGCGGACTAATTAACCTTGTCAATAACGTTCACCCAGACCAGCAGCATTTTGGTAATCAGCACCGTACAACCTCAGCAGCTTGTAACATGGCGATTTTTGGTCAGAATCAGAACATTTCAAAGCCTGACAAGCTAAATATGGCCTTTAGGTACTGGGCATAAGAGATCATCATAGCATACTCGCCACAGTATGCTACAGTAGAACCCCGGCATCAACACTTTTTAGAGATTCAATGTTGAACATCAAATGACCTTCTTAACGTGCTGGTGGGACTCAGAAATGCTCCCTCTCTCCCCTCAAAACCACCTTGTTCAACAAATGTGACCTTCAGTGACCTCTTCTCAAGAGCTGACTCTTCTCTCATTCCACTTCACGTGGTCCCTGCTCTTCATTTGAAACCGCCCCAGCACGTCCTTGTTACGAGTACCCAGCACTCTTGGGTGATGACCGGGGTCATGTTCCCCTGGGACACAGCAGTTAGAAATGATCAGTAGTGGCATTAAAATGAACAGCTTCACAGTCCTTCGTTCCCTAAGTGCCCAATAAAGGTAAACCGGTTTAAGGCTAGTGGGCAGTCTTTTGATTGCTAACTGAAAGTGTCGTGGTATATTAGGCACTTGAGCACACTCAAGTTAAAGGACTGTTAATCCACATTAATCATCCACTGTGTGATGTTCCAATGTATCAGGAGAGATTAGAGAAAGACCCCAAAGAACTGATTCCAGAGGACAAAAATGAAACAGCTTGATTGATTATTCTTGAAAGCAAGCGTGTCATTGACATTAATGCCGTAACAATCAGAAGGACCGAGCGTACTGTAAAACATATTGTTTTTTGCTGGGTCGCCATTGCCTTCTAATGCACAGGACACCGTTAGGGAGGAGACAGACAGTCATTTTCGAAATTCACCGGCAATTCATCATTTGAAGCTGATACGACCAACGGTGGTCGATAATTACCTCTTACTTCCAATTACCTAGTACAGGGCAGATATACTGAAATAGGCATAATAGAGGATGGCATCTTGCTGTGGTATTAACGATCACAATGGCCTAATGGAAGAGAACGCTTAGTTGGTTGGAGCCACGGCTGTCAGGGGTATGACAAAACAATGACTCGGCAAGATAATAGTTAGTTGCCCTCCCAATACTGATGCGCATCTTGGTAAACCGCCTGACCCCCTGCGAGCCGTCATCTCAGGGAGAGAGTACTATTACCCCTCCCCCCCACCTAATTGGACAAATCCGATTAAGCGACTCTGAATTCTCCTCGCCGGATATCTGTTAGAGGAGCACCCTAAATGGCATGCGTCATGCCTGGGTAGTTGTCATTAACGGTAACTGCTAAAGAGAGACGTGCCATTGCTAGCGTGAGACGTTTGATGTGTTAATAATATGTGTATTTATGAATTAAATGGATGTGACATATTAAAACCCACCACAAACTCATTAGCCATTAATCTGCGTTTTTTTTTCCCCCTCATTTAAAGGCGAATCAGAAGCCCTGCTATAATCCCCACAGCACAAGGGGATCTTAATTACTGTGAAATATGAATTTTTAAGTGTGAAAAAATGAGTAATTATTAGGAAATCCCCTTGGATTTGGTTTGCAAAGAGTAGCAGAGTTGGATAAAGTTGCATGGAAATGAAATGCTTTCATGCTCTCTAACCATGTAATATCCATAATTATTACCGCTGATTTCATTGATGAGGAATGAAAGGTTTAGGAGACATTTTAAATGAAAATGTAAAGGTCCAGCAGAAGTACGACTGAAGCCGGAAGGGAATGCACTGTGCCGCTAATCCAGAAAGCGTGTTGCTTTGAGCTTTCGGCAAGAACTTATTGTTCAATCATGATCCCAGCCTGAAACTCGAAGCCCTGGGATGGATTATGCGCATTGTGCTTTTGTTTTGCCAATGAAGCCGACTAACAAGGCACAGTCCCCTTGACTGAATTATAGACGGGCGCTTACAAAGTAAATTTAGTACCCATTAGATATTTTTCAGAATAGATTTGGCATGGTAATTTTTTAAGCCAACCCCTATGCAACCAATTGAACGCAGTTAAACCGGGTCATTCTAAGAATATGAAGACCCCCAGGTAACCATAGTGGTCTACGTCCATCGCACGACCTAGGCATGCACACACAATGGTCTACTTAGAGACGCCAATTAGCCTAATCGCATACCTTTGGATTGCAGGGGGAAATCTGAGAACCTAGAGGAAACCTGTGCGACACGGAGAGAACATACAAATGTCACACACACACAGCAGAAGCAAAATTTAAACCCCCAATCTTGGAGGTGTGAGGCAACAGTGATACCCACTGAGCCACCGTGGACTGCTTTCCAATGAAATCTAAAAATATCTGCCAGACACCTTTACCCGAAACGGATATATTCCTTACAAAATTCCTTACTTATACTTGTTTATATAGCTGAATCTTTCTACTGGAACTTCAGGTTAGGTATTTTACTGGAGCTAAGACGCCAATAAGTCCCTGTACCTCTCCCTGAACCTGCTGGCTTCTGTATATTGCCGGCAAACTGGTGCAAGGAGAAGTTTAAACTTTGTAAAAGTGTGGATGTGGTGTGCATATGTTTAGGTGGGAGGAAAAACCAGTCATTAATAAATAACGGCCCTTGCTCTTGTGACGTGGCTGGGAATCTGCTGTGCACCATCAGCACCATGCGAGCGCACAGCAACAACAGGCTCCTCGCAGTCGGCCCGGAAACTACACGTGTGGAAGGCTAACAACACTTGGCTGGCTGCTGCTAACTGCCCCAACCAGGAGGGTGGGAAGGTCAGGCACAGAGCTGAGGATAAGGAAGCAGCTTATGCTTTCTCTCCCTACTCAATTAGACAGAAGAAAGGACTAAGGAGGACAAAACGTAACTTAAAAACAAACAAACAAACCAACAAATAAATAAATGTTCGTTATAAATAAATATATGCAATAAAGTAAAGATGAATAAATTAACTGATGGAATAAAAAAAATACATAAATACAATTTATTTATTTATGCCAAAGATTCATTCATTCATTCATTCATTCATTCATTTGTACCAGATGTTCATTTATTCATTTATTTCTTCCTCCTGCAGGCTGAGTTGGGAAGCGCTCAACTTTTCCTAAAAATCTATTGGTTAAGAAAGTACTACAAGGCTGATGAGACAAATCTAGTACAGTCAAGTTCAGTATATGCATACCTAACATGCACATTTTATCATTATAAAAATCAGTTTCAACATGGCAAGCAGAAGACCTCCATATTTTCTGCTAGACGTAGCCAACCAACTTGATAATCGTTTGTAACCGTTGTTTATTCATTTATGTGCTGCTGTTTTATCTGAGTCTCAGATAAAAATTACAGTACTATTTAACCTACGTATAACTTTACGTACTTTTGTGCAAGGTTAATGCACTAGAAGTGGCTTGACTTAGGTATGTAATGGTAGTCTTCACTGTCACTATAGTTTTGAGGCCTGAATCTGGATTTTCTCCAGGCTTCAAATTAGCCTGGGTTCACTATCCCCATTCTTACAACTTCACCACCCAGAAGTATCGCAAAAAGAAAATAAATGATAGACCACAGCTGTTTCATACATGCCTTTATAATATGTATTCTAAATGCATTGTGAATGCGTTACTTTTTATGTACTGTAACGGAATATATTTCCTGAATACATTAAGGACAATAAATGTATAAATGTATTCAGTGTGCAGCCTTTCCTACTTTTTCAAAGGATTTTGTCCAACCCTACTACTGACACAGTACTGAATCAAGTCCTTATTTTGGCATCAGCTTGTCATCCGCCATGCCAATAGCTCACAATGAACTGTTTTTCAAATACGTCATACATGAAAGAGAGACTGTAATAGAGTCACATGATATAATTTGACCAATCAGCACAGCCATCTATGGAGTCAGAGTATGTGAACATGAGCCACATTACAAAGGTGCCAGGAGAGTCAACATATACGAATACATTGATAGAGTAAATAGCAGGAAGTCATTCTGCTGATTTGTGAATGTAGCAGAGATCGACGTTATTACTGGCCATTGAAGTTTACGTTTGCATTAGGAAGAGGCAACAACAAAGACACAAAAGGTCACTATCTCTACGATTCGCATAAAAAGTAGACTGTGGATGTCTTCTACATCGATCATGGTATGAAACCATTCGATCACTCACTGCCATCCATGATAATGTCAAATCTAATAGATTAAAACCTTAGCATAAAGTGTTGGTATTCATTTAATCTTATGAACTCCAGTCATGACTACTCAACTCAGTGGGTAATACAGAATCTTGCTTCTTGGATGGAAAAAAGGCAAAGAAAATCAAGCACATTTTCTATATGATTAATTTTCTATAGGATAAAGTACAGCCCACCTCATTAGCATGCAGGAGAAAGAAAGAAAAAAATGAATAAATGTTTGGTAGAAATAAATGAACAAATAACTCTTTGAAGATAAAAAAAAGTAATCTTTGGCAAAAATGGCTGAACAAATCGAATTTTTATTCCTTCATCCTATTAACCAATCAAGTAATTTTATGAAAATATTAATTAATTTGTGCTAAGGATTTATTAATTTATATTGACCATTTATTTATTGGTTTTTAAGTCACGTTTCGTCCTCCATAGAGGATGACCACCCTGAGGGGAAGGCCTTCTCACAAACCTGATGCTGGAGAACCTGGAGTTGGCAGCTCAAAAGAGGATCAGCCACCTCCTGATTCAGCACCCACAGCCCCTTTGTCGTCTCACTTCCATTTCCCTAAATAAACCCCGTCTCGTTGGAGGCTTCCCTGCTACCCTGCCTGCCATATACAACGAAACTGAAAAATCAAACCCAACCACATTTTTATTAGTCACCTATAGTTATGTGAAGTAACTGGAAACAACAGCACAGGACAAAAGACGTAACGTAACCAGGAAGATGCGTCCTGTTGCCAAGGCACAGCTGTGTTGTTCAATTTCCCACCCGCGCATAGGAAAAGGTGTGCTTGAAAAAAAATCTCTTACGTCGATCCACCATGAGACAAGTTTATTTTTATTCCACTGATCTAAAAGGTTTTGGCTGGAAGGTTATGAAGTACTTTCACAGTTGTGAAATATCAGATATTAATATTAGACTGATAGAAAAAGTAATCTAGGAAATACAACATAATACCATGAAAAAAAGGCACAGATATGTATGTTCGACACACCTTTGGGAACATTTCCTGTGACAGCGTGGCCGATATGTCTTAGATCACAACTGTAATATTCAACCAAGTGACTCCGCCCCTCTGGGGTGGCCTGGAGTCTATCCCAAGCGGCAACAGGGTACAAGGCAAGAATACAACCTGCATAGGATGCCAGTCCATCACACCCCTTTAATGAGTCTCTGCGTGAAATTTAAAACATTGTCGGTGTCCGTCAACCTAGCATCGGCACACCATTTCAACATTAAAAAAAAATCTGATAAAATCAATTCCAAGCCAACCACAGCATACCAGTGTGGCCTGGGAATGAAACTCAGGGAGACTGTATCGAATGCAACAAAGGGCTTCGCTCCGAGAAATGAATTGGGGGGGGGAGGGGTCAATCGAATTAGTAGTGCCACTGTTGGAAACAACATTCCTGTGGTCTTTTTGATACGGTCTCATTAAGGCAGGTGCTGGTCAGACCGCCGGACTCGCATTAGGGCGAAATTCTTGCATGTTGGAAGGGTATATACATACCAGCCCGGGAAAGTCACAGGAAAGCCACACAATTATTTCTCGCATGCTTGTCATTAGCTTGTAATAATTTGATTACTTTGCAAACGAACTGAGGTATAAATCTTTTTCAGAAACACTAAGGCCCTGTATTAATCAAAACTGCTCACCAAAGTATTTGGAGCTAAGCAAAAAAGGGGAAAATAAGCACGTTTAAATTTTAAAAATGACAGTAATACATCATCAATATGTTTTTGCTTTTTTCTTTTACCCCAGAGTCTGAGTGAATGCATTTGAATTTGTCTGAGTTTTATTTGCCCTCAGGAGAAATGAGAATCTGTTATGAGGTATGCGCTGAAGGCTGCTAACGACAGCATGCAGTTAATTGGGGCAGCGATTTTCCATGCATCGCCTCCTCATTTTATCGGCGTCCTCATCAGCCCCGAAGGATCGGTCCCTGTGGCGTTTGCCTTCTGATGGACACCATGTGACCTGGTCCCGGGTGTCCAGCCTGCATGAGACAGTCGGTCCGTGGGGGTGTCTTTTCGTACTCCTCTCCTGCCGCGGAGAGCGCCTCACAGGTGGGTCCCATGGAAGCAGCGGTGGTGGCGATAGCAGCTCTCTCCAAGCCTCGGAGTGCTCGCGCAGCACTGGAGTGCGCTTGTGGAAATAAAACATTTCTGTTTCCATGGCTATGTTGGCAGGGAGTCAGCATTTTTTGGCAGATATAGTTAAGTGGGCTTTGATGGCGAGGTACCGCGCAACATTTCACGTTATTGTACATCAATGCTGCTCTTCTTCTCGCTTGCCTCCTTACTCTTTGCGCTGGCGTAACGTTTACTGTGACATTCACATCGTTCCTTTGCCGCCTGTAAGAATGAGTACGTGTGTATTTTTTCCCGCTTTCACTTTACGGGGATATCCGCTCCGTTCTCGGGTCTGTTAACTGCCCTTCGGTGTCTGTGGTTCCCACTTCTGCGGAGCACAGACCTGGAGATCCAAGAGGAAACAGACTGACCGCGTCTCTCTGGTAAATTCACTTTTGTAGCAAGAAATAATGGCTCAGAAGAGGCGACAATAGCCCTACTAGGAAAAAATGCTTTTAAAACGTTTTAAAGCATCCTCCAAATCGCTATTGCTATTGGCAACGGGTCTCTTTGGCCTACCTGTTGGCTGGCACTCTAAGCTCAGCTCTCCAGTAAACACCGGTGCTCTACAGTGGAGGCTACAAAGAGGCCAAAAAAAGTCAAAAGGAGACCTCTCTAAAGTCGATGCCACATCACAGTATACGAACCATGTAAGGAGATAAACTGCACAGAAACACCTAAAGACCCAACAAGGATAAGGAAGGTCAATACCCATCCATCCATCCATCCATTTTCTGTACCCACTTATCCTATTCAGGGTCACCAGGGGCCTGGAAAGAAACCCATTGCAAGGTATACCCACACACCATTGAAGGCCATTACCCATATCATCTTATTGCATTATTCCACACACAACATATCAGCTATGCAAGTACCCATTTCCCTTTTGATGACATCAATCAGATTTGTCAAATCTGACACATCACAACACCTTTCATTCTGAGAAACAATTCCAGAAAATCCTATAGGGGAGATATGACCCAAAATGCTGAATTTCCCTGCCTAATCAACATCTCAAATGACCAAGGGTCCACCCATGGAGGCTGAACAGCTTTTAATCTATCCTTCTCAAATAAGCATCCATTTGCTCCACACTCCTCACAAATCTGGATAATACTTTATATTGGTCTTCAGTTTGTTTTGTTGCCTTTTCTAATCAACCATTTAGCTGGAAAATAAACACTTGGCATGAAGGCGCGTTCAGTATGACTCTTCAAACTCTCTGGAGGGCCCGGAGAACCATTATGCATTTAAATATGGAAAAGCTTTGGAAAAACACAGCGCTGCTTTTTCCAAACATGAGAATAGCCCCCGGTGAAAGCATATCCTATCAATCTACTACTCCCGGATTCACCATGGCCTGGCTGGTGCCAAGAGTTCACCACATCCAAGTTGCTCCGGAGGGGGAATGGCTGCGGTTTTGGTCTGCTTGGGCTCTGCAGCAAACAGGCTACCCAGCCCAGGGATCAAGAATGCCTAGGAGCGTGATGAAGAAGGATCTGCCCGGGCCTCGGGGTCCATCACAAGTTAAAGACTTGGAGGTTCCCCGGATATGAAGCCAGTAGACCTCAGGTCCCGGGAGGAATTGTGCCTTTCGATTCATCTGGATATGCGTCGATAAAAACTGGCATCCAGTCCCCCCCCCATATCACAGCAGTCATATGGGCATCCCGACTCAGAGTCAGGGGCCTTCTGGCTCCACTCGTCCCTCGTGGCCTGCCTCAAAGTGCTCGTGCTGAACGCCAATTTCTAAACAAATTCCTATAATTCCCGCAGAGCCACCAAGGACCGTTCAAATGCGATATCTCGTTGCTCGGAGCTTGGAAGAAACTCCAGCGCCAACGGTTACCAAAGCAGGCATCAAAGAGCACAGAGGCTGGCTGTCGTGAATCCCCTAAATCAAAATGCATATTCATAAGACATTTACTGTACGTTATGGCATCTGGCAGGATAATCAGCGAAGCATGTGTAAGTATATTAATTAATTGACCTTTTATTGTCTACAAAAGTATGAACAGTCATGGCCGGGTTGTCACAAAAACAATCAAACTATGACAACAGTGCTAATCAGTTGATGAGTGAACAGTGAGGATTAACAGCTAAATGCTGGGTTTACCTTTAAAGGAACTCACCCAGAAAAAAAAATGAAAATCAAGTCCGTGCTGATTTTATGAACAAGATATCTCAAAGACGGGTAGCACCAGATACTGGCAGATTTACTTACTGCTGTCAAAATTGTAGTAAAATGAACTTGAAAAGCTGCAGACAAAAATAAGCTTTTCTTGAAATGAAGGATAAAAAACTGATCCAGAGACATGGCCACTATAAAATCCCATAAAGGGATTTTATGGGCTGGGATGGTGGGGTAGAGGGGTGGTGTTTAGAGCTAACATGAGTTGTGTGTCAATATGACCTTTCGTTTGGAAATCTGGAGTTTAAAAACGTCTAACTCGAACGAACATTATTCAGGCCTACTACTAGTAATGACAGCATATGTCATATAGGTTTTTTGTGAATGGTCAGATGTGTTATGAAGTTATGAAGAATACATATTCAAGGACAACACCTTGGATGGGCGAGCATGATGACTCAGTGGGTAGCACTGTCACCTCACACCTCTCAGACTGGGGTGTGTGCTTGGCATGGTTGCCCCATGCTCTGTGGGCTTCTTCCCTGTCCTATCCCCTGCAGTGCTGGATATATGGTTGGGAAATGGATGGAACAATTTATACAGTATAAGACAGAAAATCCACATTCAATACTTAATACTAATAACCAATGATCATAATCATAAATTTAGTTTTTACATCACACATATATATATATATATGTGTTTGAGTGTCTATATAATGGTTAAGACCATTCCTGCAAACAGTAAAATATATTTGTGTATTAACCACCAAATGAATTTTAATTATGTGTACAGTTCCGGTTATAATGTCCACAGCAACTGATTATCGTCCTTAGGACAGGGATGAAAATGAATCTAAGATGAAAATAGATTCAGTTTTGCTGGTTATGTTTATGCAGCACCTGTGAATCATTGGATTATGCAAAGTACATTTTGAACACTTGTCGGGTCCACCTTTATTCACTGCGACCTCTCTGGGGGGGCGAGGGGGGGTGTGGCCTGTGTCAGGCACTGTTTACCTGGGGTAGAGTGTAGTATTCCTACAGCATGCCAGGTAGTGTGTGTTTCCTGTCCATACAACTAATCGCTCATTGTATTTTTGATGGTATTTTTCTGTCTTATGTTCATGTTTCAGTATGTTGTGCTCAAATTATCAGAATTTCAAGGTTCAAAAGTCTTTCATATTCATTTTCTATTTATCTCAATTTTTTTTTCTTGCACCATGACCAATGAGATGAAAATTTCACCTCAGCATGTGATTCATGGATCATATAGCTGAAGATGAAAATAAAGACACTTTACAAACTAACCACAGACGAAACGGTCCACATTTCACTGTAGCATCCCGCCACAGCCAAACCCAACGTTGTGGTGGGTATGGCTGATCCCTTTCCAACTGCACACTGCTTGTCACGGAAGTCTAGGACACATGATGAAGTATAAATGAAATGATGTTTCACACACTGTGCTGTTGTGATGGGTCCCCCCGGACAGTGAGTCCGACCGATGCAGGATGGTTGGCTTTATTCGTGTGATAAAGACTCGCGGAGCCGGGCCAGGGACCAGGCTGCCGCTGGGCAGGTGGAGCCAGGTATCACAGAGTAACAGTACTTCATTTACATTTAATCCTCTGGAAAAACCTCTTACCCAGAACAACTTGCACAGCTGTCTATTCAAATGTAAAACAAGCATGTTTAACGGGAGATGGCTAAACGTATAGCAGGAGCTGAGGAGCTGTGCTGAAGGATGTGGGCCAGACGCACAAAACTTTTAACGCAAACTCTTAGAGAGCGAGCCAAGCCCTAACATGCCCATCGAAGCAAGCAAGGCTAACAGCGTCATTTAGATATCAACTGCAACACGACTTTAACCCTGACAGAGTGGGAGGAAAAAAAAAAATGAGGCATGATATTTATTCCTTTTCACAATTAGTATAAGAAATAGATTTAAGTATTTTAGTACTTAAAACTTCCATTTCCTAGTTCCAATATGACATCTTGGACAGGAGATAAATCTTTGTTTCCAAAGCAATGGTTTTACATATTCGACGAACGATAAAAATAACTACCATTTATACTTTGATTTTTGGAAAAATAAAAAGTGCTGTACCTCACCCCCCCAGCCTTCTCAGGCGTCTTAATTTAAAATCTCCCCCTTTGGTGGATCTCCTAAGTACATGTAACACCTACACAAGCAGGACATAATCTTCGTCTACAAAACACACATCTTTACGCCCTACAGATGCCATTTGTTTTCTTTATTTTAAACATCCTATTCATATCGATACTCTTCCCAAACACTACCAGGTAAACCCGGTTATGCCCCCTCCTCTGGGTACATACCCATGTCACTCTTCCCAAAAATACTGGTTTCCCAAGCAAACCAGTCATTTCATCCCTTACTAAAACACCATCTATCCCCTTCCGTGCTCCTGATTGCCCACAAGACAGTGTTTTTAATCCCCATGAAAAGCACAGCTCTATAAACAAACTATCCCCCCCCACCCACGTTCCCCCCACTTGGAGCCTCTGAGGGACTGAGGAAGGACCTCCCATCACTGGCCTTCCCCGCGGGCCGCGAGAATCTGCGGCGGAGGCTCCACCACGGCCTGTTTTCTCTGGAAAGGCCCACCGGGGAGGCCCAATTAGACGTTCCCATGGAAGGCAATGTTGCTTTGTGGTTGGAGTGGGAGCACGGTAAGAGAGAACAAAGAATCAATTAGAATGAACGCGACCTTCGGAGGGCGTCTGCAGGCGAGGTGTGCAGCTGCATGTGTGGCGTCCCTTTTAAACTTGCACGTGGTTACAGGCCCCCCCCAGTCAGTATTCCCACAGGTATTGGGCTCAGTTCAAGACCCACAGCCCAGCTCAGAGATAACCATTTATCTCGGAAACGGGTCAAACTCTCAATGCATTTATGCTGAACCCTGCGATCTTGCTCTGGCCTTCCCTACTGCCTGTCAGAGAAAAACAAATAATAATAATAATAATAAAAAAAATCAGCAAATTTAAACTGAAGTGCTTATGGCAAACAAAGCTTGAGGGAAAACAGATTCCTTGAGGGACACCTCAGTGCATTCTGAGTGTTTACCTTGAATTTCCAACATATCTGTGAGAACAAAAATAAGTTTCTGTCAACGGAAGCTTCAACGCTATAAGGAATCTCCAGAGAATGAATGGATAATGAACTGCAAGATTGTAATAATTCATATGTGAAATTACATTCCATGCACAGTTCTCTTAATTTCTTTTAATTAAACAATACTTAAATTAGATGGTCGCACACAGCAACACGGTTCAGTCATGACCATTAAGAGCAAAACCGGGTGATTCTCACGAGGGTTCAGTCAGGATCCGGCACAGCTGAAGGACAGGAGGCGTCTTTTTAAAAAGATAATTAACTTTTCAACTTAAAGCGTGTGTGGTGGCACTGTTTCCGAGAGCATGGGAGTAGACATCCGGCAGAATATGTGTTTCTTGTGTAATTTTCACATACTGCTCACCATCTTGGCTAGGAACTTCTGAAAATTGTCTCTTATGATTATACCTCCTCCAAACACACTATATATCTATCTATATCTATATACATACATATATATATACACACACACACACATATATATATATATATACACACACACATACATACATACACAGAGAGAGAGAGAGAGAGAGATAGTGTGCGTGTGTGTACAGGCAACCCTTGACTTGTGTAAAACTGACTTATGTAAGTCTGGAATGTATCCGAGAACGCAAAACATATCCGAGATACATCCGAATTTTTTATTGACGTGCCGACGCTAAAAGGCGACATACACTGACAATATATTTAAACTTTATCCTTTTGTTTATTAATTCTGCGTTCTTTAGTATGCATTATTAGTATTTTTTTTAGCTTGTTCTTACTATAAGATGTCTTAAATGGTATGGGGAGGGGTAAATTGTAAGGTTTTACGGGACAAATTATTTTGGCGAGTTGAGAAATACCTGTATGTTTAGAGGCAAACTGTGCTATTGTGATGTCCTTTTATTGACATAATCTTACAACATAACAACAGTTTTGTGTAGTAAGACAGGATCAGCTGCATATTTTCCCCCCCACTTGGCACTGAAGTCACTGACCCTTCGATACAGGGGTGCTGGAAGATTTAAATGAAAAATTATCCGGCTGTTTACGAGCCCAAATCACACGTGGAGTTGTTATGGAAACAGATTCACAGAAAAAAACAAAAGAGGTCAGAGGTTAAAGATCCCGTGAGGGTTAGAGCACACTCATTCTGCGGACAGATAACCTGAAACTCCGGTAAAATATCCACCCGCTCATTACGTGCGTTTTGAGCCGGGTGTCAGGTGTCTCCGAGCTCCGAGACTCTCTTGGCATCGGGTCAATCCTCTCGGATGCGTCTTATCCAAGCAAGCTGCAGATGGAGACGAGCTGGAGCGATACAGGGAAACGGACCGGCTTGGCTGGCGCGATAAGATGCAAACAGGCTTTTTGGGGTGGCAGGGTTTGCTATGAAGCCAACCGGCCTGAGATAACCACTGAGGGACGTGGTAAGGTGATGGTGTGGAATGGCAGACGCTCTGAAGAGACACCAACACAAGATTTTCCTTTTTATGTAAAGATTACGACTCCTCTGGCAGAGATCTGTGTAAGATCGGCGTGAAAAAGCCATCATTAAGGTGGGGAAATTTAAAAAAAAAAAAATTCAGAATTTGTAAATTCATGTGAAATCCTCCCCTCTGTCCATAACCTAGAGACATGCAGAACCTCACAATATTTAATTAGCAAATTAAATAATTTATCCAGGAGACATCGCAATCCTTTAATGTTGGATTTTCAATTTGTGTATAATTATTAATTCTCTCCTGACATTTACACACCCAGCGCTTAATTGAAGTCACCCAGCTGCTGTGGGGGGGGGGGGGGCGCCCGCGCTGGCGAGTGACGCGGGGAGGCAGGAAGCAAGGCGGGAGCGCCAGATCGCTCGTTACGCCAGCAGAATGGTACACCTGGGGTTGATCCAGGCAGGGGGGTCAGAGGTCAAACGCATTTGCTCAATAATTATTGACAAGCAGATGCCAGGCACTAAATTGCATGCGGGCTCAAAAGGAGGATCTGTATTTTTCGGGGCAGAGCGTTCCACAGGATAATATAAACAGATTTAGAGCAGCCATTGTTTTCTCGGGACATAGGCGCTGGGGGGGGGGGGGGGTTGGCGGGTTGACGCAAACATAAATGCATAAATGAACTCAGGCACAGAACGCAAAATCGCCGCCTCACTGCTTAAAACCCAGCATAGCATT
>JAAGVU020000045.1:1683686-1722055 GCA_011763525.2 Mormyrus iriodes | reverse complement strand
TTTTTTTTGTTCTCCCGGTTTTCCGGCGGGCCCCTGTCCCCGAAAAAAAAAAGTAGGGGTCGTCCCTGTCTTCCCCCCGCGCGTCCCCCCCCCCGGGGGCCCCCCCCCGGGGGGGGGGGGGGGGGGGGTGCGGGAAGGGGGGAGAGGGGGGGGGGGGGGCGGTTCGAAGGAAACAAAGGTAAAGGTGTCTCGTCATATAATACACAGAATATGACTTTCCTTAAATCGCAGATCCCTACCTGCAGAAAAAACAGAATGACTAGAGAAACAGGGGGAGCTTTTAATGAATGAAATATTATGTACCATTTACGTAGCTTCCTCTCATAACGTGTATTATCCCATAAGTCCAGGATGTCCCTGTGGATGTGACAGGTCCATATTGTGTGGCTGGCAACAAACCATTGCCTGGGTGCTGGCGAAGTTGAGGGCCCTGGCACAGGCTTGGCAGGACGGTTTAGGATCACGCTGTCCCCAAATACCAAGATCCTATTAATTCCCACTGTTCGATTTGAATTTTGAGTCACTCACAGGATAAAGGGATGAAGGACGTTGGTGCAGGAAAAGGCTTTGACTTAAGCACAGATTTGCTGTGTCATAATATAAACATAAATAAAAAAATAATACATGTATATATGCAATGATGAATGGCTATTAAAAGCACACACAAGCCCAACATCAGCGAATCCACATATTTCTTAATGCCTTTTCCGTTGTCTCATATGCGATATTATCTGACACTACCAGTGGGGGTCTCTTCTTCTGTGAAATGTTAAACTGCAGTTTTTATTAATTAGCGGTGCAAAACGACGCTTCATAAAACGATAACGGAAGGTCCCAATTACATGGATACAATACCAATCGTCTTTTAAACCCCTAAATTCAGAACCCGAACAACTCAGCTGGTAATGGCGGGAGTTCCACGGAGACCGAACATAATTGGTATAATTTGAGGAAAGGCAGTTAAAGACGGCCATGGCTCCTCCGCTCGTCGCTGCCTCAGCGCCTCCCTGGGGCTCGTCGGGCTCACGCACCTCATTGGTCGTCTGCGGTGACAGACGTCGCGCTCCACCAATCGACGCATTTCATCACCTGGAGGCAGGCCAGCCTTGCTGCCGGGGAACCAGGGTGCTAGCTGGGGAATCACTGTCTGTTATGGAGCTATAAGACAATAAGGGTTATAATCAAGGTAAAATATAACACATGGGAAGTACACAGAAAAACTTAAAATAGTTCATGAAAGCTTCGCTCAAGATTTCCAACAGTCCCTTGAGTGGAAGCTTCTAAAAGTCTGTGACTTGCGCAAACCTGGATGGTTGCTTTTAATAAGGGCGTTCGCATCTCGCCTTTCGCCTACCTGCGTAGTAATAAGCACAAATCGGACGAGTACCGCCCTAATTATGGGAAAGTGTAGGTTTTTTTTTAATCCGGTGGCGTTTACGTGACCTTTGACCTTTGAATGGCCATGAAATTCCCGTGACTTGGCAGGCGACGCCAGCCCCTATTCGGTTCGATAGAAGGTTGGTATCGCCGATCCCGAAATTCAGCCCAACCCCGACAATACAATTTGTCCGTGGGGGTGATGATGGCCAATAGGTCGTTCCATTTCCCGAGTGTCTGGACCTTTGTCCCTTTCATCCCCTTTGTGGGTGGCCCTGCCCGGTAGTAGTTCATGTCCTGCACCTTATAATAATATAAACATTAAAATTATCAGGTAAAAATATCGATATTATAACGTTTGAATCGATTCTCAAAATGAAAACTTTCAGATCGAATGAATCGGTATTTTCACGGTACGTGCAGCACAGCTCGCGACCGCGGTGTACCTGTAATAATTAATATCTAAACAGGTTAAATACCTATATTAATATTCTTCCTATGGTTTAAGAGCTACCGAGTATATTTGCACATCGCAATTGTAGCGTGAACTATTGGGTTGCATTTTGCTAACTACGCCAAAATAGCAGGAACTCGGCATCACCCCTGGTACGATTGTTTGATCGCGCAGCAAATACCAATACATGTGGCTATAAATATATGCTGCGGTAGGAAATTCTGACAAGGTAGGAAAATCCGACAGAACACCGGCCACAGCTGCAGTGAAGGGTATACCTGCACGCTCTGCTGGTCGCCTCTCGTGTCGCCCATGATACTACAATGTTGGTGCGGTTCGTCTATTTTAAAAAATCCTTCGACTATTTCAACGGTATTTTAGCCGTTGATTTATATTTATCGTCTTGAGTGCCCCGATCTGACTTGGGCAAACTGTTTAGCGCCTCAGCCAGGGCGGGAGGCGTTCCCCGACAGCTCTTCTGCGGCAAGGGGCACTTCACACACAGAAACCGTTTCTTTCAGAAAAGAACGTTAATGAATTATGTTGCTATATATTAAAGTGCTTGCGGACAAGTGGTGATTGTCGGAATGATGAGAGCGTTTGGGGAGTTTCGTGTCCGGCGCATGTTAGGAACTGGTGAAGAGGGTTACGTGAAGCACGATACTGTGGATGCCAATTAGATGCTTGCTTTTGTAAACGCTGAACCGTACTGAGCAAGCTTGGGGGAAATCCTTCTTTTTCATACATATACACACACGCACAAAGAATAGGTTTGTACTCAGTCGTCGATTCAAACATTTAATAACAAATTAGATTCTGTTTCAATTCACAAAACAATTCTCAAAATTAAAAAAAAGCCAATTAAAGAAGAAGCAGAGTATGCGGGACATTTAAAACAAAACGCAATCAAGGATGTAATTGCGCATCTGTGTTTATGCACGTACTTTGCATAGTGCAAGACGTGGGTGCTACAGTTTGCATGCGCCTGTGTGCAACTGTTTGTGCTTCCACCTCCGCATGCTGTGACAGTACAATTCATGACAGGAGGCTGCAGGATCCATGACAAACCTACATACTGTAGAGTGAGCTGAGGTCGGTTCCCCTGCCACCTGCAGAACAAAACATTAAACCTTTGGGGCTAAATCCTTACGGTGACACGTATATGCTAATTAGATGGTGAGATTTGTGTGTGTCTTTATACATGCAGACAAACATACACACACCTCAAGTCATGGGGACTCTAAGCTTTTTCTCCCAGAGGATGCATAATAAATTATTACATACTTATATGACTAACACAAGCCACATTTTCAAACTTAACTTTAAAATATAATTTAAGTTTATTGAACTTAATATGCTCAAATAGCATTTTCAACTGACTGAGTCGCCTACGTCTATGTAAGTATATCCTTTGGATATATATCCTATGAAATCTAGTGTGAACAAATATATGATTGAAGTTAATCCTAATATGGATTATCACTCCGATGGCTTATTCAATAGTACATCCCCCTGCCTCTCACAATGCAGTGTCACTCAACTGACAACTTTATTTGTAATTCAGGGAATGATACTTTTGAACGTGTTCCATTACATGCTTCTGTGTGTTTGTATCTGTGCAAAGTTTTTTTTCTCCTTTAGTGTCATGTCACAAACATCAAAAAGTGCAGGTGATTTTCAACACTTAGGTAACCAGGACTGCAACTGCCTTATGGTGTTACTGACAGGCCACAGTTGCACCCTTGTCAAATCATTGCATAGTTAGACCGAATGATAAGAGAGCGGATCTTTGTAAATTCTTTTTGGAGAACAAGATTTGGATTTGACTTCTAAACACCTGTTTTATTTTACTGAAATATCTTGAGCCCCCCAGATCAGAAATCTAAATGCGACACCTTCTAAAAGGCCGAATTGCAGGAGCTGCTGTGCAGCTCATACAACAATTATGCCCTCGCAGGAGAATGATTAGTCCAGAAACATAGACCTGTAACTTTCTAGTCCTATTAGAATTAATCAATTTTATTTCATTTACAAGTGTAGACAGGAAGATTAGCCTATCTGCTAAGAGTGTAATATTATCATTATTACTATGGTGATCGGTTATATAATCATCATCTAATTGCTTATACTTGTCAGGGTCGCCGGCAGAAGGGGAAGGCCTAGAGCCTATTCCAGACAGCACAGGGCACTAGGTGGGGTACACATTGGATGGGATGTCAGTCTATCACAGGGCAAACATACACACTAGAGACAATTTAGACACCAATTAGTCTAACGGCACGTCTTTGGGCTGATGGAAGAAAGTAGAGTACTTGGAGAAAAGACAAACTCCATAGGGGTGTGAGGCAATAGTACTACCCACTGAGACACCATGTCACCCTATATATAATAACATGCTAACTTGAGCATGCAGTCATTATCATTAGCTTAAGTGCACCCTCAAATGTGTAAGTGTAAGATTCCACATTATATGTTTCAGAAGCTGTGCATTTCTGAACACTGGAGGGCGCTGCACCAGCTTTAACCCCTCTTTCCACATGTCAGATCTGCAAACCTTTCCCCACCTGTCCCCTGTCAAATGCTGGGGGGTGGCACATACACACAGTGCCTCTGACCTCTGAAATGACATACACTCGATCTCTCCCTCTTGCAGACTGTGGGGGGAGCAGCGTCGACTCAGCCCCCACAAAATCGCTGCAGAGCTCTGGCCCCCTGAGTGGGTGACACTTGCGAAACTGACGACACGGCGACAGAAGCGCAGCAACATGCAGGTGGGCACGGAAGACGTCGGCTGCGCGGCGCCCACGCTGAAGCCCTGGCCCCAGATCACACCGACACAAACTCGGCTTTGACCTATTTAACCTGGCTGTTGCCTGCGCCGCCAGCAATCTTAACCTCCTTTCACTTCTCAGTGCCACATGGAAGCTCTTTCACCACACACGTGTCCACAATGTACTTATTTTTATATATAATCTCACATTATGTACCATAATTGAGTTATCAGCTCTTCAAACACTAGAATATTGAAGACATCTCCCTTCCAGAAAATGAATGACACTGTTATTGTTTTCATGGACGCTAATCTCTTACTATTATTACAGAGATACATCGAGGCTTTGAGCCTGTATCGATAATCATTTTTATTTAAATGCCCTATAAGACTGCACGCTTCTATTCCAAAGTCCCACATCCTGCCATTCTTTAATGCTCCCATCCCCTCTGTCGCTTCATCCCTCCATTCTGCTATTGTTTTATTTTCTGGAAGAGACAGCTTCCTTTGATTGTGTCCAAATGGGCAGCGACGGGGGGTGGTGGGGGCTGGATTTAACTGTTTTTTTTCTAGACAGGGAAACAGTGAATAAATAACAACATAGAAAACTTATTATCGTGCTGGTAAATTAGGCTCTCGGCATTAAGGCTACTTTCAGTCTTTGCTCCTTTGGAAAAATTCAGTCGTTCTAGCTCAGAAGTCATCTCAGGTACCTTTCCCTGATTATACATGCAAACACACTAGTAAGCCTTTTAACTGAAAAACATGAATTTGCATTTTAGTCCTGACCCTGAAACCTGGGGAATGGTTTGCGTTGGCAGACCAGGTGGGGGTGCTAGAGGGCCCCTGGGAGGCGCTAATTAGCAGGAAGTGGGGTAATAGCGGCCTATTTTCTGCCATGGGGCATGTAGCTTTCCAACAGGCATCGCAGCCAGCGGGTAGGGAGAGGGCATTGTCTACCTGGCCATCCCTTAAAGGATTGCTCTCTCGGTCTTCGTTTGTGACCGATCACAAATCCGATCCTGTCTATCACAGGATTGTGTTGTTTGAGTTGGTGCCATGGCGGTAGAGGTGGCATGTGCAGCAGAAAGAAGAAGGGTGGCAGGGGTGGTGGGTCTCTTTGTTCAGGATCCTCAGACAAGGCCAAGGTAGATAGCGGAGGTAAAGGCAGGCCAAGAGATGGAGAGAGGTCCTTGTTGACACTGAAGCCTTTGTTAACTGGCTGTGTAACAACTCAAAAAGTATTTGCCCCCAGACTTGGAGTTTAACACAAAATGGAGTCATTCCCAAACAGCACTGAAAACATTTCTGTTTTAGAAAATATACTGTGATCATTATCTTCTAAACCAAACATGAAATAACCATATTCAGCCATACCTCATACAAATCTTTTCATCAATACACGAAAATATTTTATTGTAACTGCTACCTTATATTGGTTTTTATGCTATTCAAAGCAGAAAAAGATTTCTGCTCCTTAAACATTTTAAGACATTCCAAAAACCTAATGTTGCACACTGGGCATTTGCATAGAATAACCAACATATAGCACATTATTTGCGTGTCTGAATGTACACTTGAGTAACGGTAATTACACGTGACACCAATTACTCTCTTACTTTGTATTAAATTATAATGGAAAATTCCACTAGAGAATCGGAGCCTAATTGTGTCTTAATTTGCATATGTTTGCATATTAATTACATCACAGATGAATAATACATTTCAGCAGATTTTTAATGCATGCATAAATAAAAAAGCAGAAAAATAAACTGCTGAAAAACTGGAAAGTATTACTTAAAGTGCTAGCCCGATCACCTACTGTTTAAGTTTAGGCGAATGTCCTTAAACAAGCAGATTTATTCTCCCTATCATATATTAATTTGTTGGCGTCAGCTTGGCGCAGTGTGTAAGAAACCTAATAAAGAGCGCTTGAAGTGGGCCGGCACCTCTTTGTCTTTCTCTTCAGAGTACCGGGAACGTTTCTTGCGTACTGGCATAATTTACCGGTAGTAAATAAGTTGAGTAGCAGAGCCTGTTTTTTTCCCCAGCCTGTTTTAACTACTGTTAAACAGACATCCACTTCAAAGTATTGTCCGTACATTAGCTACATTACGCTGTCCTTGGGTACGTCACCCTATGCAGCGAAATATTAAAAAGTGCATGTGTGTTGCGGGCGGACCGTGGAAAATAGTTTAGTAGCCTAGATCTCCTGTAACTTATGAAAGCCAGGTCACTAAGGGAAGCGAAAGCGCGGCTTTTTCACCGCGAAAGGCAAGCAATCAGTGTCCTACATTGCAAAGCGCACACCTGTAGAGAATAGTCCAATTTTAAAGAGTATTAGTTTGTTTCAGGTTAAATTAATTGCTTTTTTAAACGTGGGAATTGATAATATTGAATGCAAATTTTTGCTTAAAATTATGCCAGAATGATTGGATCGATATACCAAATTCAACAATTATTTTTTCTATAGAATCCATCAAATTAATAATAGTGCTTGGGGTAGGCTATATAAAGGTTATTTTCCGATTCTTCGGCTTTCCTCCAGTCAAAGTAACACTTTGTAGGACATTGTGTGGTCACCAGCGCCCCCTGTAGAGTAATATGAGAATGTGGGAGATTTTGTTTGGGAGAACATTTATCGATAAGGAAAACTCGGAATCGGCACTTAAGCGGTGGGAGTGTCCCTATGTATTGGCAGCTGCAAACAGTCAATGAAGATGATCACATGAAACCTTTTTAAGCATCCGAGGAAGTTTTATCCAGAGATTTCACTTGTAGTCTCTGTGAAATTGTTTGTGAAATAATTCTGAATCGACAGAGATAATAACTATAATATATCTTAAAAAGGTTTCATATCGAAGCGCAATAGCAGCGAGGCACAGGAGGTGTTTACGTATCAATATAATTACAGTCACCAAACTGAGAACAAACGCAGGTGTGCTGGTTCTCGGTTTGTTAAGCACGGGAAGCGTGTCTGAAAGCGGAATGAACGATTCCCATCACCACGTTAAGTTTATCATACATAACAAGATCTGTGATCACTGCTAACAGCACGAATCCCGGAGCGTTTCGGTCGACTGATCAAACAACGCCTTTTCAAACTATTATCTTGCACCTGTGTGCAATGGCCGTGACTGGTTTTACTTGCGTTGGGAGACATGTAAAGTGCGCCGATTTGTAACGATGGAAGGAAAAAAAAATCCCAAAAAGTCATTAATCCAGTTAATTTGCGTTATGCATAGAGAAAACGCGGTGTTTCTTTTCAAAATCGTTAGCTCAGACACACATACTAATTATGAACAGCAATTAAAAGTGAACTGCTAACAGTTGTCTTAAAGGAAACCAAAAGTAAGTCTTATGCACTAAACTAATAAAAATAAATTTTACTTTCTCTTCCGTCAGTTCGGGTCCGTGAGGGAATTTTTTAGATCTTTATACCGCTGACCAGGAATCCCTCAAACATGGGAGTTTTTCTTAACACCATAACCTAATTTATTACAGACTCTATGAATTTTGCCCCAGACTGATTTATAACGTTATTTCACTCCATCACGCCAAAGTTGTAAAGTAATAAAAAACGAATTTGCCCCTGTCCGATTTTCTGCAGTTTGAGCATCAGATTTAATGAGGTATTTTCGTGACTTCTTGTAATATATCTGAGAGAAAAATGCAGGCCGGCATTCACTTTTTATTTTTTGCACACAAAACACACTAGCTTCATTTTTAAACCAGTTATTACGACCCACCTTCCCCAGTCAACTGAGAAAAATACAAGTAAAAGGGTCAGCCTCTTTAATGCTTTGATAAGCAATCGGGCATAATTAGGGCCAGTGCTGTCTTCTAAAGCATGACTGTCCCGCCAGTCATTCTTCTGGAACCAGATATAAAAGAGCCTTAAAGTCTCTAAACAACTTAAAACAACATCCAGAAATCTTCAAGCGTCTCGCAATGGCTGAGGCCAGAGCTGAATAGGAAACGAGTCAGACAGAATGGAGATTCTCAGTAAGAAGAGAATGAATGCTGGTTTGCCAAAAATGACAAGCATGATTTCATCAGAGCCAAAGATGTTCCACAGATAAATGAGTCTGAAGTACTTTATGATTGATGTAACGTTAACCAAATGACACATTCCAAGGTAGTAACGTGGTGCCAGCAGTTGAGAGGAGGTTGCGGCTTCCTGGTTTGATCTGGTTTCCACCCTAGAGAAAAACATAAATTCTGCCCCGTATCAGAATTCCGTGCTGTTTATCTATGGGTTGACTAAGAGTCATACGACAGGAAACTATGATCTTAATATGCATTGGCATGTCTGGATGGTTTGCAGTTTCCAGTCTTTGGCGTATTTCATTAGACCTCAGATTTAAATCTTGCTGAGATTTTGCAAGAACTCTAAGTGAACAGTGTGTGCTTGTAAAACGAGAGACGTGATAGGGCTCAAAGTTCTGTGGTACTGTGTCACTGTTAAACAAACACAGGCGCTGTCAGAATGTGGTCTCTGCTGCAGCTGATGGCAGTACAAGTAATTGAGCTTGATTCGGTGATTATGAATTCACCTGGAGGGTTTGGGCTGTGGAAGTGTTTTGCCTAAATAATTTAATTTATTTATATATTTGATGTACAATTGTGTTCATTGATCAGTGTTCCTTAATGTGTGGCTAATGTACAATATCAATAAATAACTGGGTATTGAGTATTCATATATTAAAATGTATTTTCATGCTACGATTCTAATGACATTCATTCTAATGATTTTCATGCACAATATTACTCTTCACCTCCACATTCATGTCATTGTCAAGTGACAGTTCTTTCAATGGATTAACGTAATGGATCTTTAAACTTGAACCTAATCAATTACTGGAAAATAATTATTAAATCCGAGCAAGAATTCCCCATAGAATACGATGGCTATAAATTTACAAGAATGAAAAGGAATTTTTGTCAAATATCTGTCATTTGTGATTTTCATGGCCAGTTTTTTTTCTTCTGTAGTTTGTCTGAATTGTTTGCCAGGTTATTCTTGCTCAGTTGTTAAACATAGTCTCCTTATACTTCATCTTGAAAAGTTAATACATGAATTGTTGAATATTTGAATTGTTTCTTTTTCATATTTTCGTGCTTCCAAACTTGGACATGTTTAACACATTGTTACGGAATGCTGATCGGATTTAATGACCTCGAGGGAATAATTGGAACATCCAGTGAAAGATGCTGAATTTTAAGTGTCATCGTCATGAAGTACAACCCTGTTTCCATGACGTAGGGGCACAATTGTGTCAAATGTTCTGGAAGCTGTCAATTGAAAACCGCCTATGTGTAATCATATTGCAGAAAGTATTGAAAGTCGTTTGAGCATTTATTCGATATCTGTGATGTCTTTGATATCAGACATCAGTTTCCTCCACTAGTTAGGTCTTTGTCAGCACAAGTTGGAAATTTTGTTGTACTAGTTGAACAAGAACTCTTTACTACTCGCTCTTTTTCAGCAGCTAGTTAACTAATGACCTACAATTTTCTGCACTAGTTAACTCGTGAGAACCAAAATGCACGCTAGTTAACTACTAAAGCCCAAAATTTACACTAGATAACTAGTCAAAGCATTTTTTGACCTTGCTAGTTAACTAGTGAGGCTCAAAATGTTTACTAGTTTAACTAGTGAAAGCCAAAATGCTCATTAGTTAAATTAGTTATTGCCGATGACTTGATCTGCAAACTCAATCCAGAAAGTCTGGATCTGCAAATTGAATACAGGAAATAGTTAGAAGTGCTAAATAGTGCTAATAGGAGTGCTAAACTGTCAAACATGTTAACTAGTGAAACTTTGCCATATCACTAGTTGAACTAGTTGTGTGTGTACATTGACTAGTGAGCAGTTTTGTCGAGCTAGTACGATGAAAACATCAACTAGTGTGTGCAAGTACTTAACTAGTGGATCTTTTTAGATCTAACTAGTTCACTTGTACGAGAATATGGGTGTAACTAGTTGGCTAGTAAGGTCAAAAAATTGTTTTTAATAATTACTCTTGATACTGTGTCGCAATTTATATCTCATACACATACATTATAGACAGGACGAGCCTCTTTAGAAGTGTGGTAGGCCTGTGTTCTGTTTATTTCTAAGGAAGCAGAAACTGAGAGTAACACCATTCTCTGAGATTTTTACGAGCAAAATAAAGAGCTCTGAGTAAACCAAGACACAGTGTCAATTACTGCAAGTTAGCCGACTACTATTAGATTAAAAACAATTAACATTAAAGAGCAGCACTGTTACCCATAAGAAGGTCTGACCTTGATTTGCAGATCCAGGCTTTCTGGATTGAGTTTGCAGATTGAATCATCGGTAATGTTTTTACTGTGCATAACTTGTTCTTGCGCAGTATATTGCACAAGAGAGATTCCATGCAGCAATTCAGCCACCCTCGCGCAGTAAGTCATCATTTCTCGTGCGTGTATTCCGGCTTCCTCTTGCAATTTTCACTCAACTTTTGTCCTGTTTGATGCGTCATAGTTGAAAAGAATGGCAACAAAGCAGAGCTACTTTTATGTTTTACTTGCACACATGCATTTTCATGTGTTATTCTGCATGGATAGCAAGCTAGGAGCTGCCAGTTAACAACAATAAAATCACATCAGACTTTATAGGGTTACATTTCCGCTGGGGGGAATTTCATGCTGGAGAACCGATAGGCTCAACTTATGCACCATTCCTGCCTCTTGATTGGCAAATAGTTTAGCTAATGAGCATTTCGGCTTTCACTAGTTCAACTAGTAAACATTTTGAGCCTCACTAGTTAAGTAGTTAGGTCAAGGGGGCTTTAATTAGTTAACTAGTGAGCATTTTGGTCTTCGCTAGTTCAACTAGTAAACACTTTAAGCCTCACTAGTTGACTAGTAAAGAAAAAATACTCCAACTAGTGAGCCTTTTGGCTTTCACTAGTTCAACTAGTAATTTTTTGAGCCTCACTAGTTAACTAGTAAAGTCAAAAGAGACTTTAACTAATTAACTAGTGTGAAGTTTGGCCTTCAGTAATTACCTAATGTGCATTTTGGTTTGCACTAGATAACTAGTGCAGAAAATTGTAGCTCACTAGTTAACTAGTTGCTAAAAATGAGGGACTAGTAAGAGTTCTTGTTCAACTAGTATGACAAAATGTCCAACTAGTGCTGACAAAGACCTAACCAGTGGAGGAGACTACCTCCTTATATCAAGGAAATCACATAATCACGTAAATCACGTAACACGTACTAAACATATAGCATACGTTAAATGAAATTTAATGTAGTAGGAAACAGTAAAAATAGGGAATTACCTGCCTTTTGAGACTTAGGGAATGAAGATTTGTTGTTTACAGATTTGTATTTCTTATTTAAAGATTCAGTTTGTGTTTATTTGCTGTAACAATATAATCTTACATATTACATAAGCCTACGTTTGAACCTTTATTCGTCTTAAAGATACAGTTGATACATGTCTAGTCTACGCATTTAGACCAGGGTTTCAGTCAGTTTTAAATAACCAAAATCTTATTTTAAATTAACAGCGTGTAATACCAAAATTTCGGAACTAGGTGGCAGCAAAATCCTACGGAAGTATACCGCTTTTCCCGCGAGATGTCATTTGATCTTAAAGACGAATCTGCTTCAGCACCACTACTTTGCATTTCTGCCTTTTGTCACATTGTAACATCCCTTTCACTGCATGCCTTCAGTCCTATATTGATAATCAATGTTAAGCACACACTACAAGGTTAGTGGATATGGAAGAATGAAACTGGCACAGAAGATCGGGTCGCTCTAGAGACTTTGCTATAGTAATGAGGCTCCTTGACCTTCTAATCCAATTAATTCTATCGTTGTGCCCTTTGTGCATTAACTCGACTTCCTTCATTGATGACACTTGTAAAATACTTGTCTATGCAGCGCAGTGTTGTGGGATTGCAATGATATAGAGTTAAGTGCTGCGTCCCTTTGAGGAATGACAGCGTACTGATGCGCTTTACTAAAACACGCCAGATGCTTTTTTCTGAGCTGGCGTCTCCTGCACCACAAGCGGGTGGCGCGGTGCTCGCTTCGTGGCTTTGACTCTGGGCATGTTGCACACTCATTTATCATTCCAGCCTGGACCAGCAGCACCAGCTGTCCGGCGTCAGGCTCGCCTCGGGTCAGAGCGGAGACTCCGCAAATCAGCTGGTCTGAGACTGCCCTTTTCCATGACCTGTGTTTTAATTAACATTAGGTGGGTTCCTAGCTCATTACGACCTGCAGTGCCTATAACAGACTACAGGGGGGAAAATCCCACAGGGAGTCTTATCTTCCCCCATTAGCGAATGTGAGGCAGTACGGCGCTGCTCTCTTCACAAATCGCGGTCAGTGCCATCCGGGAAAGCCGCTCGTTTGAATTGGTCATGCTGCTTTCAATCTGGACTTATTCTTCTGAAAGTGTGCGGATAATTTAATTAGCGCTGCAATTCAATTTCCGTGCCTAGCAGCTGACGCGCTTATGACTTGAAGTTTACAGGCTGTAACGGATTACTCGTTATCTCTACTACTCAGTTAATTGTCATCAGGCTCGCTCGATTTACATACAGTACAGGCGACCGCTAAAACATTTTGATAAACGCAATTAAAAGCACGAACTGTTTCATACGTGTGACGTGTTATTTAGAATACCTAATGTGATCCTGGGTCACCCACAAAATTGTTGTGCTGATGGTGGTAGAGGTATTTTTCTGGTATTGAAGACGTTTTCTAGCTGCACGCTCAAGTGATATTTAGTAGTTCAAAATGGGGTCACCTGTTTTTCACCAAGTGAAGACTTAGAAGGGAATGTTTGTGCTCTCGTTGAAAGCCTATAGGGGGCGCTCTCATTTCTTGGCTTACTGCTAGGATGAGGGACATTATTATACACTGATTATAGACTTAACTCTGGGTGAGAACTGTGACTGCTTGGCTTCAATCCAGATCATTTCCTTGACTTGATTCAGTGCCTTTTCCAAAAAGACACAGCAATTTGTATTGACCGAGTACTAAATCCACAATCTTCCTAAGTAGTTATACATGTTTTAGTTGTTAAGTACTTAAGGAAGGAGGTTTGATGTAATACCTCCCTACATTGATTTAATCTGATGGATTAGATGCTAGACAGTGGTACTGGCCCCGGTACTGTAATGAAGAAAGGGGAGTTAATTTCACAAGGTTCCCTAAAAACAACTCTCTCACCTTTGCTTGTAATACTACACTAAATGTTTCAAGTTCCTTATGTGTAAACGAGCTGACCTTATACTGGCCTATGGCTTGTGTTGTTATGAACTTTGTGTGTATCTAGAAGTGAAGATCGCCAGATGGCTGGACCATAAGTCGGCTGGGTTTTGTAGCTCATAAAGAAGACTGCCACTAAACCGGTCAAGAACGGTACAGCAGTTCCCCAACGATATGCACTGTCAGATTTTGCTCCCTCAGACTAACATACGAAAGATCTTCTGACGTTTTATTGCTTTGCCGCAATAGATGCAACCTCCACCGTGCCCACACTGGTCTGAAGCACTGCAGGGCACATGAGCCCTCAAAGCCTTGCACTGACATTATCACCTTGTCATAAAGAATGATATCCTTTAAGCAGCAATTAACCTAACTGTGCCAAACAATGCGAAGTTAAACATAGCGTGACCTGGGCGAGATGATCGCAACATATTGTCGATATATAAAAGGAATTGTATTAAAATTCTGGATGCATGACAACATATGGAAATATAAGGTTTAAATGAAAACTACTCGTTTAGTAAAGTTTACAATATTTTCTTTATAGAAAGCAATCATACCTTTATATAATACTTGCCTCACAAACAAAATCCAAACATTGCAGATCAGTTATTTTTATTGTCTTTGTTGTGATTCAAACAAGGCGAAACAGCCATCAATCCGGTGTCGTGTGCAGCATGATATTCTCTTATAATGCTTTAATATTGCTGCCACCGGAGTCTCTGGCCACCTGATTCGCACCTGCGGCCGTCACGGTGTCTGGGACTTTTTGCCGGTTTTCTCGGCCTATCAGAGCAGCTGCTCCAGATGCGAGCGTTTCTCACTTTCTGCGCTGGTTCGGGAGCGCAGCCTGCTGTGGGTGGGGGGAAGAGGGGGATTCGCGACGCCCGTAACGCAGCAGAGGAGCGTCTCCGCAATTGGCACCTACTCGCGTCCTTTCTGTTTCAACTTTTTATGGGGAATCACATACCTCTGATAGAAAATGCCTGTTATGAAGGGATTGCTAGCGCCGCAGAACACATTTCTGGACACCATTGCTACACGGTTTGACGGCACACGTAAGTTTGGTCCTTTTTGACTTTCCAGTCCTATGTGTGAGTGCTAATCGTGCCTTGCGTAGGCGCCGGGACAATCTGTTGACTGTAAACACTGAAGTCGTTTCAAATTTACATAAATAGGCCTGCAGTTATTGTAGAACGAAAACGCGGCATTTTTTATTTGATGAAGTGAAGCAGTCTAGCAAAAAAGTTAAATTCAAAAAGTGTCCGTACACGTAACATGTCGCCATCGTTGTTCTGCTTTAGTATGTTGTGAGGAACTATTAATTCCTCCTCTGTGAATTAATTGTTGTCGTTTCTGCTACTGGAATTTTAATTCGTTATTTTGCGGAAGTTTCCCTTGTCAGGACCATGGACAGAGTGCGTGGCTCCGTAGCTGTAGAACCGGCTTTCCTCCTGTTTTCTATATAGGGAAAGTAAAATAAGGTAAAGGGCTGGAATTATTTTTAATTTTTTCTGTTCCCAACCCATTTTCATAACAGAGCGGACTATCATAGCACTAAAAGAAGACCCGTCTGTCGTCTTTTAATGACAGCACCCCTGAGATTCATTTTGTGACTCATTATAGGAAAGAACCTACAAGCCTCAAAGCTTACTAGCACCATCTGTAATTCATAAGGATGCCCCCCCCCTCGCTCCTATAACAAGAACAGTTATATCTCAATTAATTGTCTGGATGTACCAGCGCTGCAGGTGTGTCTTCATATTGAAGCAGACGGGGAAAAAACAAAAATTCAGTCATGAAAGCGTTAATGTGGGCAAATGAGGCCACCAGGCTGTATTTTTACACTCAGCATTCAGCATGAAGTCACTGTATTTTCCTCTGGAATATGTGGCTTATATGGTTTGCGCATCTGAATGACTTCCCCTGCTCATTAATTAAGATTAATGTAGCAAACAAAAGTGTAATGTTTCCCCCTCCCTCCCCCGCACACATCTCCCCCCCCCTTACTGGACCATAAATCCCAGGCAAGTGATAATTTATTATGATTTGTTTGGTTGTTTATTTCTAGAGTGTGTATCAGAAATGGGTAAAACAGGGAAGAGCAGGCTTCCTCATTAATAGTGATTTAAATTATCATTGTAGTTGAGGAGGGGGGCATCATTCTTCATTTATTAATTTCAGATCACGCAGTTCAGTTCATGTGTCCTTTACAGGCAATGTGTGGAGACTTTGCTAAAATGTACACACTATCCATTAGTTGTGCTCATGGGCCAGGGACTAGAGATGGTGGACAGCAGCATTTGGAGGGTGTAGAGAGACTGCGTTCTTCTGACGACATCGTGTTATGTGTTTTGGTGAACTGAAGCCTTTGGAATCATCATCACTCACATGGAACTCAGATAAGATTCAAGGTGGGATTTGAACCAGCAACCTTTTGATCATGCTGTAGCACTTTATTAACTGTTGCTCACAAACCAGCTGTTTTTTTTCCGCCAAGACCAGCTGTTTAAGAGCACAGAGCTTTATAAAACTGGAAATGTCAGAATCTGTCTCGATCAAAGGGGAGCTGTTTCCTGTGAAAATGATTATAACTGAGTAATCCGTGTCCATGCAGCTTTCGGCTCACAAATGTTCTTGTCCATTTTAGATTTCTTTAGATTTTTTCCCAGAAAGACAGGATGCCAGAGTGACTTGTCAGTGTGTTCTTTGGATCTGTCTTGTGTCATTTCCACTTTAACCTCTTTGATCAACCAAAAAAAAACCCGCTCTGAGTTGGGTTGTTATTCAGAACCCCTGTATTTGTAATTCCATTGCTGATAGTATGAAACAGCCAGCACTACAGTGAAGTGCATTCTGTTGGTCTGAGTCTGAATAGTGTGCAAATTGTGTGTCAGCATTGAAAAAAATCTGTGGAGCTGCTAGTGTGTGTAATTGGTTCTTACAGATGAATTGTAAAAGCTGGTCTTCCAATGAGGCAGCAGCCCGACATGAAGGCACCCTTGGATAGTGACTAATGAGGATGTAGACCAAAAAAGTCCATCAGCATGAGATTAGTCGAGATGGAAAAGAGACAAAGAGGATAGGCTGTTAAAAACACCTGCAAACCTGCATTCGGCATTTAAAAATCATGACAATCCCCCAATCCATTGATCACTTTGCAACCAGACTTTTTTCATTGATCCCATCACTCACCGCAATGCCAGACTTAATTTTCAATCAATGTGGCTCTCAGCTTGATCCATTAAAGTATAGTTCTTTTAACTTCAACTTATTTTTATTATTTTTAAAATTGCAAGAAGTAACTAAATTAGCCAAGTAACTGGAGACCCATCCAGTTGACACATCACAAATGAATGTAACAATTACTCATGTTGTCAAATTTAAAAGGCAAGGGTATGAATTAAATGAGTTCACACAGAGCACTCTGATGATGACAGCCATGAGATTGCAGACCATATCCAGGTGTGTTAGTGATGTTTTAACTAAGGGGTTTTGTTTGCTACTCTTCTGGTTGACCCTTCATTTAGGTCTAGTTGTAGTTATGTAAGTATAGCTCGTACTTGAAGTGGGCCGATACTCACCAGTATGCAGTACTAGGCCCTCTTTATTTTTCTCTTCAGAGTTCCAGCACCTGTCAACATCTGCTGGTACTGAATCTCAAAGGGAGCACCAGAACCTAGTACTGAATGATAAGAGAAGTACCAGCATCTGGTACTGAATGACAAGGGGAGTACCAGCACCTAGTACTGAATGATAAGGGAAGTACCAGCATCTGGTACTGAATAACAAGGGGAGTACCAGCACCTAGTACTGAATGATAAGGGGAGTACCAGCATCTGGTACTGAATAACAAGGGGAGTACCAACACCTAGTACTGAATGATAAGGGAAGTACCAGCATCTGGTACTGAATAACAAGGGGAGTACCAGCATCTGGTACTGAATGACAAGGGGAGTACCAGCACCTAGTACTGAATGATAAGGGGAGTACCGACAGACAGTACTGAATAACAAGGGGAGTACCGACAGACAGTACTGAATGACAAGGGGAGTACCAGCACCTAGTACTGAATGACAAGGGGAGTGCCAACATTTGGATTTTCTCAACTTCAAGCATTGAGTATAGTTATAGTTACAGTTAAATGCATACAGATTTAATTTCTGATCACATTTTTATTTTGCTCTGTGAGGGGTTGACACCCCGTCCTGGGTTATTTCCTGCCTTGTGCTCGTAGCTTCCAGGATAGACTCCGGACCCCAGAAACCCTGCCTGTGACAAATGGGTATGGAGGATGGATTTTTGTTTGAAGTTAGCCCAGGATCTGGTACTGCGCTGGCAGAGAAGAGGCTGATAGTACGAGTAACAGAAAAGTGCTGCTTGAGAGACGTTACAGGTGGACGTCCCTGACTCTGGCTTATGAATTGGACGGTGCTTGACCTTTCTGTTCTGACAGTTACTCTTTAAACAGTTGGAAACAAGGGGGGGCTGTGACATTCTCTGGCATATCTGATGTTATTCTGCCCATCAAACCCCCCACCACCCTTTAAAACTGGTTTTTTATCCCCCCACAGTCACCCCTCCTTTTCTTGTTTCATCTCCTCTCCCCTTTTTTCTTGCCACAGTCCCTCTGCTCTTTTCCTCTCCTCCCTCCCTCCCTCTGTCACTTGTCTCCCATTTAATTTCGCACCCCTCACCCCCTGCACTAAAAATGGATGCTGCCGCAATGGAGGTTCCAGCAATTCCATCAGTTTCTGAGATTTTAATGCTGAAGGGGGGGAAAATGACAGTCCACCCAGGAAACACACATTGGTGTATGACATTTAATAATTGGTCACCGCCAATAGCTTATGACACATGGATCCTAGTCAGAAACCTATTATTCAGCCAACAATGCCTCTCATTGAAATCACAACTGAAGGAGGACTTCTTAGACCAGGGGCAAGCTGGTTCCCCTTGCGCTTGTTCACCTCACAGATCTTGAGGGGCCTTATAAATGTATGCCTCTAAAAGTGATCAGATGTCTTGGCATTGCATAGGCTTTGTATATTTTCTGAGGTTCCAGGATCTGTTGTGCTATCAGGGAAAGTTTGCTTTAAATCCGCAAATCCACTCCCTGGTCAACGTACAGTGCCAGGAGGTTTTCTATAAATGTTGCCCCTGTCTTTCATTCAGTGCTTCCTGCAATTTCCTGAGCGTGCGAGTTTAATGTGCCCTTTTACTGTGTCAGTTTTTTCCCATATCCAAACATTATTAAAATAAATGTGATCCGGCACATCTAAAACGATAATGCGGTTTGATTCATCGGGAAATCTGGCTGGGTTTCTGCTGGTGAGCATGCTCAGTCGGCCTGGTAAGGCGCATTCAAGGGTGGTATGGTACGATACGGTTCGGTTTGGTATGGTATACATGTCCACGGATTAATGTCACATTCCCGATCTTCAGAGAGGCATTTCGGATGGTCTCTTCTGCAGGGTGCATTCTCTGCTCCAAAATAATAATAATTAAATAAATCTAAAGATTTTTCAAACTAAACATTGTCGAGAGAACAATCAGTTTCCGATTTAAGTTTATATCAATAAATTCCAACTTATCTATATGGACAAATATTGAATGATAATATAAAACAAGCGGAAAATGTAGGCTACAGCTAAAAATAGCCCATTATACAATAGGTCTAAGACACAAGTGGACGTCAAGCTCTTATGCCTATCAAATACGTAAAGCTAATTTCCTACGGGATCCTTTATATCATATTTAACAGATTTGTTCTCCTGCATTCTTGACGTACAGTGTAGATGAATAGAAAACAGCTTACCGTGAAGCATAATAAAGATTTGATAGGAATATTGCCATCTCTTAATAACAGAAATTCCGTAAAAGAATAAGCAGTTATAACTTATTTGAATTTAACAAACACTACTCCAAGAGAAAAAGCCGAAATTATTATTTACATTTTAGTATATTATAAGATATGTCAGTCTTAACGAAGTCCCCCAGTCCGTGAGACGTAAAGATATGATGGGTCGCAGCTCGGGAAATGCACTGATTATTTGGCGCATTAACATCGGCGCTTCCTTGCCGCGGATTATTGCACATTGTCGTTTATCTGTGTGTGACGGTGGCATATGGCGGGTAATTACGGCGACATGGGGACGGCGGCCTGTGCAGGGGGTACCGGCACAGTGTGACTCGCAAGTGTAATGTGATTAGTTTCTCAAAAGCCCCAGCTTTAATTAAGCTTTTAAAGGTTTACACTAAGGAGCTGACTAATGGAATTATACAGCAAATGTGCGCTAAAACCTAAGCTAAGCCTTTAATGTCATGGTTCACGGAACCATTTTACAACCCCTGCTGACACACGCACACACATATTTTATACAGCTTCATAAAGTATGATAAATGGTTTGTTTTGCTGCCATATCTATTCTGTGAAAAGGACTTCAAGATATATGAGTATTGGTGACGCGTAAAAGAAGCATAAATACTTGATTTGTACGCATAAGTGGTATTTGGCTTGCTGTTGCAGCACTAAATGTATTAGTATTTCTCTAAGCCTTCCAAAACAATACGCAACACAAGTTAAATGCACAAATGAGTGGTGCAACCGTATTCCTAGTTAGCTCCTGAAGACCTATAGGTCAATATCAGTGATATCACTGTTCCAGTATTCCCCTGGGAGGACAGCAAGCAAGATGTGTATTCCTTTCCTCCTGTAACCAAATATCATTTAGCTTAATAAGAACGGAACAACCATATGGTTATTTAAAGTCAGTTTCCGCTGTTAATTATTTAACCTCATGGCAAGGTAAAACTTCTTTATCAAACATCTACCGGTCAATTTATCTTCCACGGTGAGCCTGGAGCCTATCCCAGGAAGCCTATGACATGACAGGGGACACCCTGGATGGGATGCCAGTCCATAGCAGGGCAAACACAAATAAAAACTACCGATTGATCCAACCTTATTTTTGGATTGCATGTGGAAGTTGGCGTGTCTCCGGGAAATGCACACGAGCAGTTCTTTTAACCAATTTACGTTTTAAACATTTCTTGAACGACGCTCCTTGCTTAATGTTACTTTATTCTGAATTTAATTGAGTTAGCCTGCTCCGGTAAAACCGGCGGAGAGCGTTTCTCATAAACAAAGCAGCTTTTGCCCCGGAAATATGAAACGCGGCTCCTCTGTTTTCCGATTAACCAGAACCGCTATTAGTTGCTCGGCGTGAACGAGATGTGATGAAGGAATGAGTCAGATTAAGCCACAGTCTGTTTACCAAGCTGCTCCGTGCGGGTAACGAGCCTTAAGTATAATTGAAATAGCTATGCTCAAGTGTACTGCTGAATATTCCTACGTCTTCAGGGGGGATTCTGACAGCAGGCATGCCCACCGTAGCCCCCCTAGATACGTACGCTACTTGGGTCTGAAATATATGTGGTATTATTATCATTATAATTTACATTTACATATGCGGGTTAAAATTTTTTGTGCTGGGAACAGGCGAAGCACAATCGTAAGCACATTTTCTTGACGGACTCTTAACGCGGATGCGCCGGGTGGACGAGTCGCTTGCTGAAAAGCGAGGTTAACTGTAACTGCATAATTAACTTAACGATTTTCAGAATTGTCTTTTGCTTCTTAATGCTGTTAATCTAGTGTAAGTAATACTTGGAGGCCAGTATTCAATTCAATTTATTTTTATATATCGCCTTTCACACCAGAGTCACCCCAAAGCACTTTACATGATGTTGAGAGAGTAAAACAAAATAGGGAAAAGGAAAGACAAAGAAATTAACTAAAGAAAGTATGAAGGCCTTGGAGGAGAGGAACCAAAAACTCTCAAATAGGGAGGAAGAAAACCTCTGGGGGTCCAAGGTCAACTGACTGCCCAACCCCCCTGAGCATGCTAACATTATTGCACATTAAAGTCAAATGTATCTGCCCCCCCTAACAGAACAACTGTCCCCAGTCTGCCCCCCCCCAGTTGAAATGGTGTAGAACAACCAATGTACGCCATATATGTTCCTTTTCAGTTTCCATGCAGTCCTAGACCTGGGCGCTATGGAAGAAGAGTGACTCTTTAAAGTAAGCTTCCTGGCAGTACCGGTTGAAGCCCTTCTCGTGGCCTAGGCAAACTTTACTGCCAGCGCCCCCTCTCTGAGACAAAGTGAAATTACCTTGCCAATTCAGCACCCCCTCAGAGGATGGCTCGCTAGGCAGGCACTTATGAAGCCTAATGGGTTGACACAGGCTGGCACTGCTTCCTGAATGTGTAGATAGCTTGTGGAACCATGCAGAGTTTTACAGACTGTACATTGTTCTAGAATAGCAATGGGGAACACTCCTTCACAGAGGGCAGCTTCTCCTTGTTAGCTGCTGACTTACACCTGGGGCACCAGGAGAACCAGCAGATCCGATTCCTAACTATAGCTAAAGTAATTAGGAGTCAAGGTGGAAATAAGACCAACAGCCTTCACTAGTGCTGGGAAAAATTTTGTAAAAAATAGTCATCAGAGAAAATTTCAAGCAGAAAGCTGACATGTTGTATGACCTTAGATTTGGCCGGGGAAGGAGCTGTCTGGGATATGCCTGCACAAAACCATCTCAATTACGTGGGCGGACATTTCTCCACCTGAGAACTTTAATTACGCGGTGCATGAAAACGTCCCGCAAGAGCTGCTGAATTAGATTCGTTCGAATTTTAGCCACGTGAAATTTCAAGTCGTCTGTTCGTCATTTAATTGATTTTTTCATGCCAGGCAGGCAGTGGGATTCACAGGACGCCTAACTGATCGGTGGATACAGGTATCCGCCTACTCACAAGCCTGGTGCGTTCCTGGCAATCAGCTCTTAAGTGAGACCATCTAAGTTAGAGATTTAATTGCCCTAATTTCAATGGGGATTCAAGTAAGCTTGAAACAACAGTGCAGAGACAGTAATAACAGAAATGAACATGTAACACTGGTGAGTTGGGCGTGGCCGCTGATGGGAACCACCCACACTTGGCTCTTGTTACTCATGAGTGCAAAACAAATCAGCTTTGTGTTTGGTCTTAACTTGGTAAAGGGTACTGAATAATTCTCTATATATGAAGCACGCATATCTTGAGGGATACCTGTATTGTGTTTTGAAGTATAATAAAAGTTTGTCAAAATTAGATCAAAGGTCTACTTTATAGTGTTTTAAAAGGCCTGCTTTTGGCAAGAGAGCTACTGAACAAGGTTCACGAGGGGTATTCAGATTAAGATAGGGGAGCAATTCTGCTCGAAAAAATTCCAGAACTTTCATTTATGTAGATGCATTATGATTATGAAGAGACTGTCAGCAAAACGTTTTGAATTTTTGAACTTACTTTGGCCAAGAATATCACAATGTCACCCACTATACACATCACTGTCAAACAAGAAAGAAATGTACTTGAAGGGGCATTTCGTGGGACATTTCTCAGTCAGGTGCCTAAATGAATCAAGCAGGCCTCCTTGAATTTCTGTTACATTCCTCCTCCTAACTTCTTGCAGCAGATTTGACCATCCATACCCTGGAGCAGGAAGGTGCTGGGGGCACTTGAGTTTTCCATGTAGATTGGTTCTTTCAGCAAAGGTGCTTTCACAAGGGGCCAGTCCCCCTCGTTCCATATCTCATTCCTGGGTAGGAAATGAAGACTTCTGTAGATCTCCATGCTTCATCGCCAAACTGTAACAGCATCCACTGTGGTAATACACCAGGCCCTGGAATACAGTAGGGATATAAAGAAAGTTTCTACAGCTAAAACACCACGTGGCAGTGAGAACCAGCATCTACTGGGTTCCAAAGTCATTACCCTGTAGATACTACAAATCTCAAAGCTAGAATAATATAAAATTTATGTTATCCTCAATGCAGGAGATGTAAGTGAATGTGGACAGAATACTACATCTTTTTTCCTATGATGTAATAGTCCCTTGAGATGCCCTGGAACACTGTAACAGTGGCCCGAATTGTGTCCTATTGTTTGATACAGAGTTGGAGGTTAATGCGACCTCAGATTTTCAGAGAGTATCCATCAGCTTTTTCCACAGATTATTAGAATCTTTGGTGTGGCTTGGTGGTACAGTGGTTAGCCCTGTTGCCTCACATTTCTGAGACCAGGTGTCAAGTCTCTGCCATGACTCCATGTATGTGGAGTTTGCATGTTCTCTCTGTGCTGTTGTGGGGTTTTCTCTGGGTACTCTGGTGTCCCCCTCAGTCCAAGAGCATGTTAAGGTGAATCGGAGTTGCCAAATTGCCTGTAGATGTGAGTGTGCCCTGCAATGGGTTGGCACCCCACCCTGGGTTGTTTCCTATCTGGACATCGGGCTCCAAACACCCATGACATGGAATAGAGGCAGGAACAGAAGATGGATGGATGGACTGGTATCTTTATCTGTACCAGCGATAGAGTGATCAGCGACCACAGACTCACACACACATACTACATCCTCTTTAATGGAATACAGAGTCATGAAATCAAGGCTAGTTTCTAGCAGTCGTTGGCTGTCAGCCTCTTCGAGCTGGAAAGAGGGTCACGAGCCTTATTGCCTTTTCCCTGAGATCCTTCAGCTGGGGGCAAAGCTCTAAAGGTTCAGCCAATTGTTTTCTCACCTTCATCGCTCCTTGCACATGAAATCAACACAGAAGACCTGCCAAGCTCTTCAATAACAAATACACCTCGCACACACAAAAAAAGGAACTATCTCCACCATAGAAAATTCTGCCAAGGGTGTTGATTGTGTCCCGGCCTGAACATCATTTACTGTAGTAGCACTGAATCTGACCTACCCTATATAAATCTCTAATGTATATGTTGTTAATATTATATATAAATATTCATAAGACATATTTTACACATTTTACAGTGGGGTAAAGCAACCTGATTCTGTCCTTATGAAAACATTATGTGTTAAATTCATTCTAAACTTACACCACACCAGGGGAAAATTAGGTGACATTATATGTATTTTTAGGAGGTTTCTGATTTATGTAGAGACTCGTTGGGGAAAGTGGGTTGTGGTTTCATTGTCATTCGGGGCCCGGGGCCTCACAGAGGTGTGCCACTTTGCTCTGTGGCTGAAGCAAACGGTCCGGACAGACCGGCCATCTCCGGAGCAATGAGACTCTGCAACCGGATTTTCTTTGTTCGTATTGGACACGGGTCCTGTCAGCACTGGTGAATGTAGTAGCTCGGCTGCAGGCTACTCACCCCACTGAGGAGAAACTGAGGAGAAGGAAAAAGCAGCAAGGGAGGCGGAGGGGGGGGGGCACGATTCACAGTTGAAGGCTGTTTCGGCAGCAGAGAGACAAAACCACGAGGTAATTAGCCGGGGCTGCCACAGGGGAGAGAGGCACAGTGGGGTTAGCAGACAAAAAACCGCAGCAGCCTGTTCTTTCATCTCTGACGTGCTTCGGGAGACACTCGCCCTAATAATGATGGACTGTTAGCGTGGAGGTGAGTCTGTCTGTCGCAGCAGTGGGAAACCCTGAACTATAGAGGAACGCAGGGTGAGCTGCTTTCTGTTCCTATCTCAGTGCCTAATTACTTTACTTGAGTTATTATTAGGATAGGATCTAAATTTACCCACCGCTCTAGGTGTGAATCGTCTGCTAACACAAAGGTAACCCAAAAAACGTGCGGACGCTGTGGCCGTCCTTGGAAGAGGGTTCCCCGTCCTGGATCTGCGTAATAGTTCTTTGGAATTAGGGGAAAAACATAAAGTATGAGAGGATCTTGGTAAACCCCACGTGCCCCCTAATTTAAGTTCATGCATTTTGCACACGCAGTTTCTGACGGATAGGAGAAAGATGCGCCATCCATTCCACCCATTTCCAGTTTGTTTCCCAAACTGTGAGGTTGCGAAATAACCGGTGACCTGCATCTGTCCCCAAATTATATCGTATTGCACATTGTTAATATTCCACTCCTGCGCTTAATTAGTATTTATTTTACTATATACAGCTCCATTTGCATCCTTATCCTCACTGCGCTTACAGTGCTCACAGAACGCTTGCTTAATACTATAAAATGCTGCAAATTTATTGGTTTCATAACAAAAGTCCATTGACTAACAATGTTTAAAATATCTGCATATATCTTACACACCGACATTTCCTTTTTAGTAAGCGTCATAAGCTCCCAAAGGGATACTAAACACAAATGTTAAGTGTTTCATATTATTGCAAAGGTGTTGCAAATTAAAAAGCACCCAGTGAGACTGTTTGTCAATGAACTTTTTAACTCAGAACTTATAGCTTTTAGAACTATGATTTGTGTTTCAATTTATTACTCCTTGAAATGATTTTGTACTTAAAACTATCGCTTGTTTCTAATGTGATATATATTTTTTGTAAACAAATGAATAAAGTAATGATTTTTGTTATACAAACAATAAATTTGCAGTATTTTTACTGAATCAAGCAAGCGCCCCCCCCCCCTCCTACCCCCCGAAACACCTGTCCCCTACCATGCATCCATTGCATAAGAATTTCACTGCATTCCTCTGAACCACATTAGACAATCAAACTTGTACCTTTAAAGAATTTTCTGTGTAAAATGCCTTGGATTTTTTTCTCACGAACTCGCTCACTCAGGGCCGAACTCGCCCGCTCTGAGTATTAAGTGCCCCTGGGCAACAGCTCACATGACATCAGAAAGAAACAGAGCTGACTGGTGGCTCAGAGATCGCAGAATTGTTGTAAAATAGTGAAAAAATGACACAGAGTGTCCATAGAAAATCTTGCGATGCTTATTTATTTCTGTAAATATATTGCAAATGTATTGGTTTTATAACAAAAATTATTACTTTATTTATTTGCTTACAAAAACATTTGTGTTTAGTACCCCTTCGGGAGCCAGTGACTGCAATTGCAATTAACAGCAAAATGACGGGAACAAAATTGAATGAGTCAGTCAAAAAATTATGAGAATAAAAAGAAAATGTCTGTGTGGAAGATGTGTGCAGACATTGCTTGTCAATGGACTTTTGTTATGAAACCAATAAATTTGCAACATTTTTAGAGAATAAAACAAGCGTCACAAGGCTTTCTATGAGTGCTGTAGGGTTTTCAATGAGGCCCGTATTACTAGAGTAATATAGATTGATATAAAAAATTTTAGATGTAAAATCACATTCACTTGTTTGAAAAACACTCATAAATGGGATTGGGGGGTGGGGGGGGTTGCTCTGCTTGGTGGTTCCCAAGGACGTGCTAACCCCTGGGCACGTGCCCAAAAACCCATACAGTTAGTCTGGGCCAGCGCGTACTCCCTCACATTTGCGGGGTGCAATTCGATGTACCTCACGGCTTCCCGGGATGTATGTTGAATATAACATCTACTTAATCTACACAAGGACAGAAGTTAACCAGTCCCACTAAGGATGCATAAAGGTTATGATGCTGTAAGATGGGTCCTTGCTGCTGCAGTTATGTGTATTTTTTACCCAGAGTGCAATTGCAACATTATTGTCTTGGTCCAGAGAGACCTTAATACAAAAATAATTTGCATTTCATCTAATTAAAACTGCCTGCCCTTGTGATCATTGTCCAATTTGTCTGACAAATGAGTAGCTTGAATGTGTAGCAGAGAGGAGATGAAGCACTGATGGAGTGAAGGAGAGGAGAGTAAATTTGGGAAGCAAATCAAAAGGAATAAATGAGAACCAATGGAAAAGCTCAACACTTTGAAAGCATCACTGATGCAAGTCCAAGACCGCTCCAAAGAAGTGAAGTTCTAAGCAGAGAACAATATATATTTCCAGGTAAAAGCCAAGGGTGCTGGGACACCATGCTATTAGAGAAATGTAGTGACACATACTGCCCAGCAGTAGAGGAAATTTTTGGCCTCTGTATTGATTTTTAAAAAAACACTACAAGTTGTTTAAAGTCAAGAGTTTAACCGGAAAGTTCCATGGGCAAAAAATTATCTGCGGCTTGAAATCTAGGACACGGAGTCTTTGCTGTTGAGATTTTATTAAAATCCTAAGACCTTCATGACAGTGTGTGTATGTGAGAGAGAGAGGATGCGAGTGCAGAGGCAGAGCAGGCAGTGGGGCGTCTTTCCGTCGCTCAGGTGAATGCGCGGTTTGCTGAAGAGATGTAATAGGGCTTCTGTGAGATGAATGTGATGCGACAATGTGACCGGACCGTGAATCTCGATGTGCGTCGTGGTCGGTTGACCACATGGGTTATGTTACAGCTCAAAACTTTCCAGTGGCTTACTGATTATTCAAGAGATATTCATGGTGGTTTAAATGTGCATTTTTGATGCACCAATCCAGTCATATAATTGAGGAAATTAAGTACTAGATCCTCTCTGATAATTGTTGAGATCCAGCTACTTAGGTTCTAGTAAAGAGGCAGTTGGGCCAATCTGGACCCAGCAAACCGGTGCTGGGGATCTGGATAAGAGACAGCTGCCGCACAGTGATAGTCTTTAAGAAAGAGCTTTTCTGCTCTCACTTCTGGAGCTCAGGTCCTGTTTGTATGTCCAGGGAGAGAGAAAAATCAAACCCTTTTTGTGCTGATTTGAAGGTCATATCTCAAAACTGTTTCAACAAATATCACATCTTCCCCAGCGGTAACAGGTCAGGAGTAGCAAAATTTGGAATGAAATGAATGAATGAATGAATGAAACTTTATTCATTATTATTGAATACTATTTATTGAAATTGAAATTGAATATTATTTATAAAATACAATGAAACACTGTGTTACAAAAAAGATAAATAATTTTCTATAAATATTCGAGGTAAATGACTTAATTCCTTAAAGCAAGCCACTATATTTTATACTTGAGAAATGGATGAAAGGGCCATTGTTTTGGAAAAAAGGGATGTTTTAGTATGGTGGGTGCAGAACATCTACAATGCTGTCATGCTGGTCTCTTATTAGGGATTTGGTTTTGCTTGACTGTACTTTCCCAACAGAGATTATCACTTGTATACTTATGCACTGAAAAGAGGGTGTAAGAATGACAGAGGCTGTGGATGTGGCAGAGATTGGGGAGCAGCCGCTTTTAGCCACATCCCACCTTAGGCATATATATTTAATGGTGGGAATTAGAAAAAACCAGGATGGAGGTGCTGGCAGTAAAAATTCCCAAAAACTCCCAATCTCCTTGTCTGCTCTACTGATAAATAACGGAATGATGTTTCATTGTTTTTGATTTTCTGTGGACAGATGTTAGGGTCACATATCTCTCAGGTGTTAAGGAGCTGTTATCCATTTGTGGGAAACTCACAGAACTTTTGGGAAAGATGGGGTATCTGCTCTCACCTCTACTCGCCTGTAACTGACTGTATTGGAGGTTTGCTGTGTGTGTTTGAATGGTAGTGACTAGGTTATGTGGCTTTGCAGTTTTGCTAGTTTAATTTAGAGAACAAAATGATTGTTTTCGAAGTCACTCATGTGCCTGAAATATCCAGAGGGTGATAATAAGCTCATCCTGTTATATCTGCCAGTCTTTGCGTCCTGTCAATCTGTTCGCTGTCAAATAGGGGAATCCCTTGGATGTCTGGGGCTGTCATAGATGTCACTCGAGCTTGCTTCTTGTCGAGATTTAATTTCTCATTAATATAAATCCTCGAGGGGGTGGCACGGTGGTGCAGTGGTTAGCACTGTTGCCTCATACCTCTGGGATCAGGGTTCACATCTCTGCCCAGGTTTCATGTGTGTGGAGTTTGCATGTTCTCCCTGCGTCGTCGTTGCCCGTAGGTATGCATGTGTGTGTGAATGGTGTGTGAGTGTGCCCAGCGATGGGTTGACGCCCCATCCTGGGTTGTTCCCTGCCTTGCGCCCACAGCCTCCAGGATAGGCGCCGGACCCCCCACGACCCATATGGAATAAGTGTTTGTAGAAAATGGATGGATGGATAAATCCTTGAGTATCTACAAGGATGACAGCTGGAGTTGGCATGGGCTCAGGTGAACCTAGGGGAGGAAAATTGTGTCCCCTCCGCCCCATGCTCCTCTGCTTGGCAGGATTGTCTCTTTAGCTGCCTCACTGTAACTTTGATGGGCGTCCGCATCTAAGCCTAACTGTCACATGTCCATCGGAAGCTGCCGAAAGTTGAGGATCTATCAGGATGTTCCTCAGGCCTCCAGTCCCAATAATGGCACCATTACACTGTAAAGTGACATCTGAAGGTCCCACTGGACATTAAGACCTCAACTGCAAGTAATGAGCTCTACAAGTCAGCTGACAGTGATTCTGCCCACTTATGACACATCGATCTTAACAACCTCAACAACGCTACATTACAGACAGGTCCTTCATCTAGTGCTGGAGAGCCATTCATCATTTGTTTTGTAATTATGAAAACAAAAATTTTTATGGAGGCTTTGCTGCCAAACATTGCTTCGATTCTGCACAAGCGTCCATTGTTTTTGAACTCAATGATTGTCCTGAAGAGCCAACTTATTTATATATATATTTTAATGATTGCAGAATTTACTGTGTCTATTTCAGGACTGTCTGATAACAGCCATCTACGCAATTATTATTTTTTTTCACCGTACTGAGGGAGTTATAAATGTCTTTCTTATGAATATTCAAACACATTGTTAAACTCCACCACAGTTTCTCATGCAGACTGAATAATTGTGTTGATGCAGCTCGGGTGCCTTAGTCTCACATATTCTGGGCATTCGGTGCACAGCTGTTGTGGTTTGAGGCTGGGGCTGGTATATGGTTCTGTGGGCTGGGTTGCTGTGTTTGTCATTGAAAGGTTGCAGGTTCAAATCATTTTATTAACAGCATTGGGCTCTTGAGCAGGGCCCTTTGCAAAACTCGCTCTGTGCATTTTGTTTTCTTGTGTTTGAGAAGAGACCACCGATGACCTAAAGTCAGGCCTCCTCATCCTTTGTTAAAGTATCAGGAACCAAATCTCAGTCCTCATGTAATCCAGCAAAGAAGTCTCAGTAAATTTCCTAGACTCACTTGAAATTATATCCCGTTGACCGAGTGAGTTTTGCAATTTTGCTGTTTTATTGCTTCTGGGACCATCTGATGTTTTTCTTTGGATGAAAATCTCAAAATAAATAAAAGGTAAATGTAATGCAAATACTGCACCAGGAGATGACCTAAGATTACAAAGAAACTTTCATTTGTGAGTTGTAGCAATGGTTGTAGGTTTTTGTCCCAGTATGTCGCCTCACACTGGCCGCTGTTCGGTACTGCGGCTTATCTCTGCCTGGCCGGCCGCTTCCTTTCTCTTGCGCAGACAGTAACTTCATCCTGGCGAATGCGCGAGTGGCGCAGGGCTTCCCCATTGTGTACTGCTCGGACGGCTTCTGCGAGCTCACAGGCTTTGCACGCACTGAGGTCATGCAGAAGAGCTGCACCTGCCGGTTCCTCTACGGGCCCGAGACCGGCGAGTCGCTCATCCTGTGCATCAGCCACGCCCTGGAGGAGAAGAAGGAGTTCAAGGGTGAGATAATGTTCTACGACAAGACTGGTGAGTGAGCTGAGACTTCATACGGTTAGATCTCTCTCTTCCTGAGGTTGTCGAACCGACTCCCAAAAGTACGTACAGAAACACTAAAACAGACACCTGGTCATACTAATGCTGTACAGACAGGTAAGGAGCAATGTTACACACACCAAGCTGGTTTGTTGGGTCAAAGTGTGGGCAAATGCCACAAAGTAGTGTGAGACTTTCTCTGAAGGCCTCCTATAACATTCCTTAAAGCCTTCAGCTCTAGGTCTGCTATTTGCTGCTAACTTTGGATGTCTTTATGAGGGCGAGGACTTTCCCTGAATGATTTCAACAAGCGTGCTTAGCCAAGTAGACCAGTCCAGTTGGATTCAAGGCCGTAGAGTAAGAAGAATATAGAGGACAGGAAAAACAATATAATTCAGCCATTCATCATATAAATGCGGCCGCATAGTGTGTTAATCACTGTCCCTCCTCTTCACACTCTGTAACACAGCTTTGTACGCAATGCGTCAACAGACATGGAGCATCTGATACGTGGCTGGAAACTTGGCCTCCTCCTTTTTCAATACAAGAGGCATTTATAATAAGACAGAGCCGAGAAAAAAAAACAGGCGCTTTCAACTCAGAAGACTTATGTTTGGCTAACGATCGCGTCTGTGTTTCCTGTGGGCGCCTCATTGGCCGTATGGCAGGAAACTGAAACTTGGCTCAGCGGAACATAGCTGCCTTGGAATCTTTCAGCAGAAGCCCCCGTTTGTAGATGGAGGGCAGCTTAGCGGAGATTTTAACTTAATAATAAACTCACGTAATAATATGGGTTTTTGCACACAGTAGTGTAGCGTAGCGTAGCATAGCCTATCATGCTAAGGAGAAACACCATAGTGTATTGCGAGATGTTCTGGAAGTTTCTTACCACTCTCCTCACAGGCCATGCTATTTGGCTGGACATAGTTGATGGTCAGTCGATTACTTAGGAGCGCCCCTTAATCGGTTGTAACAATCTGCTAGCAAACCTATCAAGGAAACAAAAAACTGTCACATCAAACTAGCATTAGCTTACTGCTCCCCCTTCGATAGCTCAGCTGGTAGAACGGGGACTGTAGATGGGTAACAATGGGCATCCTTAGGTCGCTGGTTCAAATCCAGCTTGAAGGAACATAGATTTTATATCTGTAATTTCCTTCAAGATTAAAAAGGTATCTATCTGTCCTACTGTAATTATAGGCCCTTTACTTCAAAATGATTTACTCTGAATCAGTGGCAATGAGCATCCCTTGACATTCTTCCCCCTCCATACATGTTAAAGTTTCATGTCGCTGGCTGACACAAGCGGTAACAGTCAGTCTCTGTTTTCGTTCCCACCTGTACAATTTGACTGATTTTAAATCTCTAAATGAAGTCTCTCAGCTGAAGGATCTGGCGAATGTGCCAGTTTCCACCTGTAAAGAGCGATTCAGTTTCAATTTATTCCAGTTTATTCTATAGAGCATTCTTCCCAGCATAAATGCCCCAAAGCACTTTACATATGAATGTATATAAATACACACAGCACACCGTGCACAAGGAAAAAAGAATAGGAGAGAGTGGTGGAGAGGAAGGGGAATCCCTTAAGCTGCAGTAGCGGGGGAATGTGCTCGGGGGGTGTCCAAGGAGTTTAGGGCAGAACAGGAATGTACAGTACTGCTGGACCATCTACTGAGCTTCTAACAGGAATACCGAACCAGTCACATCCTACATCCAAACTTACAGCGAAGCAGAAAAAGCATTTCGTATATCGCGCTCTCCAGATTTGCTCGCTTCAAATTACAGTAAATTATAAGACTGCTTGCTGGGTTTCAATTATGTTAATGCGTCGCTCTTTTCCGTGGCGTTCCCAGCTTTAATGCCTGCCCGTTCCCTTCCGGAAAGAGCCGCACCCCAGTGTACGAGTAAAAAAAAAAAAAAAAAACGACGCACAGATGGAGAGGCAGAAAATGGACCAGCAGTAGCCTGCAAATGTAATGGGCCTGGAATTTAACGGCTTGTTATTAAAGCAGGGAATCGAGGGATGTCTGGGGAGTTCTTTTATATTTTTCAAGCGGAAAAAGGCTTGACGGAATAATACTGGCTTAAACATGGATGTGTTGTTCTCCCCCTTCTGGTTGTGGCGAATCTGGAGGATAGAGTTATCCCTCCCCCCCCAAGCAATCAAACACATCTCCATGTACACGTAGTAGGTCTGGTTATGCCACTTAATTCTCCCCGGCAGCGTATTTAGAATGGAGTAGATTTAGACTCTTCGCATCAAAAGTAAATCTCGTCAGCAGTTTTTGTCTTAAAGCCCAGGTCTAGCCAGTAGGCAAGAGATCCCTCTGGCCATCGACCTTGATCCTCGGTAGGATGTGTGAGGACGGCGTTCTATTGACATGCCACACGGTTTCGAACATCAGTGTCAGAGTCCTCCTCGGGTGCTTTGCCGGCAAACGTAAACGCGCCCAGCTGCAGGAAATCCTGCGATGACCGTCAAAGGACGTTGCCAGAGCCGCCGATAAAGGTCAGATTAGATAGCAGCTGAGAATTATCGATCGATGGGAAAGACTGTAGCACTCTGAGAGCAGGATAAAAAGGCTACTGATGTATTTAAAGGATCACCCCCCTGGGGAACGACCCCCCTGGGGCCAAGCCAGGCCACCCTGCACGCTCGATCTGCTGACCTTTGAACCGTGCCAGGTGGCACCATTGTTACTCTTTCTGCATTCCGTATCTAGAATTATAATCTGAATGTCATGAGCTGTGATTCTGTGTATTTGTGTGTGCGTGCAACCACAGGTACGCTGTTCTGGTGCCTATTGGACATCGTCCCTATCAAGAATGAGAAGGGAGAGGTGGTACTCTTCCTGGCGTCCTTCAAGGACATCACCGACACGAAGGTTAAGATTGTTCCAGAAGACAAGAGGGATGGTTGGTATTTGTGTCATTAATAATGGTTTTCTTGTTCCTTTGATTGTTTTGTGCTAATTTTACACATGCAGCACACAGTAATGCAGTCTAACAAGGGGTTACAAATGAAACTGACTACTGAATACCAAAGATTTATGGTTCAGGGTCTTCTCGAAAGTTGACCTTGGATCGGCGCCGACCAATCAGACGACAAACGCAAATCAATGTATACTTTACAATTCGTCCTTATTCTAGAACTTTCCATGGTGATATCGGGTGGCATCCTCACATTGTTCCATGTGTGAGGCAGCCTCGGAAATTGGGCCTCCAAGGGACTTACTGCAAAGGTGTAAAAGCGTGAATACAATGATGCTCATTTGTTTTTTGTTTTTTTTTTACGGGGTCACTAAATGCAATGGAGGTGAAGGGAAATCCTGCAGCAGTCGGGCTGACCTAGATAAAGCAGTCTGCAGGACACCATTCGTCTGCCCTGCTTTCATTCTGAGAATGAATGGGGGGTGGCAGGGGTGGGGGGCAGGGGCACCCCCAGTTACTCTAGTACAGCCTGGGTGGTTATAAAGTAAGGGAAAAATCATTACCAGCTCAGAGTTCATCTGCTACCCCGGGCTGCTTGCAGGTTTTAAAATGATTTTTTGCTCCTTTGCAGCCTCTGACTGACTCCAACCACTTCATTCCCCTAAGAGTTGCAGGTGATCGCAATAATGTTCACAAAGGTGGAACTTTCCCGGGATAAATACCCTGTGAGATCGCGGCATTGCGTCAGACGCCGATGTTCGATGCAGATGGAAATCTCTCCACATAAATAAAGTCTGGCTCACGAGGGAATGCATTTAGTCACATGGCTTACTCTTCGCGGAAATCTGCAATTCCCTCATTAGGCATCTCCGTGTCTACAGTGCTGGAGCCTGCTTGAATCCTTGTCTTCTGCTATTACTGTCCAGTTTGCTGACATTACTGTGTAGACAAGATCCAGGGATCACATTAAAAAAACAAATGGTCTGGAAACCTATTAAAATTCATCCATTCATTTTTCCTTAACAGCTTTTCCAGTCCAGAGCCTCGTGGATTTAAGGCATGGCACAGGATAAACTGGTCTTGATGCCAATGTGTTAGCATTTAATATTTAAATTGTTATTGTTGATGTAATTTGTCACTTATATCAAAAATATATTACCTTAAAATTCATATATGTATATGTGTGTGTGTGTGTGTGAATATATGATAAATGTAACGAAAATGTGACTTTTACATCTGAAAAAGATTGTATCATTTTTAACCTCATAAGGAAATTAATCATACGCGACCTTTTCTGGATTCATAAGACAAGGGATTCAGTCGACATTTATTTCTTAGCAGCAATGATCCATCGTGTTGTATAATTTGTTTCAGACCGATGGTCTAAATTGTGAGGACTGCATAAAGGACAGCAGCCTACAGTGTCCTCAGGCTGTACGTTACTGCCTTTCGATCTCTCCCCCCCAGAGAAACTCAGAGGGAGAGTGAAAACTGGGTCCCCCTTCGGCTCGGCCCGGATCCGCAGCAGCGCCGTGCTTTACCACATCTCCGGGCACCTACACAACCGTGAGAAGAAGGGCAAGATCAAGCTGAATAAAGTGCGTGTCTGTGTGATAATGACCCGAGTGCCTGAGTACACCATGGCCCCAGTTTGCCTGGGGAATCTCACAGAAAGAGCACTCCAAGAAAATGATTTTATATAAGATGACGACCACTTTGTGTGTGTAAGACTGAGAGTGCGTGTTGGGGAGGGCAATAGGGGAAGATGGCTTACCAGTATAGAAGAACCCAAAACCTTATTTTATTTAAACAAGGTGAACCTTTACCTGCAGAGCTCAAAATAAACACACAGGAGCTTAAAATCATAACTACCGTCACAAGCATCATTACCTGTTAAAACAACTAGCGCACAAAATTACTATTCAGCTAAAATTAAACTCCCCCCCCCTCCAGAAAAACCTCTCAAGGTCTGGGAGCCAATCAAACCCCCAACGTGGCGGACAGGCTCGCTGTTAATGAGCACTGCTCGTGACCAAGCTCCACCCCCCCCCCCATGGCTTTCTTTCTTTCTCAGGGTGAATGTGCAGTTGTCCGTACTTGTGTTCCCATGCACCCATTTTACGTCATCTTCCATTGCCGAAGACCAGTTCCAATACTAAGAACAGAAGTACACGAGGACGGTAAAAATCCCCATATGCTGGTCTTGCTCCGCCCCGAATATCAAGGATACATCGGTTGCATCATCGCCAAATGAGACGAATCCCATGATTCATTGCGCCCCAAGTCCGTTCTTGGTAGGCAAGTTGGCAAGACCGGTCTTGCCAAGACCATAAGTACGGTCTCTGCGGTCTTGGTATTGAGATTCTCTCCCCCCCCTTGTCAGTTTAACAAAACTCCGTCCATCAGTCAGGCGAGGGCCAATTGTGTCAAGCAAAATAATATAACCACCTGTCGCCATCACATAACATGAAAAGCTCACAAACAAATCAACCTGACAGCAGCGAGAACAAGTGCTGTACCTTTGGTTAAATAAAATTACACACTGCTACATAAATGGTTGACGGTTTCGTTGTTTGAAAAAGAGTAATATTGGAATTATTAAAGATACAATGTCAGGCGCTTTAATGCCGTTTTTTTCTTACTGTCTTTCAGGGGATGGTAAAACAAAAGTTTTTTGTTTGCTGTTGTTTTTTCACCTTTAATCCAACAGAACGTGTTTGGCGACGCGCCAGCTCTTCCTGAGTACAAGGTGGCTGATGCTAAGAAGTCCAAGTTCATCCTGCTGCACTACAGCACCTTCAAGGCGGGCTGGGACTGGCTCATCTTACTGGCTACCTTTTACGTGGCCGTCACCGTCCCCTACAACGTCTGCTTCATCGGGGACGACGACCTGACACGTAGCACCACGGTCAGCGACATCGCTGTGGAGATACTCTTTATAATAGGTCAGATATACGTTATACATCATTTGTAAAACATAACTCTACCATCCATAAAATGATTCTGTATAATTGACTGGTGACTGATTTCTTGCTTCTTGCAAGCAAAAATCAATACTATAAAAAGCATCAATAAGTTTCCGAGTGGGTCGGTCCCTTGTGGTTACTGGATTGTCTTCACTGTTTCAGACAGGGAACAACAAGTGGTAGTGGGTTTGGGTCCGGTGTCTGGAAGGTCATGGGTTCAAATCCCACGGTCAGCAGAGTAATCAAGTCTTTTTTGGGCCCTTGACCAAGGCCTCTAATCCTAGTTGCTCCAGGGATACTGGATGCTGGCTGACCCTGCTCTCTGACCCCCAAGCATCTGTTTGTCTGCTAAATAAATAAATCAGCCTCACCATGCCAAAGAAATCCAATAGAGTAGGATTTATACCTGAAATTCTCTCAGCAGTAAATGAATCCCTTGTTGCTAGTGATGACAGACGCACTATACTTCCAATCAGCATTTAGCCCTCCTTCCTCACGTGCGCTGATTGGCTGTGTGAAAAGGGGGAGGAGGGCTTGAACATCAGCTGTACATGGGGCTCTTTTGTACAACCATATATTTTGAATTGGGTCCAATATCTTGCAGAAAATAAATACATAAAGAAAGACTCTCAATGATGGTTGTTCTATATTACATATCTGTTATATTTTTTAAATAATCCCTCCGTGTCAAACATGGCATTACAGCTTTTCCACTGTCCTCCACAAACAGACATAGTCTTCAGTTTCCGCACCACCTACGTGAGCAAGTCCGGCCAGGTGATCTTCGAGGCACGGCTGATCTGTGTGCACTACGTCACCACGTGGTTTGTGATCGACCTGGTGGCGGCGCTTCCGTTCGATCTCCTCTACGCCTTCAAAGTCAGCGTGGTGGGTGCCTGCTAAGCATGTGTGGGTCAAAAGTGAAATAGCGATTCTTACAATCTGAATTTCATTTTGCGAATCAATTTTAACGTTAAGATATTGTTTTTTTTAACCTTGTAATTTAAATGTTTATATTATTATAGGGGGGTGGCACGGCGGTGCAGTGGTTAGCACTGTTTAGCACTGTTGCCTCACACCTCTGGGATCGGGGTTCACGTCTCCGCCCGGGTTCCGTGTGTGGAGTTTGCATGTTC
>JAAGVU020000045.1:1672463-1683586 GCA_011763525.2 Mormyrus iriodes | reverse complement strand
CGCCCCATCCTGGGTTGCTCCCTGCCTTGGGCCCGCAGCCTCCGGGATAGGCTCCGGACCCCCCGCGACCCGTATGGAATAAGCGGTTCTGGAAAATGGATGGCTGGATACTACTCTAGGGAGAAAGACACTACTGCTGGGTGGGGCTGCCCATGGGGGGGGCACGAAAGGGGGACAGGGCCAGATACTCAGGGAATACGACCATCGATCCTCTATGCACACATGGCCGCCATCTCGGCAAATTTTATCCTCAGGATTGGGCTGGCATGGAATATCGGTATTGTGAACCTTGGTATTGGATTGAATCAGATAGAAAAGAAAATCTGTGGTATCACCCTTCCCCAGTGCCTGCTACCTTTGCAGTGTGTTTGGGGGCAAGGGAAAAAAATCCTCCAGTTTCTAACTTGGTAACACTTCAGCCTGTCATTGGAGATCTCTGGGATGCCAGGAAGTGCGGAAGGGGGTTCTGTTGATAAATGAACTCTGAAACATTTGACTATTTTATATATATATATACATACATACACACACACACACACACACATCTCCCACTACAGTATTCTTATATTTATGGGAACTGTTTATAACTGGTGACTAATATTGGCTAATTTTAGTAGAACACCATTAGATCTGTGTATCAACAGCAAGCTGTTTCAGGCTGAACCCAGAACCTAAAGCCCAGTTTTTTTTTCCCAGAATTCCATTGTCATGCTGCTACAGAGCGGGCCGTATCATTTCCCCAGAAGGGGAATGCAGTTTTCAGGGTTGCAGCTCTTTCCTCTCCACATCAGACCTGTCCCCTGATCAATGCCCCCCCCCAAGAAGAACAGGAAATCAAATGCTGGCCTGTTCCACCGAGCCTAATTATAGCAGGCCGGTGCTGGTCTCTGGTGTTCGGGGTGATGAAATATGGCCGTCGGCATTCTCCAGGACGTCTTGCAGAATCTTGGGGTTGGCAATTATGGGCCGAGCCAGAGGTCCCCGGGTATTACTGCCCTGCCTCCGGAGGTGCTTGGCATTTCGTATTATGCAGCCTAAAATCGGCTTCTCCTGACTGCGGGAGAGGGAGGCTCTTGGGGGGAGGCTAGATGTGAATGAAAGGCGAGCCTATTCCCCAGTGCCCCGATGCAGGCTGCCCAGATCCTCCAGACAGTGCTTAGGTTCAGGCACCCTGCCCCTTTAATCGCTGTTTCCAGGAACCTGTCATAAACTCCCCCTCTCCTCATTGCTACCAGCAGTTCATGTGCAAGCGGCCAAGCCGCCCCCTAACAGACTCCGGGTGGACGAATGCCTGTTCTACGCTTCGGCTGATTTACTTGTGATTCACACGGACCGCAGCTCTTTAGCTGGCTTGATGTATTACTTGCTTTTTTAAGGTCCAGGCAGCCTCAGCACTTTCCTACGCTGTTTATACAAGGTTATGGATTGAAGGTGAAGTAGGTTAATGCCCTTTTTAATGTAGAACTAATTTGAAGTCCAGGGAAAGCATTAGTGTCATCACAAAGTCATGTTCCCCCTAGTACTAGAACTGTGATGGCAATTCTAGGATTTTTTCATGGTAGGTGGCATAAGGTGGGTGGGGGGTCATAATTTATGCAGAGGGTCCAACCTTATCATTAGCCAATCATATGTTTTGAATTAGTGAGTGGCAGGGGAGGGGCACTCTGGGGGCCAATCATATTTCAGCTGGGGCCAGTGGCCTTGTGGCCCCGTCTCTGTATTCTTCCATGTGTGCTGGGTTGGGACTGCGTTAATTCTGCCGAAGCCTCGGCCTCAGCCCCCGTCCTCTGCGCCCATGCAGGTGTCCGTGGTTCACCTTCTGAAGACGGTGAGGCTCCTTCGACTTCTGCGGCTGCTCCAAAAGATGGACCGCTACTCACAGCACAGCACGGTGGTGCTGACGCTCCTCATGTCTATGTTCGCTCTGCTGGCCCACTGGATGGCCTGCATCTGGTATGTCATCGGCAAGAAGGAGATGGAGGCCAACGGCTTCTCCTGGGACATTGGTGAGGGTCCGTCGACCGTCCGTGGTGGTCTGTTGCATCCCAGCCCGTCAGATGTCATTCTTCATTTGACTCTTGGCCATAATTGTATAATTGCATGCTAGATATCTACATGAACCTTATATCAGGTTAGCCTATATTTCATGCTTGAATTTTTAGAATACACTTGAAGCAAATGTTTGTTTTTTGTAATTGGATGGAGACGGGGCTATTCCCCCCCACCCCAGGTCCCAGGCCTGAACCGTCCCGTCACATGTTCTGTACTTGCACCTGTCGCTTGCCTAGTTTCTCAGACGAGGCAGACGCATAAAAAGAAGTACTTTCGTGGCCCCGTGGATTCCCCACCGGAGTCCCGTAGCCAGAGGCGGCCTAACTGCTCCGGGGGCCCTAGGCTGACATGGATGGGGGGGCCCCTAAGTGACCATTGGAGATATTTATGGAGCAGGCCAAATTTAAGAAGTTCATCTGTTCTCTCTTTTGCTAAGTCTTGAGTTAGTCTTGAATTTTAGTATACGATAGTTTGTGTTCCCTCCACGTCTGTTCACAAGTTGTCTACCACTCTAGCGGGACAGTATCACACATGGGAGATGTTCTGTTAGTCATGTATGTTTGTTCCATTTTCTTCTTGTTTCTTTGTGCTGGTTTGCTCGGCAGTGAATAACTGGTAAACTCTGGTGTTTAAAAGAAAGCTGGGTAGCGTGAAATCTCAGAGTAGAATAGTTCATTACAGCTGGGACAGGAGCAATTTCTGAAAACCGTCGCTAAAAATGTAATTAACATAGATGTTGCTATCATTTATATCATATTATGTTATATTCTTAAATGTAACTCCTGTAAATTCTATCTTCATGGGGCCCCAAGGGTTCAGGCGACTGCCTACCCTTGCTTTATGCTAAGTCCACCCCTGCCCATAGCCCAGCTGAACCTCTGCAGTAGGACAAACCCTCTGTCACTGAGTCTGAAAACAGAAGCCTCATTTGAATAAAGGAAACGCATCATCCAGGATTAAAAGTAAGCATGAGTGGACAATTACACAAAATGAGGTTATGCTGGCAGGTGGGAAATTTTACATCCCTTGCTGCCCAGCTCCCTGGCTCTCCCCCTTTGCATTGTGTATCGATTCTGTTTTGGGGCACAAAAGCAAGGCTGCCATGCCGTTCGCCTTTTAGTGCCACCTGCAGGCAGAGCATGGGACTCCTCCTCCTTCCCAGACCCATCTTGTCCCCGTTGCTGATTGGCTGGCAGGCTGGCTGCATGAGCTGGGGAAGCGGCTGGAGGCTCCGTACGAGGGCGGTGCCAACGGCACGGCGGGGCCCTCGCTGCGGAGCGTCTACATCGCCTCGCTCTACTTCACACTCAGCAGCCTCACCAGCGTGGGCTTCGGCAACGTGTCAGCCAACACCGACGCTGAGAAGATCTTCTCCATCTGTACCATGCTGATCGGAGGTCAGGGGAACATCTGTACGGGCTCTACAAGAGTAACACACCTCAGTATCATCACTACGAAAATATCCATCTATCACTCTTGCCTGTATTCTTAGACCTAAAGGATAAACTTCACTTTAAGTTTATATTCAAACTTATAATACATTATAGTAACTTTTGCATATAGCAGGGTGTGTGTGTCAATGTTCAGGCCATTTGTGATCCTGTATAATACAGGCCTTATAATGGTTTATGACTTTCGATAATACCAATTCATGACGTCCATCCCCGTCGCCTCGGTAACAAACCAAATGCATGAATGCAGCCGTGAATATGTGTTTAAGGATGTGAATAGGTGCATGCCAGCTTTTTCCTGGTTGAGCACTTGTGAAATGTTGATGAAAACACAGGGTACATGAATTATACATGAATTCTGTTGTATTTGTATCCCCTGAGATGCCCTAGGCAGGCTTCACTGCCACCGTCCTCCGTCTGAGGCAAAGTGAAATTGGCTTGCTAAGCACCCCCTCAGAATGTGGCGCCCCCTCTGGATATGGCAGTTGATTGACACTGAGTTTGTTTACTATTCCTATTGAATTTGGTTATCTGAAATGTGTAATAGAAATGAACCCCATAGGATTTAACAATGGGCCAGTAGAGGAGCTAGAGGGTGTTTGGGGGAAGTCCTCAAATAACACTAACAGCCCCCTACCCCTTCCTCCCGCCCCCCACCCACAGCGCTGATGCATGCCCTGGTGTTCGGCAACGTGACGGCCATTATCCAGCGCATGTACTCGCGCTGGTCTCTCTACCACACCCGCACCAAGGATCTGAAGGATTTCATCAGAGTGCACCATCTGCCCCAGCAGCTCAAGCAGCGCATGCTGGAGTACTTCCAGACCACCTGGTCCGTCAACCACGGAATCGACTCCAACGAGGTGCCCTCCGGCGCTCCTCTGACCTTGCCCCATTTCCGCACCACCTCCCCCACCCTACAACCTCCCTCTGGTGACATATCGAATGAAATATGAGCCCCATCTCACCTTCAGAGCCTCCAGTGCTGATTAAATCGGGGTTGAAAGAGTTTAAAGTTGAATATCATTCAAACATATGATGAATTATGAATATGAATCTTGATTACAGCAGAGCTGGGTTATATGAATCATTGATCATATAATTTGACAGATTTGGTGCTTTCTAGATTAAAGTATATCTATTTTTGATATAAGATATAAGCGATATAAGGTCCCTGTCTGATAAACGTGTCGGCGGCGTGATGAGGAATAAGGCCCGAATCTCCACTCGTAACCTTAAGCGTCTGCCTCTCGACTCAAGAAACTGCTGGCGTGTCGAGGCGAATTTCAGACTGAATTATTGATCCCCGGTGGAAGAGAACATTAAAACGGCGGCGGAGTTAATTTATCAGCAGCTCTGTTTACAGTGTGAAACCTATTAGGGATCGTTCCTCTCCACAAGTTCCTTTATGAAGAAAGCATGAGTCCTAACGACAGATCAATAGCCTTGTTCCGAGGCAGCGAGAGCCTTCCCCACAGAGGCACTCAGCAAGGACGACTTTGACTCCAAGGACATGTCGTCTACCAACCCCGACGTGTTTGACTGGATTTAGGGACATCAGTTAATGTTAGTTATTAAGAAGTAGGAATGTTTGTGGTGCCATTGTTGGGACTTGCACTGTGTCATTACAGACGTTTGCTGCCGTCGCTGATTCCATAAGTTCTTTTTCTTTTTCATAAGCTCACCTTCTTTGATGGCATTGCTGGTAGGATGGTAGATGTGCAAAGTCAGGCTTCCGTAGGCCACTGGTTCCACTCTGGCTCAGTGGATTGTGTTGGGGAATGGTGTGTGACCTACTGAGTTAGGATGCTGTTACCAGTTCAAATCCCTAGGTTTGTAGAGCGATGTCACTGTTGGGCCATCGAGCAAGCGCTGAACTCCCAGTTGAAGAGCTAGGTTCTAAAACTTCCTCAGTCCATGGAATACATTTTTGTGGACCTTTTTGGAATTTTGGAAATATAAAGATCTTCGTCGCATTACATGAAGACTGAGTGAGTTTTGGTGGCCGATGCTGTAGCATATGATGTGCTAGCCTGACTTTAGGTCATTGGCAGCCTCTTTTCCAAAACAGCAAAATATTGACGAGTGAGTTTTAGAAATTTCCTTTTTAGGTTCCTGACTGTGCTTTCTCAAAAAAAAGCTTCCACTATATGAAATGTAATAAAAGCGGGTGTTAGTGTGAAGTGTGTCACGCGGACGGTGCGGGGGGGGGGGATGTCCTCACAGGTGCATTTTTTATCAATATACTCAGCTACTGAAAGACTTCCCAGATGAGCTGCGCTCTGACATCACCATGCACCTGAACAAGGAGATCCTCCAGCTGTCATTGTTCGCCTCGGCCAGCAGGGGGTGCCTGCGCTCCCTCTCGCTCCACATCAAGACATCCTTCTGCGCCCCGGGCGAGTACCTCCTGCGGCAGGGTGACGCCCTGCAGGCCATCTTCTTCGTCTGTTCGGGCTCCATGGAGGTGCTGAAGGGCGGCATGGTGCTGGCCATCCTGGGTAGGGAGGGGGTGCTGGACCTTGTTCTGGGGAAGGGGGGGGCAATTTGGGGAATTGGGGGGGGGCTCACAAGGTCATCGATGTGATTGTAGGCTTGTCTAAAAATGTAATTACATATTATAAAATCTGTTCAAGCAGGTCTGTTTGCCAGGGCGTGCTGAAGGGGTCTGGTGTTTATTGTGTTATTTTTCCATATGGCTGCGATGTATGGTAATCCTGTCCAGCGTTCCCCTTCCCTGTGCATTCTGGGATAGGCTCCAGGCTCACCGCGACCGTGTACAGTTGGATGGATAGATATATATGTTTGTGTTTTTGTTGTTTTTAAAATTATTTCTTAGATGTATTAAATAATTGCGGTTCTGTGAATATGACCTTAATCTTACAGATTTTGTAAAGTGTTTCATACAAGCCAGAATTGAGATGTAGAAACTGTGCGCTGGCATACGTCAGCGGGTTTTCTGGGAAGGTGCCGCGAATCGTGACGGCTAACGGTGCCTCCTGGTGTGCTGGAGCTCGATGGAGAGCTGTGCGAGAAGGTCATCCTGACACCAGTCGATTCTGCCGGAGATCCTCTGCCGCTAAAAGTGCCATCACCACCGGGTTTGTCAAAGAACATCCACAGCAGGTGGCCTGTGGGAGGCCATGAACGTAGCGTGACGAGGGGTCACCACTACCGGCTTAGCAAATAGCATCGTTTTGTAAGAGGGCGCCCGCGGTGAAGAACAGGTGACTCTGAAGAACCCAGATTGAGCATTTCTATATCTCCGACTGAACATTCATTCTCCTTTCCAGGAAAAGGTGACCTGATTGGAGCAAACATGGCTGTCGATGACCGGGTTATCAAGACTAACGCTGATGTCAAGGCCCTGACCTACTGCGACCTGCAGTGCATCAGCCTGAGGGGCCTCTATGAAGTGTTGGACCTGTACCCCGAGTATTCACAGCGCTTTGTACAGGACATCCAGCGGGACCTGACCTACAATCTGCGGGAGGGGCATGAGAGTCACGCAAGTATCATTTTCCCACAGTCAATGCAGTGACAGTAACAGTTGTGTAGATGTACACTGCTCCACTGCAAAACACCATAACTACGCAGACACTGCAACTGAGAAAAAGGGGCTTCAGAGTTTTTTACTGCCCATCCGTATGTGCAGTAGAGGCTCCACTGATAGGTCCCGCTGGCTGACTGGGAGGGGCAAGGGAGAGGTGGGGGGGGGTAAGGGGGCGGGGGTGCCCTATTAATTTCAAGAAGGGGGGTTCAAACATTATTTTACTACATGGCTACATGCCGGGTGTAATAGGTAGGTAAATGCTACTGTACGTGTTCAATATTGTGATTTTTTGTCACGAGATAAATCAGACTTTAAGAGGCCCAATCTCTATTTAATTTAGTTTTGATAAAATATGCGGTTACAGCACTTTGCCTTCGTATGGCAATATGGCTGAAGCAGCGCTGGTCAGCCCATCAGGCAACATAGGTGGCGGCCATCTCCTGATTGGCATCCTCTGATAATGTGCCGACTTAGCAAGCCAAATTTACTCTGTCTTAGGGGGGTGCTGGTAGTGAAGCTTGCCTAGGGCTCCACATCCAGATGTATAACTTCATTCTGGTTTCTGGGAAATGACAACGAATTGAGGCTAGTGCCTGTCCTTAACTTTCAACCATGTCATCTACCACAGTGAAGCTCCTGCTGATATTTGCTTAGGTTTTTCCCCCAAACTGGTCCAGTTTTGGTGCTTTTTAAAAAAAACAACAAAAATATTTATGCACATATATTTGACCTTGTTTGGCATGAAATGCTTTCATATCATTCTTTAAACAGGCTGAAATGTGCGACGTGAAATGACAACCAGGAAGAGATTTGACACATCTTTGTCAGATAAATAACCTTCGGAGGACCGTCATCTTTTTCCACCTTTGAATAGGCGTTTTAAGTAGCTATAGCCATTTTAAAATCTGTATGGTAAAAGTATTATTTGTCCCACACCTGTCTTTTAGGCATGGTGATTTTCACAACAAACACACAGCCCAGTAAGATGTGAGCTCCGCTTTAAGCGGTTGTAGCTTTGTTTTATGATTAAATGTTAATTTTGTTGCAGGTGATCTCGAGATGGTCAAGCAAAGCCTCCCTGCCCCAGGTACGGTCAATATAGCGGTCAGTTCCAGCCCGTTTCTCATCATTATGCTTCCATATAAAGGCAGTGCTGTGAGGGGCAGTGTGACCTCATACCCCTGCCTGTGTTTGGCTTCCTCTGGCTACTTCAGTTTCCACCCACAACCCAAAAACATGTGGTCAGATGAATCGGAGTCTCTAAATCACCCAAGAAGTTTGATTTTGCGTATGGGTGTACCCTGGAACTTACCAGGATCCAGTGGCGGCTGGTGGTCTTTCAAACAGCGGAAGTCTCACCTCCCCCCACGACCTAGTTTGAAATAACTGAACAAACTTTACTGACCTACTAACAAACAAACCTTATTAATGAAACAAGGAGCAAACTCAAAAACACCATATTTATGTTTTTATTTACAGTAGGTTATGTACAAATGAAAATCGGAAGGGTGAAAAGACTTCACTTGCCGAATATCCGCATGGGACTGAACTTGAAGTGCTCCGTTGCCGAAGTATAATTTCAAAACGCTGTCAATCAAAAAGAGGTGCGGCCACTTTGACAATTCCTCCAATCATCATGCAGCAGCCCAGTGTCCTGGCCCGCCCACTGCCCCTCTTACTCCCAGAGACACTGACCTTCCCTGGAAATGACATTTTGAAGCATTTATCCAATAAACGTCTAGCTTTGCTGCACTTTGCCGAAAACGGAAGTGGTTAAGCTGCACTTCATTGGGTTTCATTGGATCGTGCTGCCATGGGAATGTAATGTATGAGGAACAGAAAAATCATGTTAGACAACCAACGAGAAATTATTGTTGATCAGACTAGCCAAGAAGTTGGACACGTTCTAGCACGCTTTTTGTAATAGCAGTGGGAATACAACAGTACATATTTGACGAAAGTTTTCATGACATTTTAGAGGAATTGATGCTTCCCTTGTAGTATTGGAGCAGTCATCACTGGCAGGATCCCATTCCAGCCTGGCGCCCTGTGCTTCCTGGGGTAGGCTTTAGGCTCATCACTCCTGTATTTCCACAAGTAGCTCCTTATCCTGACAATGCAAAGGTTGTGGGTTCAAATCCCAGGGAGCAAGCATAAATTGGAACCTTTTCACCTACTGTAAGTCACTTTGGATAAAAGCATTAGGTAAATGTCATTGTGACCCAGTACTGGATAAGCTATTATGGATACATACAGCATAAATTTATATATTTGGCATAAAATATGTCCATTCGTTAAAAACGGCGTATAGTATATTTACAGTAGTGATTACATCATTCCCTACTCAGAGACCAATAAGATCAGAGCCAAAGCAGCCCTAATAGACAAGGATGTTCCCTGATAAAGAATTAATTGTGGAAATTGAAGCAGGAGAAATGAAGTGGAGGGAATATTTAAAGTGAGTGTAAACGCCATTATAATTTTTGTGCTGAATTATCCTCTGCTCTAAAGAGATCATCCATTATTCAAAAGGGATAAAATGAAAACCATTTTACGCTGAAATTATGGAGCGATGTATAAAGCAGCTGTTTCCTCGTGTCCTTAATCAGCTTGTACAGATCAGAGCTCAGTTCTGAGGAAACATCAAAAACGAATACAATTTAATGTCTCTCCATGGAAATGTTTTTTATGTATAAGCGGTACTAGGCAAAAGTGCTGACACACCTACTAAAAATCATTTGTTTTTCAATGACTCTAAGCACCTCTCGACATTATGTAAAAGGTATTATCTTGTGGAGAAGGAAAGAGATGGAGTGCTGTGACAGATGACCTGGCCCCCGCAATCCCCCAATCTAACCCCCATAGAGCTGGTTTGGGATGAGTTGGATTGGAGGGTAAGAGCACGGTAGCCAACTTGTGGCCAGAACTTGTGGAACCTCCTTCAGGACTGTTGGAGAAGCATTCCAGGTGGCTACAACTGGATACTGGTTGAAAGAATGCCAAGAGTCTGCAATGCTGTCATCTATGCCGAAGGGGGCTATTTTGAAGAATCTGAAATTTAAGAAAATTCTGAGATTATAAGTACTTCTCTTGGACGTTGCACTATGTGTTACATCAATGTCTTGATTGCTACAGTAGCAATTCTAGACCATTTCAACTAAGGGGGCCAGTTGTTCTGTTAGGGGGGCCAGATGCATTTAACCTTAATGTCCTCCAACTATTACTTACACTAGATTGCCAACATTAAGAAGCAAAAGACAATTCTGAAAATCGTTAAGTTAATTATGCAGTTACAGTTTTTACAAATATATAACTCAGACTTCCTGTTTAGACTGTCACGCTTCCACCAGCTTGATTATTTTTTTTCTCTTGTTAACTTCGCTTTTCACCAACTGAAGCAACTCAACCACCAGGCGCATCTGCGTTAAGAGAGACAAGAAAATGCTTACGTTTGTGTTTCGTCTGTTCCTAGCACACAAAATTTTAGCCCACATATATAAATGTAAATAATAATAATAGTAATAATAATAATATATTTGTTTCAGACCCAAGTAGCATGCATATTTAGGGGGGCCACAAGGGGGGCCATGCATGTTGTCATGGGGGCACTGCCCCCCCCCCCCCCCAGAACCACCCCTGCTTTGCTGTAAGGTGAATAACATAGCTAAATTAGAGACAAATGCATTGAAAGCAGATGTTTCCAGACTTTTGACTGGTACTGTATACACAAATATAAGTTATTTATGACATTTATTTATTATGCATTTTCCATAACCACTTACTGGAACCCGTCCCAGGCAGTACAGAGCAGGTGACAGGGCACACCCAGACAGGATGCCTGTCCCTCACGGGGCACACCCAGACAGGATGCCTGTCCCTCACGGGGCACACACAGACAGGATGCCTGTCCCTCACAGGCTCACACAGACAGGATGCCTGTCCCTCACGGGGCACACACAGACAGGATGCCTGTCCCTCACGGGGCACACACAGACAGGATGCCTGTCCCTCACGGGGCACACCCAGACAGGATGCCTGTCCCTCACGGGGCACACACAGACAGGATG
>JAAGVU020000045.1:1659987-1672363 GCA_011763525.2 Mormyrus iriodes | reverse complement strand
CCTGTCCCTCACGGGGCACACACAGACAGGATGCCTGTCCCTCACAGGCTCACACAGACAGGATGCCTGTCCCTCACAGGCTCACACAAGAAGGGCAGTTTACAGACACCAGTTGAACAAAGTGCATATTTTTTAACTACGGGAGAAAAGGGGGTAGAAACCCACGCAATAATGGGGAAAACCAGGAATCGAGCCCAAAATAATCTGCCAGAGTGTTACCCAATAAGCCACAGTATCGCTCCGTACATCCTATAAATGTTGCACATTTCAAAATATTTTGTTGTTGCACAAACTTCAAAATTTGTTGTTTCACACCCTCTGCTGTGGCCCTCCAGAATCTTCTTGGTTGAAATGATAAATCTGGATTATAAGCATCTGTACAAAGTCAAAGTAGGATTTTAAAGGGCAATTCAGATTGAAATATTTTAAATAAGGATCTAATTCATATGAAAATCCTGCTGTTTTTTTTTATTTAAGCAATTATCACATAAAAGTTTTGCTCAGTGAAACCATCAAAAGGAAAAACAAAACTGTTATTCCAGACGATCACTGGATCAGTGTCACTGCTTATGCCTGTGACCTTAATTAATTACCCATGACCACCTTAACCCGATGCAAAAACCACTGAAGCAGAAATAGTGAATCCTGCTTGATAACGAGCCTACCTGTTTCTGCCAGGGGTTCTCAGCCTCTGAAAAAAAGTTTTTATTTTCACTCATTTTTTTCCAAGGACCTTTTCATTCCTCATTAGCGTAGCTTTCCTTCTCTCCTTGTGGTTGACGCGGTCCTCGCCAAGCCCACACCCTGTCTCACCTGGTTCTGCTCGCCTTCCCGACTGTCCGGCAGTCCTGAAGGTCACCGTAGTAGAACGCGATCCAGCCGGTTAAACGCCCATGTCGCCCCTACCTCAGCGCAGCCTCAGGAGGGTCAGAGGGAGTCTATGACACCTCAGCTCAACATTTCTGGAAATTTCTCCTCTGTAGAAAAATGAGGGCCTTTCAGACAATCTTCCTTTTATGCTTAATCACAGTACATGCTAGTTATAGTTATCCACAATGTGCAACTGTGAGTGTAAATAAGAGAGGTGATTTTTCAGCCCCGTACATTCTGGGATATGTCTAGGCTGATCATGACCCTGTATTGGATAAGCCATTATGGAAGATGGATGGTATTTCAGTCCTTTATGTATTCATACGTGATTTTACTCATAGTACATTCACATTTTGCTTACTTATTCTTTTATTCAAAATGACATACAGTTGAGAAAGTAGTGTCAGTCAGTCCCAGGATCAACCTGGGGTTAAGGGCCTTTGCTCAAGGGCCCAATGACAAAATCACTCTGCCGCAGCGATCATAGGCACAGTGCCCTGATCGACTGAAGCACATATCACCCCATAATAGTACTCATAGTTATGCCATAGATCCCTGTATTGACAGCCTGCTTTCAATCAGGTCCACTGCCTTATTCAGTTTCACTCATAGTCTAAAATCATCTTAAGGAACCGATATGACACTTCGGTTCAGGTGGATCAGTGTCTCTAAATTGCTTGTTGTGAGCATGTAGCCCACGATGAGCTGGAATCCCGTCCTAGGTGCCCCTATGCTGCCTGGGATTGGCTCACCATTACCCTATACCAGATAAATGGTTATAGACGATGAATGGATGATTGGATATATGATGTATGCACCATAAATGAGTGTGTTTGTGTATGAAATATGTCTATTTGGAAATTGAAATTATGAAAGATGGATGTTTCATGATGCAGAACTTTTCAAATAGTCGGTCACATTATCATTATAATTTTCAGACTTTTAATTATATGTCAGAATGTGGCTTTCTTGGTTGGTCATTCATCCCGCTTGTGAACAGCTGGCATTGATTTCTATCTCCAGGCGGATGGGAAAGGCAACGGGAGAATTATCAAGCGCTGCGCGTCCATTATAGAGGACCAGGAGGAGGATGAGGAGGAAGACGAATCCACTCCGCTTTCTCCGGACCTGGAGAGGAACAGGGATAGGTGCCTGGGGAAGTCTTCCAAAAGGCAGGAGCCGACACGGAACAGGAATGACGGGAACCCGTCCAAGAGTCCTGATCCTCCCCACTCCAGTGTCAATGACCTCGATCCCTCAGATCTCAGCCCCAGGTGATGTTCCTCCATCTGCCCCTGCGTGGTCCTCACTGTTAGTGTCTGCCTAGTTTGTCCAGGGAGTCTTATCAACCGGTGACCAGTAGGGGGTGCAATAAGAAAAAATGTAATTAGATGCTCAGAATGAAGGTCGAGGAGCATGGAACGACCCCCGATGCGCACAGCTGAATTTAGAAGCAGGTAGGGAGTGTTGTTCACGTTGTCCATCCGTGTTGCCATGTAGGATTGTGGATGGTACAGAAGATAACAATGGAACTGATGATTCCTCAGCCTGCAGGGTCTCCCCAAGTCGACAGCACCCAACTGCCAATCCTTCACAAACTGCAGGTGATTTCACCGGGTCGGTTAGAATTTATCTTTATGTGACTGCGTTTTTTTTTACTCTGTCTCCATTCCTGTGAATTTGAGAGGTGCCTAATACCCATTAATGTGTTTCGATGCAACACGTTACATATTGGGTTGTTTTTTTTTTGTTTTGTTTTGTTTTTTTTTAACTACAGATATTCTTGGCATGGTTAGCATGGTTAGCACGGAGGACCTGGCAGCAAAAGTTGAGGAAACGAAAGGAGAGTTACGTCAGCTGAGCCGGGAGGTAGGCCACGCCGAGGCAGCCGCGGTGGGCTGTGGGCGACACCGCGAACCGCAGGGGTTCAGGGCTGCGGGACGCTGAGGAAATGGAGGCCGGGCGAGGAATGAATTCCAGATTCGTTCTTTTTTAAGGACAGTTTGAAAGTGAAATCACAGCTAACGAGAATACCTTCTGACACTGCCCCCCCTCCTGGGGGGGGTTTGTATGTGTTAAAAAATATAATCATAATGGAAAAAGCCTCCTCACCCCAGGAGTCTGGCAGAATCTCTGGGTTTTTGTCCAGTTTTTTAGGAAGTGAATTTGACAGTTCTCAGGTGACGGAGTGGGGGGGGATTTTTTTTCTTGTGATATCAGTTGAGTCACCCGCAGGGGCTCACCGATTCACCCGAGCCGTACTCGCGGCCTTCTGGTCTACGTACTCAGACACCACAGAGAGGACAGGCTGCCTCCCAGCACGGGGTTCCACGAGAATCCTGCTCTCAGGTGTGGCGGTGTGATGGTGGGGGAGGGGGGGAATCATTAATAAAGCATGAATTATCTGTGCGGGGCTGTCTTTACCCTGAAGGGACTTGGCACAATTTGGAGAGGTGTGACCAAGTGTGTAATCCAGTCATACTAGAACAATCCTTTGCTTTTTTCTGATTGGCTCGGGACATGGAAGACATTGGCCCGCTCTTGCGCCTTCATCTATTCAACTGGAAGCTGTGTGGCCTGTCACTAGGCAGGTCAACTGGGTCACAGTGGACACCATGAATCTTCAGTCGCTGCTGTTTTTCCCTCACCAGAGAGAAATCTTTCAAGACAGATACTCCACTCTGAGTGAGGGGATGAGTGGAGTCACAGGATGGGAGGACAGTACAGGGACTTTATTTGGGGATGGGAGTTGGAAAAAGCAGCTGCTGTCTTGATTGGGAATGAGAATGAGAACCCTGGTCACCTGACTTCATCCCAACCTATAGTGTATCTCTATCACAATGTAATGATTGGTAAAATCAGGCAGTGATGCCCTGTTTCAGGTCAATTTTCCATAGCAATTTTTCTAATACAGGGTCGCAGTGACGGTTAACAGCTGATAAAACAAATATCAGTTATGTGACGTTTAGGCAGCAGGTGATTATGAGTTAAAACTGTGAAACTGTCCATCTGCTTCACCGCCACTCAGATCCAGGTGAATGGACGGGTAGGTTCCCTGCCGTGCCTCCCATGGCGGTTCCATGACAAACATAACGATGTCATTTCCTCTCTCGGCATGGCACCAGTGTACCGTCTGGGCCTTGGGCATCACAGCCGCCTGCCGCTCCTGTACTCCAGGAGCTTCCTGTTCGAGGGAGGCGTCCAGGCGCCTCGTTAAGTGATTATGATACAGGCGGTTTGTCCGCTCTCTGGCGACCCCTGCTGGCCATCTTCCACCATTGGGGGCAGATTGTAAAGCTACCTGCTCTTTATCATCTCGGCCGTTGCATTATTTATTCATTCGACGATTCGCAAACAAGACGGATTATTGTCCCTTTCATCCTTTAACCATTTGAAGGTGGTGGAGGGATAAGGGGAAGGGAGGGTGGCAAAATTATGTTTGCGTGAATTATTTAAGTGGGACCAGAGTGAATGCCTCGGAAGACATGGGGACCGCGATCAGAAGGTTCTAGAAGCCCGTGGGGATGGCCTTTGATTTTGTAGATATAGCAGCATGTGTAGCAGCTGTAAAATGAGGAGGTTGGGGTGGGGGCGGTAGCCATGCCTGAGGCCGGTCTGGTGGAACTGTGTGATCCCCCGTTTGTCATCCGTTTGCGGCTGCGGAGGCCCCCTCATCCGTGACGTGACGGATGGCCGTGCGCCCTCTCAGCGATGGAGCCAGCTGGTGTCCTGGAGACACGCCTGCACCCTCTGCCCTCAAGGTGCTCCTCACACTGGGGCGGGAATCAAGACACGGGGGTCCGGCAGAAAGGCCCGGTGTGTCATAGTGCGTGCGGTGTCTCAATAGGGCCCGACGATCAACGCCGACCCTGTGCCACAACGCTAGTTGGCACATTTCTTGTTCTGTGACCCGATCACCGAGCACCAAAGGATTGTTTTCGGAAAGAGACCTTGGGAAAAGCTTAAAGATAGTTCAGTCACAGAGGAGATGAGCAGCAATTTAAGTTTAAGGAAGCAGTCACTACCAAAGTTTTAACATTTTAATTATCTTTGTTGTAAGTGACGTTTTCGAGGAAACGTAGTAACGCTTTCTAGCTGCTCAACATCTAACACCTGATACTCTCTATAGACCATCCTTGCTGTTGTGGATTTATGAGACCTAGGTGGTATCTCAGAAAGGTTCTGAAGGTCCCCTGAGGTCGTGCGTCTGTGTGTTCTCCTCGTTCAGGTTAGCGCCCTGGGTCAGGAGGTGGCGGAGCTGGGGCGGGGCCTCAGACTGCTGATGGAAAGAGTGATCTCTGCCCCCCAAGCCCTGCAGTTCTGGCCTGGCCATTGCGTGGGCAGCATCCCGCCCCGGGGCCAGCATTCCCCGGCCTGTGTGCAGTGCAACCAGTCAGGCCAGGGGGTGAAGCAGGGTGCTGGAACGTTCCGGCATCTCCTGTGCCCCTCAACAGCAGCGGACGCAGCGGCCTCATGCTTGCCTCCCCGCTCTCAGCCAGGTGACCCTTTCCGCTCCCCCTACGACCTTCCCCCTGCATGCCCTTTACCAGAGCCTTCCACCCGGACCCTGCTCAGCGTTCCTGTTTCCTGGAATCCAGAGGGACCTCTATCGGATCACTGTCAGAGCCCACGGAGTTTACCTTCCGGAGCGCTTGCTTCCACAAGTGAGGACCCAGCTTCAGACTCCTAGTAGAAGTCCTTTTGTGCAGGGGCCCAGCTGCCGGTTTGAGCCCCATTACTGTTGTCATGCCACCTGTGGGCCAGGACTGAACAGATCCACGGATGGCTGGAAAGAGACACGTTTGTGGAAGCATGTGACCGAGGGACGTGAATGTAGCTTTAAGTGGCAAAGACACTCGATCACAGGCAGACGCATGCAAGCTGCCTGGATGTGAAATAGAGGAGGACTTACTGCCTGCTCTTTGGGATGGTGGTGGGGATTCGGATGGGGTCCTGCCCTATTTCGTCATGCTGTTTTTCGATGATGGGACTGTCACCCTGCATGCCAGCATCTAAAATGTTCAGCTGAGTAGCACCAATAGATACCCCAAATTGAAGCATGTCTCTCCTCGTGAAAGCATCTGCCCCATTAGCCAAGAAAAGCTGGGAAGGAAGTTACTATTTTTATAAGGACAACAGGCATTTATTTAAATATAGGTTCTAAATCATACAACTTAGAGAAAGGATCTATTCCACCTTCTGTGGACTGACTGTACCTCGGTCCTGACCTCCTAAAATCTCCTTTTGTAAAGGAGGGGGGTACCATGTCCACGATCAAAATGGAGGGCAGCTACGACTCTCTGTTTCTGCACTGGGGTAGTGTCTTTAGACTTCATATGCAATGAATATATCGAAGCAGAGGGTCTCTTTATTTTTTCATCTCCTAGATGACGGATTTTTTGGATGGCGAGCGTGTTTCGGACAGGACCGGTTTCCTGGAAAGTCTGGATGTAACCAGAGCCCTGGGCTATGTCTGCCCTTCTCATCCTAAAACTGTTCATCTCTCTTATTTTTAAAGTTCCTCAACAAAAACGCATTATTCTAATAAATATGAAACTCCACAGCTCTTCCAGATCAACTGATTTATTTGGCTGTTGATGTGTTAAATCCTGCCTTAAATCCTGTCATAAATATCAGCTCCGGGTTGGAGATTCTGCGTTTCTACGGAGAAAAAGGTATGAAAATTCTGAAGACGGGAAAAATGAGCATTTCCTGCAGCCAGAATCTTTTCTTTTAAATATTGCACAGTGTCGTAGGGGAGTTTGTTATATGTATGAGGTTATTAGTGTTGGATGGTGAGTGGCAGGTCTTTTAGGGCAGGTGTGGTGATGCTGTTATCACTCTGCACCGTTTACTGTGTGTCTCTCTCTCATGGGCGTCCGCCTCTCGTCCCGCTGCAAACACCTGCTCCGAGCACAGCTGGCTCAATAGCCGTCGACGGACGGAGCGTCACCTAATCCGGGGGGAAACGGGGGGAGGCTGGCGCCTTTCCTGCCATGCGAGAGGTGCGTGATCAACTGCATGGCAGCCGGGCCCACCTGCCGGCCTGATCTAGGGCGCTCTGAACATGGACAATGGGCCCCGTTCTCCAAATGATGGCCAGACGAGGGCGTCTTGTTACCCACATTATCTGAAACCCCGCTTTACCAGCCCCAGGTGTCTGTAAGGAACATACTGCTTGGCTTCAGCACTTCATCCATTTTTGATTCCTCTAGTTCCTCCTGTCTGCTTGAGGGAGGTGCACTTTGCGTACAATTTAACTCATGTTTCATTTAGTGGTTTCTGCTTTCCTTTCTCTCATTAAATTAGAGTGGCATCAGATGCAGAGGGTAGGGACTGTCGAGACATCAAGAGCCTATAACTGCTTGGTGCTCGGTGGGCGCTATTGGAGAGAGTGTGCCATCTGCTGACATATAATGTCGTTTAAGACTCTGTTGGCATTACAGCTACAAAACCTTTTTGTATTAGATAGGTCGTATCACAGTCGTTGATGTCCTGATCTGACATGATCAGAGATAGAAGGGTTCAGCTCACCATGTCTTTTTTAATGATACAGAAACAAACTTGTAATATGTTGTGGAGTGTTAATGTTGGATTTCGGGACACGGGGGGGAGGTTGCATTTTACCTCACCCAAGCAGTTTGCCCACAGCCATTGTGCAAATCTTTTGGTGATTAAGTTAAATCTCTGTCAACCGTTGTGAAAGTTGTGCTGTGTGACCATCCTGATGGTACCAGTGTGAAGGGGGATTTAAAAAGGGATTGTATCTCCATCAGCAGCAGCCTGACCAGCTTGTGAAAAGTCACATGACGGGAAATGGATGAGAAGTCATAGGAACTAATAGTAAAAGATGAAATTAAATTAGCAGGGAATATTACCCAGCAAATGTAAATTACAGGGCCACTAATGAGTCAGAAATTATGCTGTAAACTACGCCATATGTAATTCTCCAGTGACAGACACAAGCTGCTTAGTGAGACTGATAAGATTCCTACATCACGTTCATGAAGGGTATATATTACTGGCCATGATATAACCTTACATAATGAATATGACAGAAATGTTTGCTTATCAGTAACCTGGCCTCATAAATTAGACATGTTAACCCTGGTAGATGGAAGAAGGATAGACACCTATTACTAATACATAAATCCATATTTATATTTTTAAAAATTCATGTCATGAAGTACATTGGTAGTTTTTCACAGGCTAAGTGTACTTTTTGCTATATCTGCACGTTCTCCACACACTCCTTCCAACAGCGTGATCTCGGATTTGGGAAAATGGGTTTTAATACAATGTGCAGTCTCCCTTTGTCACGAGTGTGGACCATATCGAAGCGGCCTTGAGCTTTATTCGGCCTTTACTCCGCGCCTCTGATCACAAATTTGCCATTGGGGGACCATGTGACCCATTCCCATTCAAATGGGCAACATTTTTGCAATTCAGTTTCCCCCGGATTGCCAAGTAATTGTACACCAGGACCTTTTTTTATTAGGCAGTGTGTTTATCCTTCTCTTTGCAGCGTACATTGGAACAAGATGTCCTACTTTCCTAAATAGTTTTTCAAATGTGTTTCATTTACTGTAAGTATAGAAAAAAAATTCTAATTCAGAAAATGTTGTTTCCCAGTTAAAGTTGATGGAAAATAACTGGTGCTAGAAAACATGACAGGGTTGCTAAATGGAAACTTGGACACGGACCAGTTGAAGATGAAAATTCCCATGCAGCAGTCAAAAGGTGTGACTACCTGTCAGACCTCAAAGCATGAACCTCCATCAGGCGTTCGGCCCATGGAAATGAGGTTCGTGAAATAAAATTCTTAACCAACATGACACAACCAGACCCAGATCTTGGCCTGTGTTTTTCAAACTTTATTTGTTCTGTGTAGGGTTACCACCTAATCCATGTCGATGGGGGGGGGGGGGCACTATGAGCTACTTCAGGTTTTACAAACTACCTTAAAACTGAGGCTCCTGTGCTCAGCTAATTAGTTCAGTTCATCTTGTGCTTTTACTGGTTTGTTTCATTGATTGAAAGACTCATCCAGCTGTCTCGCATTATCATTAGTGACACATGCATTATCATAGCAGACTGACCAATCAGCACACAGCAAGAACTCGGTGCTAAAGAGAAATCCAGGTCTTTTTAATTGAAGTGGTAGCTTACAAACACTGTCCTAGATCACAGTGTCCCCCCTGACATGGAGGAGGTGGTCACCCTAGTTCATTGCTACCTGTTTTACAGACTGGACTCGTACCAATACGTCACCGCATGTTTGACTAGTTATAAGCTTAAACAAGATGATAGGATTAGATTTGAGCACAGAAAGCCTAGGCACACATAACTCAGCTCTAATTGATTGCTGATTTAGAGCTATGGGGGCATAGTAATACGCTCCACCCCCCCCCCCCACACACACACACCCACACCCACACACACCCTGAGTGAATTACTGTGCTCTGGATCCACCTTAGCCAGCCACGGTGACCCATATTAGTGTACATTCATAGTATGCATGTTGCGGGCATGAGAAAATCCTTTTACGTCTGTTTATTAGTTGAAATGATATGTGTATTTGTGTATTATCACTGAATTTGTTTGCACACCTTTCAGGTGTTGCTTATATTATGTGATATTTGGGTACAGATTTGACTACCATCCAAACCAAACTTCAAAGTTTGCAAATGTAGAATAATTTACTGGGATTTGATGCCATATGGTCATAATGACCATTAGCACAGAATATTGTCACCAGTATGACAAAATTTGCTGCCTAGCTACTTTCCCTCCAAACTCAGGTAAACTTAATTGTCCTCGAACCACATTAAAACGGTCAAACTGGGTGTGGCTATTTGGCAGAGCTACACCCATGACATTTTTTAAATTATAAACTCACTCATAAAGATCATTACTGGGTGACACGATATGTTATATGCGATATGATTTTCTGTGGCTTAAACTAAAGAATTCAGCATAAAGGCCATGACTGCTAATACCCCCCCCCCACTGCTCCTGATTTACCCTTTTTCCTGATAAACTCCCGATTTTCCACACCCACACTTTTATGATCATGAGATGATAAAATCCCCCTTCCCACTCTACAAATTCAGTCCACTAAATCTTCCTATTTTTCATGGACTAATGTTGCCAGGTATGACAAAGGTAGAATCTGTAACACTTTACTTAAAGCTCTCATCTATAATGCATTACTGATACCTTCATAATGCATTATAATGGTCAGTAAAAGAATTAAGGATGCTTTGTACTGCTGTATGAAGCTATTTATGGTGCACTATAGATGAGAGCTTCATAAAGCATTCATAATGTGTAATAAACATGGCTATAATGTGTTATGCCTCTATAAATATTTATAGCCATGTTTATAATGCTTTATGAATGCATTATAATGTGTTATGAATGTGTTCATGGATTGTTATAGACATAGCATCCATAGAAAGTGTTACTGTAAAATCCAAGATAACAATGAGCCATTGACTTTTCACCCTTTCATTGTCTCTTTTGGGAACACCTGCATCGTTTGCACTGGGATTATCTTGACAGCGTTATCACTGATTAATTCTAGCAGGAAGTCGGCGCTCCTCGCTCACAAACTGCCTTGTTTTCCGTCCTGTTTCCCCTAGACTCTCTCAGATGGTGCTTAGGCCCGGTGTGATGAACCTGCCCTGTCACCTGCAGCACATTTACAGCCCCCGGGGGTGTCTGCCAGTGGGTGTCATGCTAATTGTCCGCATAATAAATTCACATTTCTACATCCACACTACCAGCGGTTGTAGCAAAAATGTAAATGAAAAGTTGGCGACGTCTCGCATTAAAGAAACAGGGGCAGAAAATGTGTTTATCATTTTCTCATTCTTCTCACTGTTCCAGCAGATCCTCTGACTGGTAGCCCCTGGACCTGTTGTTCCTGTTTCTGTCACTCCAAACCCCTCCCTTTGCAACTCGGTCCCTGTCACGCACCCCAATAACTGTTCTTTTGACCCTGACATGGATGTACAGCTGAAAAATGGATGGTTGGATGAAGGATGGTGTCTGTTTGGACTGTGGTGAAACAAATTCAATGAGTATATTTTGTTCACAACAGTTTTGCTGACGTAGATGTAGTTGTAAATCCATGATCTCCCATCCACTGTGGACTATAGTGGCATCTGAGAGACATTCTGCGGTTATTATTGTGTATTATTGTGGGGGAGGGGGAGGGTCAACAGGAGCTGTGTACCTGGGCTTGATTTCTGTCCTCCTTTCTGCTTTTATGATGTTCTGCCAGTGTGGTTTGGTTCTGTGATGTTTTTCAGTAGCCCAGCCATGCTTTGGTCCTGTTTTATTGTCTTTCTTCCCCAAAATTGCTTCGCTCTCATGACACACTACTGGCATTACGTTTTTCTCACTGAAAAACAAAACAAACATCGTTGCCGACCAATCTCCAAAAGTGCATTATTTCAGGGGCTTAAAAAACGCACTTTGCCAGAAACTGCTTTATAAAATAAACCCAAAGCAACGTAATGAGGCACCGCTAGTACTTCCAATAGAAATCTTTACACAGCCATCAGTGAATAGCTCAGTGTTTTAAACGGACTTACGTGGATCGTTTCCAGCGAGGCAAATATGTCAGTCCCAGCAAGAGAACCCAATCTCGCTTTATATTCACAATTAACAATGATATTAGTTAGCTATAGCTATCTAGCGATGAATGTGAAGTTGTTAAAATTAGCATTATAAAGTAATCTATACAAACAAATACCAGTTAAATCGATGATTTCATAAAGCATCTTCATCTTCGAATCAGTAGACAGAGAAGAAAGGGTGTATTCCATCTATCGTAAAAAATCACAATCGTCAAAAATTGGACATATGTCACTTTTTTACGATACGTATGAAAGGTCTGACTGTATATGGAACTTCTATGGAAGTTTCTGTTTGATTGCTGCGGTCGTTTCTTCCCACTAAGTGATCGGTCAGCTGAAGCAAATTGCCTAAAAAAAGACACAATCCCACACAAAAACACACTTCAAACATAATACAGGCTACATAACATTTAACTAATAAACGCCCCCTTATTCTCAGCCTAAGATAAAATAGGTACTTTATTCAGTATCTTGAACAGCTCATCATTGTGACATAATTTGTGGTAGTATGACTCGTTTCACTGATCACTTAAACCCACCAATTAAACCTGATCATGTCTCTCAGGATTGGTGAGCCCTCATGAATATTCATTAAATGGTAACCGGGCAAGGTGTATTCTTGGATAAAAATCATTGTAAAGATCCAGCAGAGGGTCTGTAGTGCAGACAAGGAGAAACTGGATGACACGTTTCTAATGAATATTCATGAATAAGAATAGAAAAAAGTTAAAGAAACACTTAACCCTTACATCCGCTTTGGGGTCCTGTATGACCCCAATGGGATAAAATGGGGTGCAGAAATGTGAAAAAACGAGCTATCAAAAAATGCTGACAGACTAACGTTTCGTTTTGCCATCTTT
>JAAGVU020000045.1:1631226-1642509 GCA_011763525.2 Mormyrus iriodes | reverse complement strand
ACCATTACCTAATGAACATGGGGATTCCAGGAAGGCAGAAATGCAGTCGAGACCATAACCCAATCCTGACCCCTCCCCCCCCCCCCCCCCCCCCTTTTGGAGTTTGCATTTGTTTGCTTGCTTTTGACACGGGGTCATCTTGACATGTGACACGCTCTCAGCCAAGCCTGCATACAAAGGTCCCAGTCAGATAAAGGAGTGTCTGGTTACATTAAATTATACATATATAAAAACACAAAACATACATACAAACGGACGTAATGCTTTGCCCCTCCACACCCAAATATACACACACACACACATTATGATGTCTTCATACAGAAAGGTCTTTGTTACTTATGCCTTGCACTAACGACGCTCATGAATATTCCTTGTCATAATTACAGTCGCTGTGATATATAAATAATATACTGTAAATAGGGTGTTGCAATGTAGTCTACTTTTCAATTTACAATTTACAGGACTAATGCTTGCTAGGGAGTTGTCTAGATAATCATATAAAACTGTACAGTGACCAGAAGCTGCTGTACTACGGGTTTGGAGTTTTTTCACAAAATGGTTAAATATAATCAATGGTGATCTTTATAAATGTATGTAGTGTTATTAACAAATGAAATTGAATTTCCTTAGTGGTCTGTCTTGTACTTCAGCCCCCCTTCCCCCCCCTCCCAAAAAAAAAGTCATGATGTATATTTTTAACATTTATTTTACATTGCACTAATTCTTTTAGCATATAAAACAGCATTTCACTCATTTCACAATATTAGCCTGGATTTGTAACTACACTAGAAAGTATACACTTAACTGCTAAAACAAGACAAAAGCTAAAATGATTAAAAGAACTAGCAGTCTCTTTAACAATGGTATTGTAATGATGTTTGGAAAAAAGTTTAACCACGACAAACCAGTGGGTCTTTATATTCAGGTGCTAGTCAGTGAGTAAGTAATGAACAGGGGTGTACCTCTTATGTACAGTCTATGAATTGTTAATGCAGCCCAAATAGGAAAGAATTGACACAGTTGTCAGTTACCTGGGAAAATCATACCAATAAATGGCCGTTAATTGATCAGTGTACCACTTGCATGAAGCCGATACTGGATTATAGTATTTTTTTGTTTTATAATTAAAAAAAAATACACGTTAATTTCCATATGAAGTGGAATGGGGGCCCTGATTTGAAAGTGACAGGGGTTATGTGAGGATCTATTAATGCTTCCATCCATCTTCTACCCACTTAACCTGGTCGGGGTCATTGGAATGTTCCATTTATGATTCTTACTTTTTTAAAGCATTTTATATTGCAGGGGTGTTCTTGCAGATTGTTGCCACCAGGGGCTTTGTAGTCTGTTTCCACTCTCTCCTTGTGTTCCAATGATGGCCGCATTTTTTTTTTTTTTTTTTTTTTTTTGCTGGATGCATTTTATGGGTCCACACCAGCTCCCACACGGCCTCCTGTCACTGAATTCCAGTTGCATGCCAAGCCCATCCTATTCTGTTGCTAGCCTCGCCCATCTCCAGTCTGAGTCCTGTTGGTACCCTTTAGCCTCACTACTCACCTGAAATGTGTGTTTATTGGGGTGCAAAAAGAGCAAAAATGCAGGGGTGGCTCATATCCACAAATATCTTTTATGCCTTGAGTTCAGGTGACAAAGTGGTCCAGAGATGGCTGGAATGGCACCGTGACCATATGATCTACCCTGGTGACAACAGGCTTGCTTTCCTTACGGGTTAAGGGATTTTTGGCTGTGGTTGCATCCCATTCAGCACACTTAAGGCTGAGCATGCTGAGATACTACACACTTTGGTGACATATTTTGATGTACAATGCAAGTGCATAAATATGTAAAAAGCATAAGTGCTTGGGGATTTCTTGAAACCAATGGGAAACACTTCATATCTGAATGGGTAAACGAGATGCATTACAGCTATGCTGTGATTTGTCTTGGTTGTGTTTGGGGTTGAAGCCTGGGCTGTATAAACATTCGTTATATGACTTTGCACACTTTCACTGAAACTTCTTTGGAGGTATGTTGGGCTCTGATAAGGCGACAGACTTTCTCGTGTTTGTCACTGATGCAGTGCATTATGGTCTATATACTTAGCCAAAGACCACTTCCAGGGGGTATTTGGCGAAGAGTGGATTAAGTGCACGTCATACGCACTGCTCTTCGTTTACCTGAGGAATGGGGCACCCTTGGAAGCTTATGTTAAGCACATGGACATGCACGCCATGTGTGGTAGTTTGTAAGTGTGGACCAAATAGGACAAATGGGACACAGCCGGTGTCTCCCTGAAAGCTGTGGGAAGGGGCCCAGACCAAAATGGAGACGCAAATGTATAGAACCCAGTCAGATCAGTGCAGATTAAGATTTCCATGGAATTTTTCACGTTATTAATATATTCTACAGTCATAGTTCATCAGAACAACTCTGAGATGGGGTTATAAAAAAAAATCTAATACATTAAAAGTTTGTTGCTTTAAGAAATGACCCAGGACGGCTGCTTGCTTACATTTTCACCTTGGCGTTTTCATTAATTTGTCAGCATACAGAGTGTTCGTGTGTTTATAAACGGAGGGGAGAATAACCTGCAAATTCTGGACAGAGACCAGTGAACCTCGTCATTAGCTCTAATGAGTTTATTTTGAAAACTAAAGTCGTATGCAGTTAATTAAAATGCTATGGCAATGTGTATGAAGGCTGTCAAACATTTTATTTTACAATACGTTAGGCATTATTGACTAAACTACAGAGGGAATCCAGATGTTACAACACTACACATTTAAAAATTTTAGCATAGAATGCACTGTAAATGTGGGTACCTCGAACTCTGTACGTGAAAATACCTAAACCTTTTAGTAAAATGCTCAGAAATTCGGCGTCACACATCAGCCACGATTTTTTTTTGGGCTGTGGATGAAAACGGCGATCTCCAACTTTAGTTGTACATCATCTTTTTTGGGTACAGCAAACTTTGGCTTGAAAATGTAAGTGTAAAAAAAAAAAAAACTTTCGGAGGGGACATCAACTTTCCCCAAAATATAACGCTCACCGCATGCGGTATTATAAATAAAATGGCACAATCCCTCTGTATATTATGTATTCCAGTGCAATACCTAGTTGTGTTTAATAATGATTAAAATTATGAGTGTATTTGACTAATTTCCGAGCAAAGTGGAGTTTGTTCCGTATTGGCTGCATTTAGTTAAAGAACAAACCCACTTGGCTTTTTCAGGTTTTGCTGGTGCGGCAAAGATGTCACCGTTTAACGGATCGCATTTGACCTTGAAATTCTTCCCACAAATGGTTGCATTTTTGTGACCCCTTTGAATCATAGCGCAATATCCATTTTGTCTTCCCCTAGTGGAGGAACGATAGGCTTACAATGACACATAAAAAACAAGGATGAGCGCCATGTCTGATCCCACAGTTGAGGAATAGAGAGGGGCATCTGGCGCTTGCGACTCGGCATTCCTTTTTGGGGGTCGCTTTCCAGGATGTCCGAGAGCACCGGCACACAGCAGGGCTCTCCGGCAGTAGGAGCGGCAGGTTCGGCTCCTGCGGCTCCCGGAGCTGGAGGAACGGAGTGCTCCGGTGCAACTGCTGGATCTGATAGTATTGCCGTGAAAAAGGCGCAGCTCTGCTCTTCTCCGCGTCCGAAGAAACTAGAGAAACTCGGTGTGTACTCTTCCTGCAAGGTAAGATCTCATCAATTTTACCGGCTCCGGTGAAAATCCGCACAAGTTGCGAGCCGCATACTCCGCGAATACTCCGGGTTTGACACATAACTAGCTTGGAGGCTCATCAGATAATCTACAAGGTGTCAGGATAAAATAATTTCATGACAAGATGTCACACTTGGTCCGCTTTTTGTAGTTATCGAAAATGCAGTGGTCGAGAAAGTGTGTAACTACGCGGCTAATGTTATAAAACAAGGTTTATACATTATGCAATTGATAGTGTCAAGGGGGAGGAGTGGACGTAAACACACACTTGGCTGGGAGTCAAGCGTGGAGCTTTACTGTGCATGATTGCAGCTCTCAGGGTTAAGCGATCGCTGCCGCGGCTGGTGTCGCCGGATGAAATGTCACAGCCGCGTAATGTTTCATTTGCACGGCCCGTCGTGCGGCAAAAAGGGCATATATAGCGGCGCGGTTTTTCCGCGGTCCGAATGCGCCGTCTTTGTTTTGACAGGGTGACAGCTGCGGGAGGGGGGCGGGGGCGCGCGGGTGAGGGGGGGTGCGCGCTCAGAGGGCGGAGTTTGTTTTTGTTCTTCGGCGCACGTTCTGCCTACGGCTCGAGACGGAAAGTAGCGCGCCAGTAGCGCGCGGGCCGCCCGCGAGAGGCCGGAGGTCCCTTGTGCTGCCAGGCACGGCCATCTTCTCCGCCTTCGTCAGCAGGAACGAAACAAAACTTTTGCCACAGTTTCGTGTTTGATTCCCACATTCAGTTATGTATCCGCGCTTGCGGACTGCAACTATATGTATCCATAGTTATTGAGCCACAGCTGACTTTGAATTGTTGGAATTCGACTAGCATGTTTATTAACAAATTGTTGACAACGTGAGGTGGGTGTCGACATGATAAAAAAGATATCCATATACATTTTAAATGTGCATTTAAATTAAAAAAATGACACCGACAATTAGGGGTCACGTAACACGAATTATTTTTTGTCAGTTGAAATAAGCTGCAGTCTAAGACTGGATTTGTAACTGGTAAATTGTGGAAGATTATTTGATAAGACTTGTTTGTCCTCCTTGTCCTCCTTCACATGGAATTCTTATGTCTTTGCCAATGTCAAAGTTAAAAGCATCAACACTCTTCTTGCCCTGTTTGGTCATTGTTCAGTCAGCATCTATGACCAGTCACAGAAAATACTATATTCTGAAAATTTATGTTTTGAAGATTTTTTTTAGGTCTTTCATCACAACTCTGCCAAATGCCAGTTTGTGACCTTCCTGCCTGCTGGATCCTTTTGTGTTAGTGATTATTCCAAGGAGGAGAAAATTGTCCATAATCTCCAGGGGTTCTCAGTTATTTTTCCTTAAGGTCCACATTCAAGCAGCGACACAAAGTCAAGGTCCACTGTACCCTATAACATTATTTGGCGGTGCTGGGGATGGTCCCCCCTGTAGATTTCGCCAGCTGGGATGGATCGACAGGCTGGGTGGTAGGCCAGATTGATCACGCGGCCTACATTAAATTGCGTTTCGGTCTGCCTTCAGCAATAACACCAAAAGCTATCTGCACATCCTGCAGTCACGATGGGTCGTGGGGTCAGCTGAGGTAGATGTGTAGCCCTTTAACAAATGGTCATGTGATCTTGGGATGCTCATACAGCCAGTCAATGGCACGCAGCCTCCATTGTGTACTATGCATCTTCCAGGCTGAGGGAGCATGCAAGTGCAATGGCTGGAAGAGCCAGAACCCCCCACCGACACCACCGAGTACAGAGCAACAGTCTGCAGCCGTAAACCTGACTGAGCCTTGCCGCAGCTGTACTCATGCACTAGGTGAGGCGGGGGGCTTCAAGGGGGTTGGTGGGGGACCTCAAGGGGGGTGGCAGGGGACACACTATAAAGACTTGTCTTTGGCTGAAATCTCGTGCCTCTTCCTGACCCTGCCGTTTTGCTGACAGCTGACCATGTGACTCACTTGGAGAATGTGTCAGAGGAGGAGATGAACCGCCTGTTGGGGATCGTGCTGGATGTGGAGTACCTCTATACCTGTGTGCACAGGGAGGAAGACCCGGACACTAAACAAGTGTACTTCTCTCTATTCAAAGTAGGTTGGGCTGGGTGTCATCTGGTTTATTTATCTACGCTTGTACCCATGGTGACTCATGACCGCGTGACACTATATGTGATGGAGGTTCCTGGAAGTTTTTTTCTGCTTTTGAGAAAGAAAATGAAGCTCATTTTTAAAACAATATTCAGAAACCCTGATTCCAAAGCACGTTCCGAAGGAATAATACCTTGGTGGTGCACTTAAATAGTTATTTAACATTACACTTTAGACACTAGACATGGTAACACACAGGTGAAGAGCTAGGATTTTCAGAATAGTGAAAATAATAATACTGCAGCAGGGGCGGTGCTAGAAATTTTGGGCCCTATGAAAGCATATCATGTTGTGCCCAAACCCCCAATCCAGTTATGTTTCAAATATTTTAGGGCCCTTGACACTCAGGGGCCCTTGGAACAATCCTAACTTCTTCACCCTTAACTGTTGTGTATTTTACTTCTTCCGTTCTAAATTCTAGAATCTATAGAATTTAACCTCATTTTGAAAATGGACTGGGGTCACTTTAACCACAAAAATAACACAGGGGTTAACGACGCCCCTGCCTGTCAAGTGGTATTAGTAGCGGTAGAACCATAGTTTTTCATGCTGGGCTTTGCAATGTTCTGACCATTCACAGCCAAATAACCAGTGACCTGCCCGTTTGCCTGTCTTGTTTCTCCCTTCCACAGCTCCTCAGAAAGTGTATTTTGCAAATGGGAAAGCCGGTGGTGAAAGGAGCCCTGGAGAGCCCTCCTTTCGAAAAGCCCAGCATTGAACAGGCTAGTGCTTTGAAATCGGCATTCGTGTCCTTCTCACAGGGCTTATGTCATGTGAAGGATGTGGTGCTGTGGTTTTAATAATCTTCTGTTTTGTCATCTTCATTTTTTGCTGGCAGGGGGTAAATAACTTTGTTCAGTACAAGTTCAGCCACCTCCCCAGCAAAGAGAGGCAGACTATTGTAGAGCTGGCAAAGATGTTCCTCAACCAGATTAACTACTTACCGCTGGAGTCGCCAACCCAGAGGAGACAGCGGCCGCCAGGTGACGATGCTGCCGGATATAAAGTCAACTACACCAGGTCAGTGGTTGCTAGTTGATGATACAGGCATAACTGGTGTAATTGCAGATTTGTCAGATTTAACTTTTACCAAGACTGCCGAAAATTAACGTTTTTGTCTTCTTTGCATGAAGATAAGTAAAAAAACCTGTCATTAAAATGTTATTTTTGCAGGTGCATTAAAATTATTCACTTTTGTCCAAATCAATGTACAAGTGAGGGAGACGATGTTTTGTATAACAGAAAATGTATATATTTGTAATATTTATGTATTAATATTAATATTTATTAATTATATAATTATACTAATATTATAATTGTTAACATATATTACCTGCTACTGTAGAGAGAAAAGTACAGAGATTTCGATAAGAAAAAGGTGGATTTAAAAGCAGAAATTGAGACTTTAAAATGAAAATGGCAGCGATCTTTGCAGGACAGAATGTAGCCGAGCTTAACAAGTTTGACGGAATTTTTTCTCGCACCGGCTGGTGCTGGTCCTCAGTGTAAGATATAATTTAGGTGTCTCAGGTAATGGGCAGCAGGTCATGACATGGAGAAGAACACTCAGTAATGGCTGTGTCTGGCAGTCTATAGGGGGTTAGCTGCACTTTGTAGTGGATTGAGTGGGAATAAGTGGGTCAGCGCTCATTGATGCCCTGTATTTGTGGCCCACAAGTTTACCTCCTCATACACCAGGTCATCCCAAGCTGGAAATATCCCAGACCATGCCCGTTGCCACATTCTGGCACCGAGAATTGTTGTGTGGCACTATGAGATGAATGGGCGTGTTGAGATGCGCCCAGGCTCACATCCCGGGGCAGGTTCCCACGCCCAGTATTTTTACTTGTATTTTTGGTAATAACGGGCTGGCTGTTCAGGCAGCAGAGCTGATGACGTGGTCTGCCCGCATCTTCTCGGCGAACTCGCAGGTGGCTGTGCTACTGCAAAGTGCCGCAGTTCTGCGACAGCCTGCCGCGGTACGAGACGACGCAGGTGTTCGGCCGGACACTGCTGCGCTCAGTGTTCACAGCGATGCGCAAGCAGCTGTTGGAGCAGGCGCGGCAGGAGAAGGACAAGCTACCCCCGGAGAAGCGCACGCTCATCCTCACACATTTCCCGAAGTAGGCTCCGCCCTCTCAAGTTTTCTGCCTCGACAAGGCCCCACCCCTAGTACAGACTCCACCTACCATAGACCCCACCCCTTGATCCTTTTTATCGTGAAGGTCACATCTACTCTCAACCCTGTTGTTATCTACACTGTTTTTTAACACCTCCTCTAGATCTTCATCACATTAATCAGCATCATCTATACACGTGTAGCATTATCCCATTTTCCTCATGACTGGTTTTCATGTGTATGTATGCAGGTTCCTGTCCATGCTAGAAGAGGAGGTGTACAGCCACAACTCCCCCATCTGGAGTGAGGAGTTTCTTGAGGGAACGTCGGGTAGTCAGATGCCCATCCACACGGGTAACCTGGCCAGCCACCTGACCCCTATAAATGGGAAGATGGTGTCAGTCATTGCTATCTTGAGCTTATCACATGGGGTAAAGGACTACTTGAATGGGATGGCAGTCCATCATATGACACCAGTAGGGGCACTAGTTTAGGGACATCTGTCCACACAGAGAGTAGGGGGAGTCAAACCCTGTGTGAGGGTACAGTGTTATCCACTGAGCCACTGTGCTGCCTGCATAGAACTAATGCATAGTGGAAATTGTTTCATTGCTCAGCATATCTATCCATAACGACTTACATAAACTGAAATGTCATGCTCATGCTTAGAATTTTATGATTTAGTTCTATATGTTTTAAAGAGGCAATTCAGGTAAATTACTTTGCTCAAGGACTATTGACCAGCAGTTTATTTAACCAGGAAGGTCTTTTTGAGATTAGAATTATCTAAACGATGTCACTACTGTACAGACTTGATCCAGTAAGAAAATAAAAACAGTGATGCATAACTGAACAGCATATAGAATGCACAGCAAGGATATACATTTAAATAGCCGAATATGTCCATTTCAGTATTGTATGGAATTACACTTATTCAAGTAACAAGCACAGTTGACCATGTGTCCATAGTTACAATTTTTCCGGTGCTTTACAAACTCTGGGAGCATTAAAAGGTGACCTTTTAGCATAGTTGTTAACTGCTAGTGGCAACCTGAATGGAGTGTAAAACTTTAAGATAAGTGGGTAATTTACCTATAACAGCATTAGATACAAACGCTGCCTGCAAATAGTTAATGACTTCTGCCTCAGTTATTATATTTTCATTTTGAATTTCTAATGAACCATAATGAAGCATAATAAACAGAATTAAGACCATGTAAAACAGAGGTGACTATATGCATATTTTTTCCTTGTAGCTGTAGTAACAAAGAACACATTTATTTTGCCTTAAAGGAAAAACATGATTTACATCTAAAATCATAACCCAGTTTCCGCTAGATAATCTCAAGTAAATTATTAATTTGAGCTGTTTTATAATCAGGTTATATTTAAATATTTGCAAGATGATGTTCCTAATTTATTTGCACATTTGTAAAAATTGATACAATTAACTGTTTGTTGAGAATGACTCATAGATTTGTGCATCAATTGTAATTCACTAATGAAATAATACAATTATTTTAACAAGTTAAGGTAAAACTGACTGATGAGATGTCTGAACCTTTTAAACAGATAATGAGAGAGGCATATTATATTTATTCAGTATTTCTGTTGGAATTCATAAAGGCAGAGGAATAAAACAGGACCCAAGACTGCGCCATGCAGAACCCCTGCAGTAATAAGAAGACAGGATTGATTTATGACTTATATTATTTGTGATAGGTAGTTTCTTAAAAATGGAATAGTCATATTCCCTCTTAATTTCTATTAGTGATCAGCGCACCTCCCAGACCACTTTCCTACAGCACAAGCCCTCTGACTGTGGATCATCTGAACTGCGGGAGTGTCAGTCCAGTCCGCAAACCCATGTCAATTCTTGAGCCCAGTCAAGGTACTGTAGACTTGTTTCAGGGTTTTCAAAGAAACAGTACTGTGTTCGAGACTCCCTGTATTTTTGTCCTATCAACAGGAACATTATGGTATTATAATTGTATTGGTTGTTATGGTATAATAATTTTGGTTGTGTTCCACTGTTGCCATGCCACTCTGTAGCAGGAGAGAAACGGAAGCCGACAGATTCTCTCATGCACGAGGAGGCCAAGAGGCCCAAAGTGATGGGTGACATTCCACTTGACCTGATTAATGAGGTCATGTCCACCATCACAGACTCTTCCTCCATGCTTGGCCCAGAGGTAAGTAGTACAAATGTTACAAATGTAAATAAATAGCAGATGGTGGTATGAACTTAATTACCCTGTGTGTCTTTAAAACTGACCTAGTGATTAACTTTAATGGATTAGGTAGATAAACTAAAAGATAGAAGCGAAAACTATTTTGTCCCTGCAGTGATTAATCAGCCTAGCTATTACAGCGATAAAAACAGAAACCATGCGTTTATCGGAGTATCTCCCTGTTTCATCTTTGTGTATGTGTGTCTTTTCCTTGCATGTTTGTTAACCCTACTGTATATGTCTAACAGCGCTAATCTGTCTGTGAGTGCTTGCTCATGGTCTGATGTATGATGTGAGCCCACCCTTCCCACCACAGACCAGCTTGCTGTCGGCCCACTCGGCGCGAGACGAGGCCGCCCGGCTCGAGGAGCGCCGCGGTGTGATCGAGTTCCACGTCATCGGGAACTCCCTCAACCAGAAGCCCAACAAGAAGATCATGATGTGGCTGGTGGGCCTACAGAACGTTTTCTCCCACCAGCTGCCCCGCATGCCCAAAGAGTACATCACCAGGCTGGTGTTTGACCCGTGAGTCCCTCATCTATAAAAACCTATTTTCTGTTGTTCCGGAGCACTGCAAGGATATACTGCTAAGGCTAGCTAGCTGTTTTGCTATAGAAAGTAAGTAGACAGGCTAAATGGGGGCAGGTTAGCGTGAAAGTTGAGTTTTGTTTATATATAATACTATTGTGTAAAGTGATTGATAGGCATCAACATTTCCACTCTTGACAGGAAACACAAGACGCTATCACTCATTAAAGATGGCAGAGTGATTGGGGGCATCTGCTTCCGGATGTTTCCATCTCAGGGATTCACTGAGATTGTGTTCTGCGCAGTCACCTCTAACGAACAGGTCAAGGTAGGAGGATGTCTTAAGGCCCGTTTTTACATTTACACTGCCTTGTTTCCCACGTACATAGCAACTTGAAAGTACAGTAATCCCTCGCTATATCGCGCTTCGACATTCGCGGCTTCACTGTATCGTGGATTTTATATGCAAGCATTTCTAAATATATATCGCGGATTTTTCACTGGTTCGCGGATTTCTGCGGACGATGGGTCTTTTTATTTCTGGTACATGCTTCCTCAGTT
>JAAGVU020000045.1:1611689-1626249 GCA_011763525.2 Mormyrus iriodes | reverse complement strand
CTAACCACTGCACCACCGTGCCGCCCCATATTTATTTATTCACCCCAAAAATCTATTTATTTCCAGATTAATTTATTTACAGATTTCTTCATCTGTATGTTAATGAGATGGGCAGCCCTAACCATTTTCCAAGCACTATTGTTTGGGTAGCCTGTGCTGATCTGTGCATTATTACCTTGGCTTTGCTTGGATGAGAAGAAATGCTAGCTGGTGTTCTTGTTGGCTAATGACCGATAACAAAAATCGAAACAATTTATGGACTTCGTCAAAGTCTCTGCTGTTAAGCGAAAGTGAACGAGTCAGCATGACATTGTTTGATAGTTTAGCAACATGTCCGTCTGTAAAACCGCAATTTAAGGGCACCAATAACAATATTATTTTAGCTCTCATTATACCAAAACCAATTTGTAAGGAAAACCAGTATAATTGAAAGCTGAGGTTAAGTTAATAGACCACAGAGGCATGAAGATATAGAGTAAAAAAAATGTCCCAGTTTACTCTTTGTCCCACTTAACCAATATTCACCCTAATACTAAAGAACAGTTACTAAACATGTCTTAGTTAATAAACATATTTCCCTTAATCCCCTATGATAAGTACAAAAAACTAACAAAAAAAGTTTGAAAAGTACATCTGTAAAAGTGTAATGAGCTGTGTGTACTTAAACTATGGAAGACTGAGACTTGACGGGCTTGTAGGAAACTATTGATCCCCACAGCAACAAAACAGATGTTTTCTATTGCATTTTCTTGTGACTGCTGTTTTTTTTTCATTAGCTAGGCTGTTGTTGTATTGTACTTCTAAGCCACTATGGTTGGCCAGCATGGAGTGTATATGTGCAGTTCCAGTGGCTCCAAAATGCTCTGTCAGATTCAGTGTGAGCCTGACCCATGACCTCACCTTTTTCTGTGTCCAGACTTAAAGACCATGAGTGAGCGTCTAAAAAGCAGATACTACACCACCAAGAAGCTGTTCATGGCAGACATGCAGCGCATCTTCACCAACTGCCGCGAGTATAACCCGCCGGAGAGCGAATACTACAAGTGCGCCAACCTTCTGGAGAAGTTCTTCTACACCAAGATAAAGGAGGCAGGCCTGATTGAGAAATAATGGACTAGGCATCCCTGGCAGTCCCCCGGTAACTCCTCCGGCCCCCCCCTCCAGTGTTTTCTTGTAGCATCCTGGGAATCAAGATCGCTGATCTACTGGGACGATAGGAGATTTAAGGTGCATAATTTTCCCTCTGTTAACTCAGGAAAACATGATAAGCAGAAAATTTTATGACAAAAATTAGATCACTGATGTGGATGAGGGCACTAGACCCAACTCTCGCGGACCTATAAATGGCCTTGGTACATTCATCAAGAACTAACAGATTGTCCACACTAATCCAGACATGGGAGTTGAGGTTTCTATAGTGTAATGTGAGTGCATGGCTTTATGGGGTTTGTGTATGGTGTATCGCTGTCCCTTGGTGTGTACAGGTCAAAGGTTGCAGGTGTGCGTGCGTGTGTGTATCTGAGAGTCCCACCTGCCAAAAATGAAAAAAATATATATTTTTCATTCTGCCTGGTTGGATTGTCAACTCAGTTCTATTCAAATTGGATTTTTGGTTGTTTTCAGTCGACAGGTGGAAATAACCTTTTGAGACTCTCAACCATCTTTCACTAAAAGCATCGTTGGTTTGTCGTGCAGAAAGCATTTATCGTAACAGCAAATATGCAAGACATGAAAGAGCATTTCTTAACCATGTTCCATGAGAATAATAATGCACGCTTACTGCTAATTTATGTAGAGTATGATTACTGTCCAATGTGATGTAATTTTCAAGGGTTATCAGTGCAACGTTGAAGAAAAGGTCTTAATTTATTGTCTTAAGGTCTATGCCGCAGATGACTATTGATACCTTTGTTTATGAAAGATTGTGCAATAACAAGTAGTTTCGTTGTTTTGTATGTTTGTATTTTTAAATATTTAGAAAGATCTGGATTTTTGTAACGTGAGAAAAAATATTTTAAGACCTTTCTACATTTGCTTTTAAAAAGATATAGCATATTTTATAGAATGATTAAAATAGTGAAATGCATTGGAAGTGTACTGGTTTTAATTCGTCAAAATATTATACAGCTTACACATTGCTGGCAGTATAACATGCATTTCTAAATGTATACATTAAAACTTCACCCAGAATGCCCAAATTGTCTTTTAAAGAAAATTTGAATAGCATGTATGTGTGAAGACTACTTCAAGGTGGCACTGTAAAATTTAATTCAGAAACTCAAAATTAGCTCATTTAAAAACAGGAATTAAAACAGAAGGATCATATTTAAAAATAAAGTAAAACATGACTATGAATCATTTTATGTTACCTAATGACAGGTAACGTGTTTTCAGAAAACAAGAAGCTGACCTACTCAGAAGAGGCTGCAGGTGCTCTGCTTGGGTTTGGTACAGAACATACCAAATACTCATACGCTCCTGAACTCAAATAGAGCCAGAGATCTAATACACCAAGGCACCACCTCACCCAGTCAGCACTGCAGGATTTAGATTTTACCCAACAAAAACCAAACACACAAATCCCTGTGTATATAGTGCTTCATCACAATGACAGGCATAACAGATACGCTAAAATACTCACAAGATAAGCCTGCTCTAGTCCAGATAAGTCTTAGTGGGCCCACGGTTCAAAAAAAACAAAAGGAATCGAGGTACACCACCCAGAGTATAAGCTGAGTTCGATGGACTAAGCAAGTGAAAACTTCAATAAGAATGGTAGCCATAGAGAAATGTGTGGGATTAATGGGAAAAGTCTCAGAACTCCAAGTATATTAAAAAGCCCATTTTATCTGTTAAAACCGAATCCCTTCAGCGACAGCCAACAAAGGACTCGTTGTATTTCTCCAGCTTCGGCTGTTTCCTCAATGATCTCCTGGACTTCTGCTTGAATATGGGCGAGCGCAGGAACTTGGTGTCTGTAAACCGGTCTCCCCGGCGAAGCTTCCTGTTAAGGAACAGGAAGCAGACAGGTGGATGAGCAGGCTGCTGCAGAGATCACACCTGAAAACAGGCCGGCGAGTGGCACTTAACGGGAGATATGAACGTTTGACTTTTCCTCTCAAAACATTCAATATTTCGACATTATTGTACAAACTGCCTGTCCGATGACCAAAAAGCCCCATCTGCCAACACAACAATCAACGGGAAAAAAAACTGCTAAAAGTATTTGTTAGGGTAGTGTTTATTGGAGATTATTAAAAATGTGATCCATTTAGAATGCTAAACTGCAGTCATTTGCCAACTTGAAACAATCCATTCATTGTGAGCACCATCAATGAGCAAAAGTTACTGGAATGGAATTAACTTGGAATTCCTATAGCCACGAGTAATGGAATGCTGTGTATTTGGGGGGCAGCACTCACCCGTTGAGCGTGGGCTCTTTGTAGTCCACGGTGATGGTACAGCGACGCTTACGGGCCAGCACAGGGGTGGAGTCTGTGCTGGAGAGACGTGGCCTACCAGCTGATGACTTTCGGAAGACTGCAGGAGAGAGATTTGTCACATCACACGGACTCAACCCGCGGCTGGTCTGGACCCACAGCCCACCTGTTGAGAAAGGGGCCGTGTGGGATACGGTGAAGGGGTCACAGTTATGGAAGGAACAGTCTCAGACACTGGCGGCTGCTGGTGGTCTTGGACAATGAAAGGTTCATGTTCTATACTGCCCTACAAAGGCAAACCAGTAACTGCTGACAAACTAAGAAAAAGAGCCTCAAAGGTTTTTGTCTGCCCACCCGTACGTGTGGGAGGTAGGGAAATGATGTACTTAGTTTCGCCATAAATGCACATTTAATGAGATATTTTGTCACGAGATAAAACCGAGCATAAGAGACCTGAGATCAGTCATAACTGGGTATTTTATCAAGATTGAGTTACTTCGTTTTGCCTTTGTACAGCAGCTACAGTCTAATCAAATATGCTGATGCACTACTAATGGACTACACAGCAAACTAAAATGATTATTTAAAAATGCACACAGAGAGATCAAACAAAGAGTGCAACAATCTAAAATAAGTTAAATGAGTTATCCTTGTTATAGGGTATTGTGAGTGTGAGGCATCCAGCCCTAAAGTGACCTTACTTTTTCTGTTCTGCTTCCGCATTGTCCCTGGGATATAGTTCTTGAGTCCCGGAGAGGCGTTAGCCGGGTCAGTGAATATGCAGAGGGGACCGTCTTCGTGAAGAGCAGCCGCCTCGACAGCTGGGATGTCGGGGATCAGAGCCTCCATGTTCTCCTCACCTGTGTGCGCTGACGGCAGAAAATATTCTGCGTTACAGCCAATTTTAATACGGATTTAGAAAAGGAAAGTGGAACTTCTATGTGGGGGGGGGGGGGGTTCAGGTAAACTGTTGAAGCAAATTTTTGGTTTTAATGACCAACAGACATTTGGCTGCTGATTTGAGGATTGTCTCTATTAGGAGTTCATCATGGCCAAGTGAAGTAGCCACACAGAACAAACTCATTCTCTCGAGAATAAATAACTGCAAAGTCATTCAGGACAGCTGATCAAAACAGTACGTAAATCAGAGCAATGTGCATTGAGGTGAATTCCACAGATGTTTTGTTAATCAGCATCACTCTCCTGAATAATAGTCTTATTCAGAGATCCTAATCGTCTGTGGTGTGCTCACCTGATACATTGTGAAAACAGAACTTTCTTGCTGAATCTTCTCAGGTCAATATTCATTGTGTTAGGTATAGCAACACTGATGCATTCAACGGAGAACATTCTGAGACGGCCGTTCCGTCCAGCAGGATGCCAGGTCTTACCGGAGAGGTTGTCTTCCATCTGCTCCGCAGGCTGATGTCCTGGAGTTTGGAACAACACTTCAGTGGAGTCAAATGCAGGAAGAGCTTCCACATCACATGGTTCATTTTGGAAAATCCTTTGGTTTTCACTTTTCTGAGCTGGAAAACAACCAACGCCAGAATCAGGCAAAAGATTCTAAAAAACAAGTGTTCTTATGCATGTTCTTATTATTTGGGAAGTTACCCTGAGCCTGAGGCCGGTTTGGCGAGACGTTCTCCTTCTCTAGTACCCTTGCCAGCAGAGCAGACCTCCTCTTGGACCTAGCTCTCCGCAGTGGACTCTGGGCTCTGTCTCTCCCAGCCCCAGCTGGATGCCTGGCCCTCTTGTGTGGCATGTACAAGCTGTCGTCCTGATCGTCAGATGAGCTAGACTCTAGGTCCGAAGTGTCCTGAGATGTGGGGGGGATGGGAGCCAGGCTGGTGAGTTTGGAAGGCATCCCATTATCCTCCGGCACCGTGGTCCCCAGCCGGATGGGTGTCTCTGGGCCGCTCTCCTCCTCAGCTTTGCTTCCGGCCCTGAAGGGCGTTACGTGTACACTCTCTTCGCAGTTGAAGTCGAAGGTGTCGTTTCCGCCCAGGGACACGTTAAGCTTCTCGGCGGAGGTTGGCTTCCGCCTCGTGTTGGACCGGTCCCGGCTCTTGGACCTGGCCCTGGATTTGTTGCTCTCCCAGGGCTTCTTCAGCGGTACTCGGTCCGGTTTTCGCCCTCTCTCCAGCCGGCTTTTGGGCCCTACCTGCTGCTTCTTCTGTGGATCCTGGCAGGCCCGGGAGGGGGCCTTGGGTGTAGATTGCTCAGCTGCCCTCACCTTCACAGAGAAAGCATCCAGGTTGTCCATGGGCACCTGCTGGGCTACAGCCTCTGCCGGCTTCTCGTCCAAATCCACGGTCCCATTCTCTTTCCGCATTGGAGAATCCGACGACACCGGGATGTTTCGCTCACGCAGCGACTGCCTTCGCACGGAGCTTCTCCTGCTCTCGGCCCGCCGTCGCCGTGATGTCACTGTCCTCGGCAACGTGGCCTGGTCACCATAAACAGTACCGATGAGACTGCCTGGATTGGGAGATGTGTCTGAAAGAAAAAAATACAAATACAGCTCTGGTAAAAATTAAGAGACCACTCTATATTAAAAAAAATCTACATTTTTAAATCCTTTTAATCCTTGTTCTGTTGGCAGAAGGCTACGTTGCAGGCTGCTTTCAGGCTCAGTTTCTAACAGCAGTACACAAGAACAAAGTGAAGCACAAGACACTGGCAATGACCAGAAACCAGCCAGGTGGAGGGCAGAAGCAACTCTTTAATGCCAAAGATGACCGTCAACTTATCTGGCAGTGCCTCATGAATCAGAGGATGACCTCAAGTGACCTTCAGAAAGAATGGGAAATATTAAGTGGTGTGAAGTGCACTGCTTGGACAATTCATAACAAGCTCCTAGAAGCAAGACTGAAGTCCCATAAAGAAAGGAAGCAGCCCTTCATTAATGAGAAACAGGGAAGAGCCAGGCTGGAATTTGCTACAAAATGTATATTCTACATAAGTGTATACCCATAAACTGAGAAATGAGTGAAAGTGAACATTTTGCTGTGGCCTCTTAATTTTGTGTGTGTGAGTGAGTGAGAGAGAGTGTGTGTGTGTGTGTGTGTGTGTGTGTGAAAGAGAGTGTGTGTGTGTGAGAGTGTGTGTGCGAGTGAGTGATTTCATTGACATGTGTGTGGTTCAGCAGATTAGGACACTGTGCCTGTGATCAGAAGGTCACTGGTTCAAATCCCACAGCTGGCAGAATGATTTCACCATCAGGTCCTTCACCCCGAACAGCTCCAGGGACTGTCTGACCCTCCATTCTCAAAAATGTATGTTGTCTGATAAGTAAAATAAATGCAAAAGGGCTTCTGTTTCAACATTTTCACAGAGGACATACCTTTCTTCAGAGGCTCCTGTGGGTCTAAGGGGTCTTTGCTGTCACATTTTGGAGTATTCCTGGCAAATACACACATTATGTCTTATGAACCTTTACACTAACAGATATAGGATATTCATGCTTCATCTCGCAAACTGAAAAGATTATTAGGTTCCAATACTTAAAGCAGAGTTTACAAATGAGTGGAAGAAGGGGACAATCTATACCAGCATCCAGCATAGTCTGGCCCATTATCTTACCTGGCTGGGGAATGAAAAGCAGGAGGATGACCCACAGAGATTAACTCTGGGGTTAAACCCTACAATGAAGAGAGAAGCAGGTCAATGCATTTTGTATTTAAAAGGAACTTCCTGCCGCAATCACTATATTTGGAGACATGATTAATTCTTGGCTCATTGTGATCCAACAAAGAAATACTAAACCAAACAACCTATTATATTTCTCATGTGAGTTATAATTAAAAAAAAACACTGACTGTAAATTAGAATGAAGTACTAATATCAGATTTAATGTCATGATTTCAATTGTGAGGAAGATTCTATCCTAAATGTATTGCTTGTCAATTTACATGACTGCTCTTATGTAGAACTTACATGTGTATTGGCTAGAGTTTCACAGTCTTTTAGCTTCTTCTTCATTAGCAGGATGTGCAGCATCAACGTCTGCTGTTCCTTCTTCATCTGCAAAATGATCACATGGGCTTGTCGCACCTTTTCCTTCTCTGCCTGCAGCGCCAAAGCCAGAGCCTTGTTGTTGGACTGGACGTTTTTTAATATAGTTTGGTTGTTACCTGAAAAAATATTGGATACTTATTAACCCATCCATAAAATTAAGATGAAACTCATAGCATACACACAAAAAACCTCAATTTAAACGAGAATTATCCAAACAGAACTTAGGTGTAAAAATGTTCTCACTGGCGATTTTGTTTTTCATTTTGGACACGCCCCGGTTGGCTGCACAGGCGATGGACAGTCGTTGATTTCTTTTTTCTTTCATCTTTTCCTTGATGTTCTGTAGGCTTTCCTGGTAGGACTTCTTGCTGACCCGCTCCCTCACCATGGTGGTATACCTAAAGACAGCGGCTGTCAGTTTCACTGGGCTTAACACCAAGCCATCACACCAGATCTTGAACTAATTTTAACTTGAACAAACAACCGTAAACTGAAAGACAGTATTTTCTTGAGAACCCATTCTAAATTTTCTCCACCTAGCAATAAACACACCGATCTTTCATTCCGCATGTAAACAAGTAGAATAGGGCAAAGTCTCCGTTTTAACCTGTCGCTGTGGGTAATTTTATTACCACGCAACTTACATTCACTTAAAACAACACTGAAATTTTCCAATACGAGCTCACAACCTAAAACCCAAACATCACTCAAAACACTACATTACCTTTTGTTTATCTGCAATCTCGTAGATGTTTAATCGTGAAAAAACCATAGACGATAACCCCTCCACACACTACACTTCCTGAGCACTTCCGCACGTTTACATTCGAATTCTGCGCTGCAAGAACTGATTGGGTGGCGTCTGGCCAGGATGACATCATTTCCGTCGAATACGTGACGCCGTATTTAGGTGCAGCAGGAGGGGAAAGACTATTTTCAGACGTGTAAGATTAAGAGACATTCGAATTCTGTAATTTTTTTTCTTGTTTTTCTTGGATGCATCTGTGTGTGTACCCCTGGCAAGGTTCTAAAATTTGTATGTAATATATGTACTATGTTCCTTGTAAAAAAAATAATCATAAAAAGTCAAAAAGTATTTTCATTCTGTCACTTTGATCTTTACGTTTCTTCAGGTTTCATACGTTGTTCTGCTGTATAGTGAAACACATGTTAATATTCAAGCATACGTATATTCGGTGTCAGTGGAATTTTGTAATTTAGGTTACAATATTAATGAAATGGAAAATGTTCTTTAAGAAGATGATGTTCATTCTTTTATGCGGCGTTAAAGTGACAAAACAATCATGCTAACGTGCTTGTCAAAATGATGTTTTAAGTGTACCAAAAATTAAATATGCAACATCAGGGAATGTGTTCTAATGTACCTTTCATTATATATCATATAATATGTCATGCATTTCAATTAAAGACATTTGTTAGCTATAAAATTTAGGTAACATATACCTTTAAAGACATTTATTCTAAATTATGGAATTATGGCATTTCCACGTGGAATTTTTGAGGAACTCACTCCCTTGGTAGCAAAGGTTGTACGCCAGTAGGTGGCAGTAAATATAAAGTTTTAAAGCACTCCGACAAGATTTTATATATCATTGAAAAAGTTGTTTCATCCATCCATCCTCTCCCAGATGCTACAGATACTGGAATATGCTTAACTTATTTTCAAGCTATAACGCCATAACAAATACCTTAATCCACTGCCATTGACTTTAAGGAGTTTAAGGATTTTTATGTCCCATTTTCTTGTTTCCGGTAATTGGAACCGGCCAACCCGGCATCAAACCTACTTTATTCCTCCAAATCTTTCACCTTAGAAAACTACACTGGATGATCGCCGAGGGATAACGTGTAAAGATAATGGAAAAAAATGTCTTAATTAAGATGGAGGTTAAGACACAGTTATCGTTTTAAATTACACTTGAACAGCTCTTTTCCAGTTTACATGTACAGGAAGGGGAGCATGTGGTTTTAAAGAAGAATCAAAAGACGTACAAAGGTGCAAATCTAAGAAGTGGAGACATACGGGATAGGGGAGCCAGGGCCTGTAACTCTCCCTTCTAAAAACGTGAACATCTAAATGAATTATATTAAAAGCTCATTTAAACCTAGTGTGGATTAAACTTGATAAATATAAATCTTAATAAATGGGAAGTATTCCAGGACGTGGTCTAAGAAAACCGCAACAGATGAAACAGTCTAATTTGAAATCTTATTGAATAACAGGTCGTAATTAGATTAACAGTATGTGGATGCAGCAGACTGCCTTGCTGCTGTGTCCCGACCACCCCCTCAAAGGGCTTTTGTAAAAGCCACGTTCAAAAGATTCTAACTTCATAAAATCATACTCGTGAACAGTCACGCGCGTGCGTGCGCACGTACCTTAATTGCAGTTTATGCACGTCTCGTTTTGGCACTGTCCGATGCTGCTTATTATATGCATAGTTATGTAACGCCTTTACTCGTGGTTTAAACTTGATTTTGAGAAAACACTTCTTTGTATTTTTTATTTTTTGTTTGTAGGAGGGGGTGGTCATATTCTGCAGAGATGTGGGAGAAAAATACATGTGAAGGAGCCTATCGTTTAGCAGGTTTTGGATTGCAGTAGAACAGCTCTCTGCTTTTTGTCAGCATTTTGTTTTCTACCAGGAATGTGTGAACATTTTCCCCCCACTTTGGGTTCGTTGCAGTTTGTTAGTGAGTTGAATGTTTATGTACGTAACATATCTGGGGGTACAGTTGTCACCCGTCCCGAATTAAAAAATAAAATGCCTTGTCCCATTGTGATCTGATATGGAACGTGTTTTGGCCTGTATTTTCGTATTAAGGCCGTGATTCGGACTGCATGAACCTAAATGTAAACAGCATTCCTCTGGCTTAGTTTCTAGCATAGTGGCTAATACGGTTTGCTTTTTTTTAATTTGAAGGTTGTTGGTTTGAATCCCAGTCTTTCCGTAGTATTCTTGAACAAGGAATTTGACCTAAGTTATGCAAAACGGAGGTGCTTTTGATTAAATCGTCAGTTATGTGAATAAACATGGTAACTGGTTTGTATGATAAAGGCTGGAGCTCTACGATGCCTGTGACCCACTGATATTTTGCAAAGGGTGTTGAACTGTGGGGACCACTCATTGTGGAAGTTTTCACAGCAAAATTGTTCCTTACCCCTCAGCATAACAATAGCAGTATTGTCTCTTTGTCCCGTCAATGATGTGTGACCGAAACAATATATAGAAGATCGACAGGGTTGAAGATTATGATTCAGTTAAGAAGAAAACTGTGGATTTTCTGATTGTCCTGTACAGAAACTTTAAGGACAGGGGAGAAGCTGTGCTTTGACATTGACTCTAGAATGAACAAAGTCAAAAGGATGGAAGTAGAGTGTAATCAGTTGTGGGAATTACACAAGCTTTCGGGGGAATGTTTGTATGGTCACGGGTGCATCGTTCAAGGTGGCCCCGTTCAGGTGACCTCCACGCCATATGCCCTTTGGAGGCGCAGAGTGCTGAAATTGGACCGGAGCGGAGACCCCCGCTGTCCCCAGCATGCCTCCAAAGTCCTTTGCCAAAAGTCGTCTATTTATACTGTTCCATATTTAAAGGCAAATGGCGATGAAACCTCTGAGGATTGTTCAGGCTGGAACTATGAGGAAAAAAGAGAGAAATAACAGGGCGATGCCAAACTCGAGTGCTCCCATAACAAATTTGGGACGTGTGATAAGCAGTGGTTGAAATGGATTACATTAACGAGATATCCTGACACCCCCGGCATTCATCTGCGGGGGCTTTTCCGTGTCTGATTGTTCTTTAAGGAAATGCTTTCTGGGAGAAAACAAAACACACGTTACTACTAACGTTTTTTACAAACGTCAAATGAGTTGTAGCAATGTCCAGCCAATATTGAATCAACCACGTTATAGGCTTTGGTATGTACCCAAAACCAAGGAGAAAAACGTTTTTAACTTAATTTATTTTCAAATAATGCAGGAATTGTTAAAATATGCTTTTGGGTTAAATATTAATCATATCTATTTTTATGTGTATCCAGGGACTTTAACAGATTTGCCTACATACAGTTAGACCCTTTTTTCCTGTGGTCTGAGGTTAATTACATTTACACTGCAGTTATTCACAAAGATTCAGAAACAAAGGAAAAGGTCAGAAATAAAAGCCATCCATCCATAACTGCTTATCTAGTACAGAGTCGTGGGGAGCCTGGAGCCTATCCCAGGATGCACTGGGCACAAGGTACTGTGGGGGGTGGGGACATGCAAAAACAAGCAGAGAATGCAAGCTCCACACACAAAGCCAGAGGTGGAAATCAAGCCCCCAGCACTGAAGATGTCAGGCTGTAGTCCTAATGTGAATGACATTATTCTCAAATTTGGTTTCTAAGCACATATTCAGGGCAACTCAGGCAGTATGGACCTCACGCTTTACCCATTCATGCTGCTGGATGTTTGCTGAAGCAGTTTAGGGTTAGTTCTTATGATAGCGTGCAAAAAATGCATCCAAATGGCCTCCAGGGCATTGTGCAGAACTCCATCTCTGCCCAGGAAAAAACTGGTCAAACTGGGAAAAGGACACCTATATAAGGATGGAACTTGGAGTGGAGGAGGGGAGTGGGGAACGGAGATGGTGATATGTACATTATCCAAAATATACAGTGAGGAATTCTGTGAATCGCTGGATTCCCGTGGAAAAGCCCTTAGAAGCAGCCAGGCTTGCAGCCTCCTCTGTGCCTGCCGCTTTCTCAAAACTTTTTTTTTGGCTTTAGTTTTGGTCCAGCTGCCTGCGGGAGCCTCCCAAACTGAGCTACTCCGTGGCAGATACTCGGGCCAAGACACCCGACCGGTTACTGTATCCCACAAGACAGTGTTGGGGGGGGGTGGGCAGTCCCACGACTCGACAAGGGGGGGCGACATATGGTGATGAAAGCTTTCGGGGACCTCCAGAGCTAAATCAGAAATAAAAATGCATAACAAGAACAACAATAATTATGCCAGTAATAATGTGTAACTTTGCTGCCACTGTGCATTAAAATCATGTGGGTTTTTCCCATATTTTTCTCTGTTTTCCTGAGGTATGTGCCTTATGTTTGCCTGTGTGTATCACTCTATGAATCAATTCAGGCCTTGACCCTCATAACAAATGTTCTGGTTTTTGTTTTTCATTCACTAATGATGCTTGAAGGTTATATTTTTAAGAAAAGGTTCTTCCCTTGCTGGAGAGCCTTCTGCTGTGTTTTTGACCGAGGTTCTCATCTTTCCCCCGGAACCTAGTTCCACAACACAGCCGTATCTCCCGGCCGCCATAGATCACTGCTCTCATCTGGCTTAGTTCTGGAATATTCTGTTCCTGCTCCCACACTTTTGAGACGCTGTTTTGCTGTGACAGAGTGCGGAAACTATTTTCAGGGCCTGGTACATTTAAAGCTGGCCTTTCTTGAAATTTGTTAGCAATAAGCCGAGAGAGAAATTTCTAATTTCAGAGGCAGTGTCCTGCTGAATGAGCACAATAGCCAGAAATGCAGAAACAACATAATCTGATCAGAACACGGAGCATACAGGAATTTATTTTTCATGACAGCATTTTTTTTGTTTAATTTGATTTTCTTCTAATTGTTCCAGTTGGTGTGGTAGGTAGTACTGTCAGTTCACACCTTCCAGATTGGGGGTTTAAATTCTTCACCCACTATGTGTGTGTGTGTGTGTGTGTGTGTGGAGTTTGTCTCCCCGTTTCCCTCCATGGTATCTCTAAATGGCCCATGATGTGTACCCTGGGTGTCCCCTGCCTCAGGCTCTGGCTGCCTGGGAAAGCCTCCAGGCCTTGCCCCTCCCCCCCGATCCTGTGCTAGATGACTGATTAGAAGATGGCAACAATGAAGCTTTTTGTTATTATTATTAATATTAGTTATTACTATTTTAGTTATTTCCATTTCCCTCCACTTTCAGCTGCACTCTCTCTGTGGGGGGGGGAGGGGAGCCGGTGACCTCTACTGTTGTCAGTCTCTTACTTTCGCCTTTTAGAGTGCTGTCTCAGGGTACATGGGGTGTGTGTTGTGTTTTGTTCTGTTCTGTGTTCTGTTCTGTCTTTACAAATAATTGTTCAATAAAAATTGGATAAAAAAATGAAATGTTTTAATCAACCAAGAATGTCTCCTTGTACTTTTAAAATATTGTTTGAAATTTTTAGAAATTAAAACAGGATGAAGAAAAGGGAAATGCGTTCAGCTGTGCTTAAATGCAGAGCAGAGCGATGAGGAATGTTTGGGTGCAGCCAGTGTGAGAATGGACTGTGAATGTGCAATTCCCATGTCTTCATTCTGGGACTGAGCACAGAGCAGGTTTGTGCCCTTGTGATGTCCCCTGAAGCTCATCCCACCGCAATGAGGAAAGGTGCAGGGACCAGGTGGACATGTCCCTGAGGATGGGGAGATGAGGGGATGTGGGGAGGGGGGGGTGCGTGCCAACTGGCTGGGCCTTGTGTTCAGCTGCTATTCATCTAATGCACAGAACCTGTCTGGGTTAAATGGCTTGAGGTTATGGGGTTTAAAGATTGATTTAACACATACCAACAGTTTTAAAGGTTAAAAGAACATAGTTGACATTTATTATGTTTTATTTCTGTTTTTTGCCTCAGAGGTCTGCAAAATTCCTTATATAAGATTAAATTAGACCCAAAAATGAGATAAAATTCTAGTAAAGGACTGTTTTAAATTCACATTGGATTGTCTAACCTGTGATATGTTCCTAATGTTTATCACTAATACTCATAAGTAACACTATGCTGTCATGCCAGCTTGACGTGTTCCTTTGAATATGATACAAAAAAGTGTAATCGGGAATGGGATTCTGGGACAAATCCTGTTGGACTTTGTAAATCAGAGATATTCCATTTATTTTTAATAAATATATGTAAATAAATATATTAAATATATCATATATTTAAGACATCCCACTAACAGCACAAGGTCATGTCTCTTGTCCAGCCTGCGTGTGTGTGTGTGTGTGTGTGTGTGTGTGTGTGTGTGTGTGTGTGTGTGCGTGTGCACGTGCATGCATGGAAAACACCCTCGTTATC
>JAAGVU020000045.1:1590168-1603676 GCA_011763525.2 Mormyrus iriodes | reverse complement strand
ATTGGTTGATTAGATAATTGCATTAATGAGAAATTGAACAGGTGTTCCTAATAATCCTTTAGGTGAGTGTATAACTAGTAGCTGAAAAGTTAGCTGGTAGTTAAAAGAGCTAAAGTGCTTATCCTTGCCCTTTCTGAGCCTCAGTGTCTGAATGATTCAGAAACATGTAAATCGGTCCGATATGTTTACGCCACATGCTAGTGTAGAGACAGAGAGATGAGGCTCCAGGGGAAGTGGGCGATCTATCAGGGCCTTGCCATTCGCCCCATGCTCTAAATAGCTCCATCACTCTCACCCGTCATGCCTCCACAGAGAGCAAGCAGTGTTTCAACCTCCCCCTACGTTCTGTCAGCAACCATGTCATGCAGACCCTGCTTCATGGAAAAGGCTGTCGAATTTACGACTTGCCGATTCACCTACCAATAAGCAGCAAATCCCAGTAGCCCGACCTGGTTCAGCCCCGGTGATGGCTGATGCTGCTTGGGAACCATAGGGAAATGTCCTGGGGAGAAACAGCAAAGCCCCCTGGGAAATATATCTGAGATGATTGTATTTTCCACACACTAGTAAAAGCAGTCTATTCATAATTGGGGTTTACATGTACAGCCTCTCCCTAGGTTATGATGGGGTCACGTTCCGATAAACCTATTGTAAGGTGAAATCATATCATGAGGCGAAAATGCATTTTAATACAGTACACCTAACGTAACAAACATCACAGATTAGCCTACCTTAAAAACATGCGCAGAACACTTACATTAGCCTACAGCTGGACAAAATCATTGAGGCAAAACATATTTTATAATAAAATTTGAGTTGAATATTTCATGTAATTTGTTGGATAATGTACTGAAAGTGAAAAACATTTACCCATCGTAAAGTGGAAATATTGTAACGTGGACCACTGTAACCCGGGAAGCTTCAGTATTTAAAAAGGAGGTTTATTTAATTTAAGCAATAGTAATGTTAATATTATGGTGATGTTGGTCCTTTGTAAATACACATTTCTCTTGTCCCTTCCTTGTGGGCCGTACTGAATAACAGGAGGAACAGAAAACCAATAAACAGAGGAAGCTGTTATTTCTCCCTGCAGCACTTCCCACCTCCCTCCAGATGAGGGCCTGCAGCACCTGCCACATCTCCCAGGGTGGGGGGTATGCAGCTCCTCCTCCCTCTTCCATGGTGAAGGTCTGCAGCACCTCCCACCTCACCCAGGATCACATCATGACACACATCATGTGACAGGGGGTGGGATTTCACAATATTTAAATTGCAAATACACAGGTCAGTGTGAAATGGGGGGTGCACAAAAGATGAAAGACTGGACACCAGAGCTTGACCCGCCCCAAATCTGGGCAAATTCCAGTCATTCACACCTACAGTGGGCAGGATCATACACCGTCAATCATTGATTGCTCCAGCCGACTTCCTGTTAGTTGCTCTTTTAGGCCCCTTATTAGTTAAACCCAATCAACTGCCAAAATCTAGCTTACGGTTTGCTTCAGAAAATACTGCAGAAGCCTTTGACATTGCAACTGTGATGTCAGACCTGCCGGAGAGTGATTCCTCAACATTGACCATGAAAAATTAGTCATCAGGAAACAAACAGAAAAAAATCAACACAGATGTAGACGGAAAAAAGCATACAGAGTTCCGATAAAGGAAAACAAATGTTCCTGCTCTTCCTGAGAGATATTCAATAACTCCATGTCGAACAGAACACAACTGACAATGGAGAAGTTTAAGCAACAGCTGAAATGAGAGCAGCTTCTCTGTCTCGCCTCATATCACACCTGCTTCAAAGGCCAACCCCGACGTCTGCGATGATGTCAGATCCACTCGTCCAGATGTTCATACCTACAAGGCCTGTCGCTAAAAGCTTGGCAGATGTCGACCTTATGGGGCATCCCAGTGTGCGAGCCAGAGCTGGGATTCACCTTTCAGTAAAAAAAAAACGTTTCCTGCGGAGTTTTGCCATCCTGTCAGCTTGCAGGGATTGGTTTAGAGTCGTGCGTTCCACTTAAAAGCCTCATAAAAGCAAAGTCCAACATATTCCAAAGCATGAAAGTAGAGAAGGCTTAAGTTCTCACTTCAATTTGTTTGTATTTTATCTAGCTCTTCTGAAAATGCTGCCGTCATTGAGAAACACTGGTTCTCTGGGGATGTAAAAGACGGGAAATTTATTTAGATTTACTTGTGACCTCATGGCAACAAGCTACCTTAGGGAAGCCTGACTTCTTTCAAGTGGGGGAAAGCACCATCTCCCTCACACACATGCATGTGGAAGTAAGTTCTGGGGTTTAAATTTCCGAGAGTATTTTTCAGGAACCTTTAAGGTGAAGACGAAGAGGAAATCCCACATAGTTTATTTCAAATATCTGACAACACATAATTCTTAAGCTACGGATTCTTTTTCAGCATAATCTTGGAAACCCAAACAGGACCGTGAACTTCTGATGGGAAATCCTACGTATCCTAGTGCGTACCCGACCCGAGAGCGTAGCCTTGTATTCCGAATGCCAGAATATTAAATATTACATCCAGCATCCCTCGAACAGATGTTGCAGATTATCGTTCCAGAAACTTAATGAGAGCAAGATGGTGACCATGATGATGGCACTCAGTGAGACGCACATTTCTTTTTGGACCACTGGCTTTATTGGTTTTGAACCCGCGGCGAAGTTGGGAACTAAGTCTTCCTGGCTGGGCCAGCTGCTTATGTGTTGTAAGAATTTGGAGTTGCTCAGCAGGATTCGGCCGAGACGGACGCGGCGAGCGGAAATGGGCATAGGGAGGTCAACCGCAGGTCAAAAGGACAGGCATCGTGGAGCCCTGGTGGGTGGGGGGGCAGAGGGCCCTCTTCTAAAGGGACACATGTCAAACGGTACTAATACTCTTATGTGAAGGTCAGCTAGCACCAGGGTGTCTTACCCGTAGCTGAAATGTGAAAGGAGTAGGACCTGAGTTTCCCACGGTTAGGCACAAAGCCATTATAGTAAAATTATGGGTTTGACCCTCCCCCCCCCATCAGTTTGGCAAAACCTACCAATGTGGACCTATGCTGGACACCCCGTGAAATTAATTTTTGGCTACAAGCTTACCCACAGTTACTCTACCATCATCATCATCATCATCTTCTTCTTCATTTAACAACCCTGAGTTTACCCTAACCCTAAAGGTTAACTCCACCAGAAAACTTGTGCGCCGGATAGCCGGATAAACTCTATCCGAAAAGGTGCATATCTGCGGTCACGCTCGGTGCAAAACAGAAGGGCGGATAACATGTGACTCACTCGCCATCGCGGCGTCTGTCAGCACCATAAATTCCAGTTAAAAGGGGTCCTGCAAATGTCAGCCCGGTCTGCATTATTCTGGAAGGCGGTGGAATTTTCCGAACAAATATATAGGTTTTCTAAGGGGTAGTTCATACCAGCCGTGATGGAAGCGTAAGAAATTACTGGAGAAAGCTGTGTTTTTTTTGGGAGGAGACAACAGAAGACATCTGCCGAGTCAGGAAGCTACTCAGAGTCATCCAAGCGAAAAGATAAAAAAGAGGACGACAAAAAGAAGCATTCAGAGTATTTACAAATGATGGCCCCCTACTTACTTTAAGACTGGAAGAATGTGCATCATAAATAGTTTTGGCCTGTGAAAGTAGACTGTATCTTCATGTTGGAGACAAGCTCTCCCCTTCACAATCAGCAGACCACCAGAGGGTGGTGGTCGTACTCAGTGTAAGGTCACTGGGTGTAGGATCTTAGCCACCAACCTGAACGCTGCACTGTGAATCCTGTTGGCTGGGGTCAGAAAAAAGCTAAATATACACTTTCATCTTTCAGGTACGTGGTCAGTAGCTTTAAGCCCTTATCTGCTCGGCCCAGATGAAAGTGATTATAGGTGACCTTTAAAGGGTAGATGAGTATCTTCACGATCAGCCAATCTATGCCACTGGGAGCTGCCACAAGGAAGTGCTGGAAACGCTCATCACTTTGTGCTGGGGCTGGAAATTAGTCTGGCTTACCCCCAATGCTCTAAGAAAAATTAACCCACGAGGGCAACTCACAAAGGATCATTCCCAAATCTCTTGTGAGAAGAAACTCAAACACAACATCCATTCGTCTTCCTTACCTGCTTATCCAGTTCAGGGTCCCAGTGAGAAGGGGACACCCTTGGCGAGATTCCACTATCGGCAATTTTGAGTCGCCAGTTTGCTTAACTGAATGCCTCTGGACTGAGAAGGGTCATGAGTACAGGGAAAGCATGCAAAGTCTGCAGAGGATTCAAATCCCAGATTGTGAGGAAATCACCCAGTTGTTTTCCTCACTCCTGTCAAACAGGAGACTCATTCATCGTTTCCTCATCAGCACCTGGATACTTTATTTGACGGGAAACATCATCCAGTCATCAGACTAATTGTATTTGAATTTTAATATTTATTATTTGGATTAATGTGCTTAAAAAAATAAATTGCACATACACTTGGCAACAGAGTCCCAGACAACATTTCTGTCCAAAGTCTCTTTGATTTATCTGTACTCATAAAGTACAAAAGAAAGCGGATTATATGAACTCAGTGTAATAAATAATTGAAAAAAAAGTTCTGTTTGAAGCCAAATAAAGGATCCACATTTTTGCTCTGGGAGCCAGAAAGTAAATTCATTCCTGATTAACAGCAGAGTTGTATGGCCTACAAGTTCAGCCAGAATAAGGCAATAGTTTCATCATTTAAAAGCTCATCCTTTCACAGAAGAATTGTTGAAGGGCTGTTTACTAAACCTATAGCTTCTGAATCTGACTCACTATCACATTTTATGAGCCAAAATATTCATCGTTCTGAGAGATTTGGCTGAGATCATCCCTGTTCCCCCTATGTGTTTCCGTGTGGCAGATATGTAAGGAGTGATTTGAAACGTCAGCGTGGCGTTGAACACGTGCAGGACAGATGCGAGAGGAAGGATCTGACATAACCCAGCAACCTGCGTGCGAGCGACACTGCTATCAATCACCGCCTTCTACGATTGGTCAACCAAACACTGGCAGATTTCCCAGCAGGCATCCTGTTCTGGGTGCTGATGAGAATGGGCAGCTGTGGATTTGGAGAATGATAGGGTGAGTTACATGGTGTATTTTTGCAATCATCTCATGATTCAAATTCAGATGTGATTTTCTATGGCTGTGAACACACACTATTTACGTCTCATGCAGGTTTCTGGTAACATTGTAAAAAAAGTATATTCATAACTGTTTTTCCTCTTGTGACTATTGAATGATAGCTGTGAGCCTCCGAAAACTGTTCCCCATGTGTGGGGTCACTACCTCTATCTGCCAAACATGGTTTAGTGAGTGTAAAAGAAATATGTTTAATTCCATCCATCCATCCATTGCATCCAATTGCTTATCCTGGTCATAGTCTGGGGCCTGTGTAATTCCATATACATTCGTTTGTAACAAAATCAGTTCCATTAAATTATGACAGCTCCTGTAGCTCAATAAGTAAAGCACTGTGTTAGCAATACAAAGGTCATTGATTCAAAAGTATAACCCTTTCCTCTATGGTAAGTTCCTCTGGATAAAAGTGCTAGATTAATTAATTAACGTAAGTAAACATTCCCCTCTGAGAAACAGTTGAAGTTCACAATGCAGTTAAATGTGTTTAACGTTTAGCAGCCAGACGGCCTCCTTCCCATGATGCCCCATTGAACGGCTCCCGGGAACCCCCCCAAGGGTGACACACTACCGGGGCCATGTGGTGTGACAGCGAGTCACATCACGAGAGCGACGAGGCAGTCAGCGCCTTTGCATTCCCTTCCTCCGAGTGGCAGCTACTCCCGTGAAGAGATGTCACCGTCCTGACCATGCGAAAAAACAAACAAATAAGTAAACAACAAGTGTCATGGCGATGTCTATTTTAAGAAGGGAAAATGGGACGGTCTGATGTGTCTGACTAGACATAATGATAAAATCAGTCGCCGCACGTCCGCGAGCCTGAAGCTGAAATGTTCTCCTGTAGGATGAAGGACATCTAAACGAGAGTGGAATCCATGGAAATATGAGAGATATTCAAATCAAAATATCTCTCCTGAGACAGTCCTGACCTTCAATGGTCGTATACACTTGGTAACTGACATTGAGAAAATATACATATATCTTCTAAATAACCCTGATAAATCCTTTAATAAAGCTACTCAAATGACTATAAACTCCTAACATTAAAGGGTAACATCAGTATATTTTATTATTTTGAAAAAACCTTGGATAATTATGAAGCTTTGTTTATATTTGCAGTATAATGTTGGATTCAATAATTTATGAGAGAGAGAGAAAGATGGAGGGAGAGAGAGAGCGAGCCAGAGGAGCCAGCAGACCATAACAAGGGAAGAGCTTTACTGCACTTAGTTGCAGACAACACATCAGCTTCCTTTTTCAAAAGTGACCCAGATTCCATTCAGGATGGACCTTGTCTATTAAATTTCAGAGATGGTTGAATTTAACGGCTCCCACAGTGTCAAAACAGAGTCTGAAGGTTAACAATTGGAGCAGAGGCCTTCAGAAAAGGTCTTTGGCGGGTGGAGGTCATTCAAAGACCCTCACTTAGACAGCTGTATCGGATGTCGATGGCCGTTCCCAGCTCCTCACCTTTCTGCCTCAATGTCACGGCCATAGACACCCATAGCGCTTGATGGTAGACCGTGGATGATCCGTCACCTTGGAGCTCCAATGGAGCATTCCGTTGCCGTAGTGATTAGCATTTGCCATGGAACTAATGAGGGGTGGACAAGCCTGGTAGCATCTCTCAGACCACGGAAACACGAGTCAACAGGTACAGCAGCGGCCGGCTCGTCCCTCCTTAAATCTTTTAAAGGTGAGGCCATATCTGAATCGCAATCAGCAGCTTATTAATCTGGTGCATTGAGTTAAGAACTATTCAACAAAATTCATCTTTTTTTCACTACAACACCCAATATCATTTCCCCCATAACTGGCCATTCCAGGCAAACTTTGAAAATGGAGTAGCTTTTTATAGACTCTGCTCATTATGTGATAACCGCCTTAAAAAAAATCCATACTGGTGAAACTCATTTATTCCACAAAACCGCCACCAGAGGATATGAAGGGGAAAAAAACTCAGTAGCTATTACAATCTTTATCATCTTTACTGTTCTTTCCCTGTAAGGTTTCTCAAGTCCGGGGGGTGAGGGGTGTCAGTGTAATTACAGCGGTCAGAGGAAAAAAATATTATTTTAGGATTTGCCCCGTACACGACTTGCGGGAAGGGAATACTGGCTCCTCAGCGGTCCTGTGAAGTTGCAGTGTACTGGAGACGAGCTATGTATGAGAAATTAGTGGTTGTCAACGCACTGGAGAAGTGTATTGATCCTCTGGATAAACCTTCTGTTAAACACCAGGAGGACAGAGAAAGTGAAGGATGAGATTATTATTATTATTATTATATTATTATTTTGTTTTGTTGAAGAGGTTGGATTCATTTTTCGAGAAATGTGGTCAGTAGGGCTGTAGCTTATACCCAAATTGTGACAATTCTTAGCTAACAGTAATAAACTGAGGGCTGGCACGAATATAAAGTAGTGGGTGGTGTTTGACAGATGGGCGAAAGTATATCATTCAAATATATTTAGTCTGGGAAGATTTTTCCGGAACAGCTTATCCTATATGGGGTCCTAATGAGACTGGAAGCTAACCCAGGAAGTGTGGGTCACATGACAGGGTAAAATCAGGTTGGGCTGCCAGCCAATCATAACGGACATCAGAATGGACGGGAAGTCACTTCAACCACATGCAGTTGGACTATGGGAGGAAACTGGAGGGCTGGAAATTGAATCCTCAAGCCCTGGAAGCGTGAGGCCACAACAACCGGAAGACAGGACGGCCAAACGAGAGCAGAGGGATTAAGTATTTCACCCTCCTGGAGCCAGGAGCTGCCTGGGGAGACACCATCCGGGGACATATTTCACCATCAAGGTCAGGATTTTATTTCTGATGCCGTCGGGTCATAAAGAGACGAAAAACATCCTGCTAACATACACAACTGAAAAACAGAAAAATACCTGTCGCTGTCTGCATTAATGACAGGCTGCATCGTTTATCCATGAGAAATGTCAAAGCTAATAGGGGGTTTAAGAAGCTGGCAGCGTCCTACCGCCATGTCAGCTAACAGTCAGTCCAATGCTCTGTCGGATTTTGTCAGCGAGCGCATTCCGTGCCAGAGGACCCGATTTCCCCTTCACCGCATGCCAGCCAGCGAGCCGGGCCCCATTGGGCCATGTCATATTGGCATGAATGACGCACTGACAAACGTTAACAAAGTAAGATTTTATTTCCAAATGTGTTGCATTTAGACACAAGTAGATGGCACGGGTCTGTCGCGAACAGCCGTCACTCTGGTCTGTGTCCTGCTGCTACTGTAATCAGTAGCTTCTGCCATCTCTAACCACATCAGGAATCGTCTTCAGAGACACCATGTAGGGTGGTGATTCCATCCCATAATGCTTCGTGCCAGACTGAAATAACACTGCATAGCTTCTGGTTTAGTCTTTACATTATCGCAGTCCTAGGTGGCACACATGTCCTGAAGAGTGGCCCAATCCGGGGGTGGGGGGGTAATGGCTCAGATGTGCGAAGGATACAGAGGGGGGTGCGGAGTTTGGGAAGGGGGCCAGACTCGATTCGGAAGGGAGCAGCCCATAGTTCTGGATGAGGAGATGGCCCGGGTCAGTAGGGAGCGAACAGTACATGTCCATGTGAGGTCCGGATGGGCCCGGGGGCAGGGCGGAGCAGTGGCTGGGGAAGGGGCTGTGCTTGAAAGAGGGCCGCCCCAGGGGCCGAGCGAAGCGAGAAGGCGGGCACTGTGGCGGCGGCTGCGGCAGCTGCAGCCAAGTGGCTCGGTAGCAGCCTCGCCGTGAGGGGCTTCCCCAGCTCCAGCTCCTTCCTCAGCGCTAACCGGACCTGGGGGGTAAGACAGTAGGCAGCAGGGAGAAAAAATGAGGTCATTCTCCAGAGCCAATATACAGCTGGACAAAGGGGCTGAGCCTCCTGGTTCATTAGCAGCTAATGTTGACAGCACTAATGCTAACGGCGCTAATGCTAACGGCACTCATCCGCTCAGCGGAGTTGTAACAGACAGGTGATGGCTTCCTCTGCTTGGTGACCAGGTGAAAAATACATCAAATATCCAGTCAGAGTACAGAGCAAATAGTTGAAAGCAGCTTAGCCCAGCTCGCCGAAGTCCATCGCAGGCATTATGTAACAGCCCGGCCAGGCACTAAGCTAACGGCCGCTAATTAGGGAAACATACACGACTGCAACTACGCAGGGGGCGGTGACCACATACCGTCTGCACGCCAGACCCTCGCTGGGGCTTGCTGTAGGGACTGTACTTAGGCTTGGCTGGCTTCCCCGCCGCCCGGTCTTTGTGTCGCCTGCTACTGATGTGCTGGATAAGAAATAAACCATGGATAGGGACGAAGGAAGGAGTAGCTCAAGGACCTAATATTCCTGGGACAGCGTTCCCAGGACACAGCAGGGACTGGTCTCCGTGACTAGGCCCCGGTGTTCCAGAATGTCCCCGCTAGTCCCGCCAAATCAAGTCCACATTCTATTACCATGAATATTCAAAAGAGAGCCTGTTCTCATTATGGATGTAGGCCAGGCACAGACGCTGTGCACATGCCAGCCTCTAAAACCACAAATGTAAAAGAACAGCTATGAACACTTATATATATAAGTATTTATGAGCATTTATAGGCATTTATAAGCCTTTGTAAATCTTCATTACCTACCTGTTTAAGCTGCGTCTCCGAGTTGACATGGACGTCACAGATCTCACAGTGGAATGTCTTGTTCTGCAGGCCCGTGGCGGTCTTGCTGGGTGACGCCAGCTTGCTTTTGAGCCCCGGCCTGGGGAAGGACTTGATGGCCCCCCCGCCGCTCCTGGCCTCCAGCATCGTCTTGTGTTTCGTACCTAAAACGTAGTCAGACGATGGGTGACGCGAACACCTGCGGTCTAACCTCCACGTCGACGCAATCTGACATCTTGGGACGTCTGACACTAATTGCTAAACTATCCATCTGTCTTACAGTCGCTTATTCAGTACAGGGTCACATTGAGCCTGGAGCCTATCCCAGGAAGTACAGGGTGAGAGGCAGGGGACATCCTGGATGGGATGCCAGCCCAGCACAGGGTGCGCACACACACGGTGGGCAATTTAGAGAAGCTAGTTGGCTGACTGCATGTCTTTGGACTATGGGAGGAAACTTGAGTGACATGAGGAGAACAGGCAAACTCCAGTATCACAGGGCGTACACAACACAGTAGGGAAAGTGGGGGGCAAACAGGGGGGAGGAGGCAAACAGGGGGCGGAGCATCTCACCGCTGTTGTGCGCCTCCAGCTGGGACTGAGAGTTCACCGCCACCTTGCAGAGGGAGCAGTAGAGGAGCCTCTTAGCTTTTTCCTCCTCTGTCTCTGACTCTGCGTCAGCCTCAGAGGGGGGGCTGGCAGCAAACGGGGCAGGGCATTCCACATCCACCGTGACCCTTGCCACTTTCGTGCCAGTGCTGGGCGGCAGCGCTCCTCTGTCCGCAGCAGGTGGCGATGGCGATGCTGGCCTAACAGCGCCCTCTACAAAATAGGAGGGGAAAGACAGCGAAAGTCAGGCTAAAAAATGGCCGCTTAGCTATTAGCATACACATATTAGCAGACATGCGAAGGAGAAACGTAACTTAGCACATCTGCAGTTAAATGACGGCATTATTCATATCCAGCAGGACAGAATATAACAATAATTATAACACATGTATGGCATAATGCAACTAATTTAACAGAATGCAATAACCTAGATCCAGATAATTAGACAGAATTATGCATGTCATTCACAAAGCTAAGAAAACATCCCATGGGCAGAGATTTCGATCATTTTTAAAGACATGCCCCCCCTGCTTACAATATACAAAGTATGTACATATACACAAACATGTGAGCTGTCAAAGGAAAATATGTGCAATTAATAATAAAAGCCAACTAAACAATACTGAAGGAAAGGCTTTTTTTTCTTTTATTCTCCTGCATTCCTGAGTTCTCACAGTTACTGGTCATCAGTGATGACAGCCATAGGGATCTAAAGGATATCCTGACTTGCATACAGAAAGGGGCCAGGCCCTGCCTGTCAAACCTGACAGCCAATCAGGTTGCACTGCAGGATGTCACTGGTAGCACAGCCTATCGGATGGTATGCAGGTACTGGAAAGCAACCCCTCACTGGCATTCATGTGGCGCTCACATGCTCAAGTGCCTCTGTGATTGGTTGAACGTGTGTCTGGCAGGACTTCACCCCTCCCAGGCCCTGTTTTTGTTTGCATGTCAAATACCTCACATCGGCCTCCCTCCCCTAGGGGATGGAGCGTTTCAGCAGTTAGTCAGGTGGCTGCAAATTCAACAACACTGTGCTGAAACAGCAGAGGACCTTAGCTCACTGTCCCGCGGTCACAGACCCACAGCGAAGGCTGCACATGTGTGCGTGTTTCATGTGTCCCAGGAGGTAAAGCACTAATCTTTCCCCTGTTTAAGGGCCGCCCACCAGAGGAAACTCCATTTGCATTTCTGAAATTCTTCCACGTTCATTGTTTAGCCAAATAATCAAAGCTTCCCCTCTGGGATCTGATTATGCTCCTTGATGGTGGAGAATTAAGCACTTCAATTTAAATGATTAGGGTTCCATTATCTACGGTACCATAGCTAGAAGGGAGCTGTCCCCTCGTCCCCCCACCCGAGCTCCAGTTCTGGGAAGCGTGGCTTGTAATCACGGATTCTGATTATCGCACGGCGCTCAAAGCACACACCAATTACCGCCAGGGAGCAGTGTGCCCGGAAATGCTGGCAAAGCCGAAAACTGGCCACCCTTATTGTGGCTCGACTCCCCCGGTGAGACCATTCACTGGTAATGCAATGGTAGTGCAATGTCACCCAAAGTTCAAAGCAATTAATGGGAGGGCAACAAAAACCTGCCTGTTTCATTGAAATTTAAGGGGTGAGTAAAAGCAGAATCTACTATAGACTTGTTATAATTTGCCACCCTGGAATATTCTTTGTCATAAAGGTGACTGTTGTAAGCATACAAATTTATTAGTATAGTATTTATAACTTTGTTTGTTTGTTTATAATATTTATTGTTATGACAACCATTATTATGCTTGTTTATTTGATTCTTTTGTTAAAAGGGCAGCGTGACCTTCTTTCAAAAGTAACTAAGATCCAGCACTATGTTCAAGGGTACAACAGCACCACAGTCAGTAATCAGCTGCATTCCCAGATCCAGAACTGCTGCAGGGTCCGTCGATTCGTCAACTAGCTCGAATGTGCAATAAAATGTAGAACAGCCCAGGAGAGAGTCAGGAACGATTCAGAAATGGGATGACGGCCGTTAAGATAGAAGGAGCACAGACGAGAGTGAAGACGGCCCAGCGGTACGGGGGCGGGGGGGTGACGGTGATCGAGCAGCAACCTGCTCCTCTACCCCCATCCTTCTCCATCTCCCACTCCCTCCCTCTCTCACAATCATCTGCATTGGTGGGCCACCCTGCCCCCCCCCAATTTCCCCTCTAATGGCTAATACTGAGGTACATTTCCTGCCGCACTGGGTTGGAACAAACTGGAGAAGCTTGGCCCCTCCCCCGAGCTCCCGCCAACACCCACAGACACTAACGATCATTTCTATACCACTGATTTCTGAGTGCTCCTTTTTAGAAATGTTACAACCCAACACCACAGTGACTTAAACGGCAAAAAAAATCCTTGACAAACCAGCCGTTCATATTCAGTCCTTTTTTTTTGCTTCAGAAGCCTGTAGACTCTTAATACAAAATGCCTCTAGTTACTCTTTCCACAAATCAGCACGTCTGCCCGCCAGCGTGGCTCCGTTCCTGACAGCCCGCCTCTGACGGCTTAAAGCCGCCCCCCTCGTACCGCCGAGGCCTGCTCTCCCCCCACCCCCTCCCTCCCTGCACCTGCACCACTGGTCGTCCAGAACTAGGCCACGCGTCAGACACTCAAAGCGAGAGAGTCCCTGTGACCCCCCCCCCCCCACCAGCACACTCTACCTGCCTCTGCCAGTATTCATCCCTAAATTCATTATTAAATTCATCACTGCTGATCGACTCTCAGAGAGGGAGGGGGCTTGCTCACTCCCCCCAGACCACTGCCATTTCTCCCTGCTGCGGGCTTCAGTATCCGTGGTCCTCTACAGTCTAGCAACACTGCGGTTTCTAGGAGCGCCGATTGTCGCCACAGCGAGGGTCGCTGGGTGCACGGCCGGGATTCCACCAACGCAGCCCAACAGGAGCACTGCTGATACACTGTGCCCTTCTCTCTGTGATAACACTATGTAACAAATTTTTATTTTTATTTTGTTCCTGGGTATAAAATGTGTTTTCCTAACCCGTTATGCCTAAAACAAACAGAAAATAGCTATTGTTCCACAAAAACTTTGCTTCTGTG
>JAAGVU020000045.1:1579230-1590068 GCA_011763525.2 Mormyrus iriodes | reverse complement strand
CTTTTACAACATAAGCAATTAAGAAATAACATGTATTGTCCAGGAACAAAATTTGTGTTACATAGTGTAATCGGGCAAAAGAGAAAGTAGGACACAGGATACTAACATGCTAATAACAGGTTAATGTGGTACAACCCCCTTAAAAGGATCAGACCTTATGCATTAAGGCAGACATTTTTACCATCTTATGCAGCGGTCACCAACTGGCAGACTCCAGTATCTGAATCGAAATACAGCTGAATCCAGACTGAAATCAGCACCCCCCCCCCGCAAATTTTTTTCGAACTCGGCGGCCCTTGACGTTGTATTGCTGATAGAATTTGGCCCGTGGGGCCCCCGATCTAATGCTTTCCAGTCCCATGCAAAGACCTCAGCTCGTACCTCACCGTGACGTGGGGGACGGGGGGTTCTTTTAAAGTCACTGTGCCACAGCAATTATGCTGAGGGGACGAGCAGCGTCCCACTTCTGAGTAAAGAGAACACGATACTGTCACGACCCCAAATGTATGAAACTCTACAGGGAATCTTCATGTGAAGTACAAAGATAAGTCTTTGTTCGTAGCAGAATCAGCTGATGTACCTTGGTGGAGGTTTTATCCATGATTTACTGCTCTAAGGGGCAAAGACAGGAAGGAGGTCAAAGTAGAGCAAGCTGGAGAGGCGGGGCTTTGGCTGTACCTGTCCCGTCAGTGCTGGTGGGCGCGGGACCAGGGGATACGCTTTTCGGCGACTCCTTTCTGGACGCCTCCCTGGCGATCGTGTCCGCGACCTTCTGCTTGCTGCTCGGTGCCTCCAGGGCTTTCAGCTTCTTGGCATGTTTGGTGCCCTTGTAGTGGGCCGAGGCCTGGCTCTGCAGCGGGGGGGGGGGGCACACAGCCGTATGGTCAGACCCAGTCAGCAGGAGCCGGCACTTGTAGTGTAAAAGCCGTCATTAAGCCACGCTTTGCACGTGCACAAGGCATAACAGCACAGGCCTGTCCCTTCATTCCCAGCCTGCACCTCTGTCCCAAAACTCAAACGTCAATCCCAGCAGGTTTTGCTGTCCCTTAAAGAGGAAAGTACCAAGATAAACGCGTAAACGGCAAATAAAATAGACACTGATTAGAATTGCAATGCACAAATTAAAGAGTATGTGTTCACCCACAATTTAGACTGAGATCCCACTGAGACTCGGACCACCAGATACACTGTATCCCGTGTTTATCCGCCCTCTAAGTCTGCCATACCCATGTTGTCGGCTTTTGTGACCCTGTAAAGCGTCTGGAAAATGACTTTAGCTGGCATTATGAAGGACAAACATGGATGGATAAGGCTCTCCATCGATCTGCCTTGCATCAGTTTGCTGTGTCACATTCTTTTCCTTTTACAGCACAATACATTGATTTAAATGATTCGTTCTGACTCATTAACATACAGTTCTTGCAATCCTCTGCATTATCCTGATAGTTATTTAGCTATGTTTCATTTTATTGGTCTATCGTTGTAACACTTAAATGTTAGTAGTAATATTCAAGTGTGCGCCAATGTAGCGGTGGACTCGTATCCTGTCAAGGGAGTCTCGTATCTTGTGCACTATGTCTCCTGGGATAGACTGTAGGCCACCCTACTAATCTGTTCTGGATAAGTATTTGGAAGATGGATGGATGGATGGATGGATGGATGGGCCAATATCAGATATTCAAACCTGAGGCCAAACATTTGATTTTGCCCTTTTTCTCTCGATTTGTGAATTCTGAATGAGCAGCCTTGGCATAAACACCTCCCTTCCTATCGTAATATTTGTTCGAATAACCTTTCCCCCCCACCGCCGACATGTAAATGCCATCTGAACAGGGTTCCAGGTGCTGTGAAATACGTCCGAATCAGCTGCTGTGCCCTTTAAAGCAGGAAAACAACATTCAGTTTTGCAGATGTTCCTTATCCTCTTTGAAGGTTCTGCATTACGGCGGAGAGGCACGGAGCAAAACCCGGCTCATAACGACCAGAATGACAGAAAATCTGCAAACCTGGACCAAGATTTGGCACCACCTACTGCCAGCAGATGACTTGAGCTTCCAACTGAAAAATGATATTTCGGCCGCAAACCCAAAGCTTTTTAATTCAACACGCCGCTACATTTTTTCACCAAACTTCCCATTAAAATAAAATGGGATGTTCGGAAATTGAGGTGCAGGAACAGAACCCAAGACGGACGGGTGGAGTATTGAGCCTGCCTTGGGAGTAAACAAAGAGTCTCCCGCGTCCCATCAGAGATGGATGGCGGGTTAGCAGACGTTACCTTGGCGATTCCCGCATGGGCTGTGATTAATGGTTCAGACGGAAGGTGATTATGCAGGAAATGGTCTCCAATGAGGAAATAAGAACTTGGGGGGGGGGGGCCTTCAGGACCTTGACGGAACAAATCACTTTTTTAATAGACAGAATATGGTGACGGTGTAGTGTTGTATCATGATGTTGCTTTAACACCCGCAGTACAGAGCTGAGGAGGCTGAGCTGGAGAATGTGAGTCTTAAAAAAAAATCATTTTCAATAAGGAATACAATATTTCAAGAAGATAGCTCAGGTACCAGGAGGAAATTAAAATGAGGAGTCTTACTAGCATTCTCCCCACCTGCCATTAACTCACAGGGGCTGTGCCAGCATTCAAAGGTTCATCTGGGCAGGAGTTTTGCTCCAATTACCCTCCCTAATTGCTCAATTACAGCAATCTGGCAAAAAATGGTATTAAATAATTTTTCAAAGGATGAAGTGCTGCTGTACAGGGCAGTGTGTGGCTGTGTGGGTCAGGACCCAGAAGGCCGCCGATTCAAATCCTGTCAGGCTTTGGAACAAGGTCTTTAACCCTCTAGTTGCTCCGGGGACTGGTTGACCCCACTCTCTCAATTGTGAGCTGCGTTGAACAAAAAATGTCTGCTAGATGAATAAGTACCATGGAATACTACATTCTGCCGAAAAAAATTTGGAGAAAGGATACCCTTCGAATGGGAGTTTGATGGAAATACTGCAGAAAAGACTTTTTCCTTATTAGCATGCATGATTCATTACTAAATGGACCGATTAGGCCAACTAGTTGATTCGGAACAAAATGCAGTAAATACAGTCATTCTTAGACAGGTCAGTGGTAAATGAAACTCCCAAACATGGTAATTTATGTTATTGGTTGTCTCACACACACACACACACACAGCGGCCAGATCATTTGTAAAGTTTATCATCTTATTTTCCTTCCGACGTGCTGTGTGGTACTAAAGAATTTAAAAAGCATATTCTGACTTTCGAAAATCGTTCCATTTCAAATAAAAAGAACACATTTTCAGCAGTTTAATGATGTGTCAGAAATCTCTAGCTGACAGGACTGTTAATTTGCTCTACCAGCCAGCAAGTGGCTGCTTGGCGCGTTTTCTGCCTGAACTAAAACTCCCGATTTCTTTTCTTGGCAAAGGGGAAAAAAAAGACAACTCCAGTCATAACCGTGCAAATGTGAGCACCTTATTTCCGCCGCTGTGACAACCATGTTTCTCCATCTCTTGCTATCAACAACACTGGGGATAATAACCTTTACTGGGTGTTCACCAGGATTATAATTAGCAGGCCTTCAGAGATGCTACGGCTGTAACGGACTGTACTGTTTTACTGCTCTTCTGATCATTTACAGGCTCTTATTTTTGTTCAACATTTTTTAGATTTAGCTTTTTTTTTCCATCTGTTTAGTGTAGGAGTCACGCTGGGTAATGCTATGAAAAGCATCATTTTCTCTTCAGTTCATTACCCCAACTCATCTACCAACATGCAGCCGACTCGACTCGAAAATACACACTTATGTGCCCCTTTTTTTATTTGCTACTTTGGTGCTGTCAGTTCTGATTCTAAATCTCACAAAGATACCGCACCGCTGGTGAAAAATCCCTGGGCAAACGTTAAGTGACACTTTATGACTTCCAGCGGCCTGCAGTTGGCTGCCTGTCCTGTAGGAGGTGCTCATCTAGTGCAGCATAAAGGAACACCCCAGTGACTTAAAGCCAAGAAGTAATGAGCCAATCCGTGCTCTGCGCTGCATATTTATGCAAAAAAAAACTAATCTCACTGGTGTTTATCTTCTTGATGTATGACACTCCGGTACTGACCAAGAAAAGCTATGCTATAGATTTCAATTTTCATAGCAAACATACTAAAATTTCAAATGCACCAATATAGACATAAATACAAGAAAACTACGTTATTACTGAGAAATATTGCATAGTGAAAATGTCACACATGGAACACTTATTTGTATTAGTTCTGTGTTTTTATTGCACCTGAAAGTGTGCATTTGTGGCTGCGTACACTAGCATGCGATCTGTGTCACGCACCTCTGAGTTAAATTTGAGTCGGCACACGCTGCACACCACAATGGGTTTTCTCTTCGGGGGCGGGGGAAGTCCGAACGTGTGATTTATTATGGCTTTTTGAACCGGGTCCATCTGCGAAAAGAGAAATAAGAATCCAATTAACTCGCCTTTTGACACGACATTCTAAATCAAACCACCCCCCCCCCCACAAACACACACACACGCACACACACACGCACACCCTCCTCCTCAGTCCCCGCGTCGCCCTTTGCTGGAGAAGATAAAGCTTTGCTTCTCCCTCCTGAGTCCTGGCATAAACAAGACTTACAGGCATCTTTGTTAGTGTTTACACCCAGTGATAGGGATATGAACGCAAGGTGCAGGGTCCATTCCTGTCATTGGGGGGATGGCAGGGTGGGGGTTGGCATGTTTCATGGACAGACGCCTTTAGAAATGCAAAGCACTCATACTAAATCTACTGAGCTCAGAGATAAGAGGTTCATTTATTCACTGGCTGTCCACTGCTGTGGTACTCAAGGGCACATTGTTGGGGAGCAACAAAACAAGCCCCAGGAAAGAGCTTGGCTTAGATTTACCGAGCGTTTCTCACCATGCTTAAGGAGCACAGGAGTGTGGGATGGGCAGGACCTGATACAGGGTCCAGTCATCAGCAATACTGTCCCTCTATCGCTTATCCAGAACAGGGTCTTGACGAGCCTGGAGCCAATCCCAGGAAGCATCGGGTACATGGCAGGGGACACCAGTCCATCATAGGGCACAACATGTAGATGCCACACATAGAGCTAGGGGTGAGACTCAAACTCACAACCCAGGAGGAACGAGGCCCCAACATTACCAACTGAACCACCACCCTATCAGTCAGACAGACTTTCAGTGTCCTACAGAATTTTAATTAGCAATTAAGAATTTTTTAATCAAACATATACTCTTCAAATAACAATCAATCTCCAAGCCAAGATAATGCTGAAATAGTTTTAATGGAATGTAAATAAACGTGTGCTTAAGGACGAACAGAGATTAGAAGAAATATATTTGATATGCTGATTGAAAAGTTAATCACCTCAATATTTGATGAATATGCAAATATACTACCCCATTTGAATTTTAGAAATGGAATATCCTTCAATTTAGGATTGCGGCACGGTGTAAACCACCATAGGTCTGAAGCAGATCATTTAAGCCATTTTAATACTTTATAGGGAATATTCCATTACCCCATCATGGAGCTGAGTTACCTCACTGAGGCGAGCAAAACATCCAGACCAATTTCTGTACTGGTCCTTCTGAAGAGAGGCCACGTTCCTTACTATACACAACAAACCGGGTCTATAACTGCACAATGTGTTGCAGTACCAAACAGAACCAAAGAAAACATCCAAGTGTGTTTAATTACAAAAAATGTCTCAATGTCTGCTTTCAAAAGAAATTTCGTCTTAAATAATGCCCCCCTAGGTGAAAGGGCACCAGCTATATTTCATGTACAACTCATCAAAAGTCTATCATTAATTAAAAAAAACTATAAATTTCTGCCTTTGAACTAGCAATGTTTGGTTCAATTCCTTCCAGATGCTCTCATAACTTTAGGGTAAGTTTTCATACGTAACCTGAAGGATGAGACCTTACATAGCTGTACTTTAGCTGACCTGGTAATTTATGACCATGGGGGTAATGATAACATGTCATGTGCTCTGCTTCACGCCAGGGGTCTGTCATCATCACAGAGACAGAGAAGCATGACTCGCCCAAAAAATGAACCTCCTGGAGTATCCCCTTATGAGTGGGGGCCATTTAATTAGGGTTCTGACAAGGTGTTGCTGCTGTCAATAGCTTTAATTGGCTCAGGGGTCTTAGCCAGATAAGGGAAACCAAAGTCTGCATTCATCTTTTCCTTGATTGTCAGGTTCCGTGACGGCCCAAATATTCCTGCCAAAAAGGGTAAATTAGCCAGATGACAAATCTGAAGCTCTCCACTTAATTCTGAAGATGGAGATCTATGAGGTGGCTTTAGAAATTCGGAGTGTAATGCGCAGTGGAAAAATACTCTGGTAGCCAAGATCCGCACAAGACTAACAGCTCTGTTAAAGGCCTGCGTAGCCATGAGTGTGAATTGTCCAGGCATGTCCATGGACGCCATTTTCTGGGCCTACTTCATTCTTCTCACAGGTCCTTAACCAGTACACCCCCTGGTGTTTTAAGACATGTTCCAGAGGTATTTGAAACATTTCATGACACCATTCATCAGGGCTACAGTAGGGGCATGGATACCCCAGCAGATTCAGGGGGCCTAGCACTTGACAGGGGCCCTTGAATACATGAAATTGGACAGGGGGCTCAGAATTTCAAACTATGGCCCTGCCATTCATATAAATCTGCAAGGTTTAACCCCACTTGGGGTAAAAGGTGACTTTGGTGGACTGTAAAACAGACAGACCACCTGTGATGTTCAGTAAACACGGTCATAGACTGTGATGCATAACACATGTACATGATTTGCCTTGAGCAGAAGTAGTTCCCCTGCCCCCAATCACCACAATCCCCCCCTTCCCGGCTTATGTAATTCAAGCATAAATCTCACATGGTGACTTCATGAGAGGGGCTTTGTAAGAGAACCCCCCCCCATCCAGATAACATGCCAGGGCTTGCTGAGAGAGCGGGAAGTAAGCGGACAGATAGAATGGGCAATGGCGAGTCGGGGGGGCTGGGGAATGTTCCATTGTATGAGTGGGGGGGAGCCATGAAGGCACTTTACACCCTTTTGGTTAAACATCCCCGTTTTCTTACCAGATATGTGTCGAAACTCTGCAGAAGACGTCTAACCAACATAAAAAATCCACCTTTCATTGAGGCCATCTTTAATATGATATATGTCTGTAATTCTGAAATCATAACAACAAAAAATCTGAAAAGAACAAAAACCGTCAGAGGAGTGACAAATAGCTTTTCTCTACGTTGTTGTTTTTCCATATTCTGCCGTTTTATTTCGGTTCTGCTGTGAGTTTTCTGGCGTGCTCAGTGGGCTGCCTGTCCCCCGAGCGAATTCCATTCTGTAAGCCGTCCGGCCGCGTTCCCAGTGACCCGTTTCCAGGGAACGAGTCGGCTCTGCCGTTCCATACCGCAGCCCTCGGGGCTCCAAAACTCCCAAGTGCACTTTGCACGCACCCGAAACAGCTGGAGATCGCGCCACTCCCAAGCTCTGATCCGGCCCAGGCTGTTTTTCTCCCGCATTGGCGTGTCAGAGATTCCCCCCTCATCCCCCTATGACCACAGTCCACCTAACAGGCCAGTTTATAGCCCCACAAAATTCGACAATAAAAAACAAAATCCGTGGTGGTGAATTGCCATTTTGCCCATCGCTGGATGCTTAACCGCAAGCTTTTATTGACCTCAGTTAAATAAAACCCAAGCGCTGATTTCTGATGCAAAACAAAACAGCTACTTTTAAGCCTAATGGAAGGAGCCGTAAAAAGTGGTAATAACGCAGAGCCAGCCTTGTGGGGCCCTGTGGGACCCCGTGCAGCCTGACTGCAGCGGCGCCCAGCTTTCGGGGCCTTGACTTTTAGAGGGTTTGGCTGAAGCTGGAGACATAAACTGGTGGTGCAGTCTGAGGGGGTGCTGGGCTTTGGGCGTGGGACTCTCCGATATAGTGCCTTACAGGAGGGTTCAGAGGTGACACTTCAGCATGCCTTAGAGCTTAGCATAGTCACTGGTCAACGTGTATGGGGAACCCTGACAGTCAAGAACTCCCAGCTCAGCTCAACCTGGCTTGACACTAGCCTCTTCCTCACTGTGACACCAGCCTCTTCCTCACTGTGACACCAGCCTCTTCCTCATTGTGACACCAGCCTCTTCCTCATTGGAGCTTATCTGCCTTAGATACTGTTGGTCATATTAACGCCCTCAAAAGTGTGAGATGTTTGGGGAGGTTGGGGTGAGTCAAGCACAGGCTTAACCTTCTGTCCTGGTAACTACAGTTACAGAAAAGCAGTGAATGAAGATGACGACCTTAAAGGTAGTTGAGGGGGGAGTCAGTGGGAGGGACTCAGATACATGAGCATCTGGTCAAATTATTGTGCTCAATTACCATGCAAATAGAGTGAAATTCAGCTTGGCAGGATGGGCGATATTAACCAATCAGAATAAAAATCAGCATAACCACGGAGCACGGCCAAAAAATTAACCACTTTGTCTTGGTGGTAATGAGCTAATATATTCTTTCTGGTCACACTGTAGATAAAATAATCGCAGATAAAATATGATTATGCATTGTAATTACTCTGGGGAGTTTGGTACAAAGCAACACAGGCATTATTATCTTAAACCTTGCTTTCTTTTAATTAGGGAACACTCAAGCATGCTCGCTCAGCATGGACTCCAAATCCTGCCCTGAATGTCCAGCTTATTCACTGTTAAGTAAAGTAGGACAAATGGCCTGTCCAGGGTAATCCTAATTCTTATTGCTCTTCTAATTACTGAGGCCTTCTCTTAGGTGAGCTGGACGGCGTGGTTATACATCACATCGACAAGGACGTCTGGCTCAGGGAGGGCAGGACGCACGACTGGCCATCTCATGCATCCATGCACACATGCTCCATCCCTCTATGCTCACACCATCCCGCCATACTCATGCTTGCATCTGTTCCACCAATTTTCACTTGTTCCTGTCCTGTCATATTCCTGCTCGCTCTGTCCTGCCATACTCACGCTTGCACCGATCTCATCATACTCATGCTTGCGAACGTTCCATCCCTCCATAGTTACGCTCCTGCATGTCCTGCCATACTCATGCTTGTGTCCGTCTTGCCATACTCACACTCATGCCTGCCCTGCATTCTCACACTCACTCCATCTCGCTATACTCATGCTCCTGCCTGTCTTGCCATACTCACTCTCACGCTTGCCCTGCATTCTCACACTCACTCCATCTCGCTATATTCACGCTCCCGCCCATCCTGCCATACTCACGCTCCCGCTCATCCTGCCATTCTCACGCTCCCGCCCATCCTGCCATACTGATGCTCCCGCCTGTCCTGACATTCTCACATTCGCTCCATCTCGGCAGACTCAGACTCTCGTTCTGCCATACTCACGCTCGCACACGTGCGTCCATCCGCTGGTCTGGTCTTCCAGCATCCCAGCGCAGCTGTCGGCTCTGGCGGCGGGACTCCTACCACACTCTGGGGTGAAAGATGGAGGAGTCATTAACAGGCAGTCCTCAGTGTGTGACGTATTAGTGAGAGCTGACTGTGTAAATACAGATATACGAACACTTAACATGTTATCTGTAACAACTGCCAACATAAACATGAGTCACATAACGGCCCCAGACACAAAGTGGCTGACGACGAGTCCAGTGCTGACAGTCTGGCCTTCCTCCTCATCCTGTCAGCCCAGATGCTGAACCACAACACAAATCTACCGGACAACGTGACTCTTAACTGTGTTCCTAAGCGAACTCTTTTGTTTTAAATATTTAGGCCACAAATAAATTAAGGTTGTTAAGTTCCCGTTCCTGGAGGTCTTAGAGGACCCCCGGCCCCGATCTGCTCATACGGGAAAACCTGCCCTTCGCCTCAGATTGGATCAGGCCTCCTTCTGACCACCGCGGGGTGCGTGTGACCGCTGAACAACAATAGGGAATAAGAACAGTTTAAATATATATGGATACACTGATTTATAAAACATCCTGTATTACAGGAATGCCTGAATATCCTATGTTTATACAGACCAAGGTCACGATGACCCTGGGGTGTATTGAAGGAAACAGAGAGCGCACACACACAGACACACACAGTCCATGTATTCATACCAAGTACAGGTAGTTCTTGACTCAACGAGCTAATTCGTTCCAAATTATCGCTTGTCAATCGAGAACTCGTAAAGTGGGAGCTATTTTCCCATAGAAATGTTATGAAAATGATGACTTTGGTTCCAGTCAAAAAGTTTTTATCAGAAATCTTTGCCAAATAAGCAGAGGAAACTCAAATGTATTATTAGAATTAACATTTAATCAAAAATATATGCATTTAAACAAAAAAAATACCGTGGAGAATAACAAAGAAACACTAACATTGTAACATTCACAGTCAATTTTGGTCACTGTGATTTTCAGCAGGTGGGGGGGGTCTTTTTTCTTCACGTATTCCATTATGAGCTGGAGGAGTCAGTAAAATGAACCTGGTGTATTAACGAGATCGGGTTGGGTCGCTAAACGAGCGGTACAAATCGGGCACCATCGTAAAAGATGCCGTAAGATGTAATGCTGAGCATGTGTTACAGGTGCAAGGTAGAGTGCTCAGCATAAATGAGTATATCCGCTTCGAAAAGTAAGATTTTAATCAATAGCTCAGTCAGCACAAGAACAATTTCCAAAATTTCCAAAAGACTGGGTTTTATAGTACATTTGCTTAACTCATGAACATGAAAGTAAGGTTTATATAATATATAACTTAGATTACAAAATCTTCAGTGTTACTCAAATCAGGTGATGCA
>JAAGVU020000045.1:1552596-1568989 GCA_011763525.2 Mormyrus iriodes | reverse complement strand
GAGAAATTTATGCTGAACTTCTCTTTTGTTTTATAAATAACCCTAATGTTTATTACAACAAAATCACATTGCAATGCTTGAAAATTTTCCAATTCCGTGCTGTCATAGTATATTATACAAAATACTTTATTTCTTGTTATGCTATTCTGATCTTCCTGTATTTGTTCTTCCAACCAGATCGCAATTAAAGCTTGTGCCACTTCATTTGTCCACGCATCCATTTAAATAGTGTGAATAGCTCTGTGTATTTATCATTTATCGTGTTGTTATTGTGCCGTACGTTAATGTCATGTTAGTATGTGTGTTTTATGAGTAATCGGAATGGTCAGCACGGTGAGCAGTGGGTTGTAATTTTTTTTTACTTCGTTTATCGTTGTTTTCTGAGTTCGTAACTTTTTTCAGGACGGCAGCTGTATTGTTTTTCAGAGACAGAGATTTGCATAACCAATGGACAAAGAAGGCCTTTCAAGTCCCAACCCAAAGTACTGAAGTACCAAAGTACCCTAGCTGGTTTGGTACTTTAGGTACTGGAACTTTTGGTACTGGACCTCGATAGGAAGTCAATGGAAAAGTACCAGAAGTACAGTACCTGGTGCGGTGGAAAAGCACTGTAAGGTAAGAGCTGTTTGTACTTCTCCCAAAAATGCCTTGCTCCTGTTTTTAAACAAAAAAGAGAAGAAAATGAAGGACTTATTTTCCCCTGGAAGGTATATTTTACTTGCACTCTGGGGAATGTGCTTTTTAATGTTTTTTTTTATTATTATTATTTGTTGTTTGCCAGAATTTACTGCCTCATCCAGGATAGGACTCCAGTCTAAAAGCTTCTAATCTGTAGATGTTTGCAGTAGTTTCAGCTGGTTCTGTACAGTAATAGGGTGGATGAACCTGTTTGAAGTGCTGTGGGCAAAATGCAGAACTACAGGCTTCACTAAGCTACAGTATTAAAGGCCCTGTCCCTCATAACTCCAGTTAAACGCATGCTCCACTGTGCACGAGTGCACCAACATGCGAGCTGTTGCAAGAATGAATGCAAATGCAATGATATCGAGAATATCCAGTGCTCGCCCGTTAAAGGAAGTGCCCCGTTGCTGTTCCGTGTTCCATTGGCCCTAAAAGTGACCTCGGCGGGTTTGAAAGCACTCCTCATCAGAAAAGTGATGTCCCTACTCCATCCTTACACGGCACAGCCGAAATTGTTGTTAATTCAGCACAAGTAAGTAGATTTGCGTGTAACACATGTAACGCTGCCACCCGCCCCCCACCCCGGCAGCACCCGTGACTCACCGTGCTGAAGCTGGGGAAGAGGTTAATGGTGGCGTCCAGAGGAAAAGGGAGAAGCTGTTTCATCTCCAGGGAGGGCTGGATGGCGGGTAGCGGGGGGCGGAGCAGGGAGGGCAGGATAGTACTGTGGCCAGCATTACCTGCACGGGCACCAAGAACATTAACAGATCTACCTCAATGATGATGGAACAACCTGGAAGCATAAACATTCAGACCGGAACGATTCCTAAACTGACTGACCAAATGGAAATACATCATATAGGAAAGACTCTAATAAAGAGGTATATTTTGAAAAGTACAACATACCAATATTAAGCAATCTTTAGAGATTATGAGAACATCGGGGGTGTCCTTATTCGCCATTTTCAAAAACGAATCTTTTCATAAACAAAGTGCAGACAACAATTGAGAAAGGGGCATATTTTTCCCAGACTCTCTCCGGTCACGCGCAGTGAGCTGCCAGCAAGAGGCCAAGTGTCCATTATTGGGGGAGGCTGAGGAGCAGATCAGATGACAAGACTGTTCCAGAAGAATTCACATTAAATGCATTAAACTATTTCTAACATTTTGCATTTCTTAACCTCCTGATCCTACACATGAATAAAGTCGTAATCCTTCTGGCTACCAAACTCAGTGGTGATTGGGAGGCGTGCCTGGGACGCACTCACCTCCTTTCTTTCTCCTCTTTTAATTAAATGAGCCAATCAAGTGGCCCGTCCAGTGCCCCCCCCCATGACTGATCTCATCACAGAGATTTACGCCGCGTACCTTTACAGCGAGCACCAGGATGATAAAAACACGACCTTGCGTCCTTTTATATGGTAACGGTCCTTTTAAATTTTACATTCAGTGGTGTGCCAAATAATCATTTATTAAACCACTTCAGATTTAATATGCATGAAAGTACCCATAATGCACCTGAAACAACAACATGAATATGTTATATGGCCTACACTGTGGAAAAACGTGTACACATGAAATTAATTTTTTTCTTGTGCTCGGTCCACAAAGTTCACACGGATTTTTTTTGTCTTGCTTTGATTAAAAACAACAAAACCAGCAGACTCCAGAAGACCTGGATAATGCAGTCAGGATGACTTATGATGGTTACCTTAACAGGAATTATTGTACTTACCAGAGAATAAACTCAGTGTTGATTAGGTATAGATAGATAGATAGATAGATAGATACTTTATTAATGCCTACAGAAATTAAGATCTATTCAATATAATCAAGGAAAGCCTAAAATGACACTTTGTTCTAGTTTTATTTGTGTTGAACATCACTCTACTTTGTTTGCCATGAGAGAATAGTGCAAGGAATCAGTCCCAGGTCATTACAGCGCCACCTTCTGTTTGATTACCATAATAATTCTCTAAAGCAGTGTTTCCCAATCCGATCCTTGGGGACCCACAGTCAGTCCATATTTTTGCTCCCTCCAAGCCCCCACCCAGACAAGGCAAAAACATGGACTGATGTGGGTTCCCGAGGACCGGATTGGGAAACACTGCTCTAAGGAGAGACGAATACTGGTGGATTTTTTGAGATCTCTAATTAAAAAGTCAGCAAAAAATTTCATATCAGAAAGATGTCCTTAAAACTGGTTCAAAGTCTGGAATGCTGTCTGTCCTTTGATGAACTGGAAACGAAAGCACATTCCTGCATATTGGTTCAGAATATCATCGACGCATCGCTAAATGCTCTACATGTAACACATGCGTGCAGCAGCATGCATTTCAGATGCACAATGTCTTGGGGAGGGGGGGATGGGGGGAGAGGAACCCCGTATTTCCACCCGGAGATGAAGCCCCCACAGCCGAACCATCGGGGGGGATTTTGTCAACTGTGGAATTTTTCTGCAAAGCACAGGTGCAGTGTTCGTCATTTATCCCCTTCCCACAAACTCTCAGGGAGATCCGAAAAAAACCTGTATTGTGGGCAACATGTTTACATTCTTTCTGGAGTGAAGATTTCTCACATGCATGGGCCTCACAAGGAACCTACAGAAGCAGAGCGGAAAAAATCCCGAGGCCTCCCAAGCAGCGGGCCCCGTCTCATTAGGTTATGGAAAAAAAGCGTTATGGAATCTGCATTTTTCAGGCCGCGCCATGCGAAGACACGTTTCGAGCATGTAGCTGACATCAGCCCTAAAATATCACTCAGCTCCTGCTCAGTCACCTTCAGCAGACAAATATGAAGGGGTGCCAAGATTAGGCAGGCCTGTGGAGACTCATCACACGTTTCCGCTTCAACGATTTGCTCATGGGTGGCTTGGTGAGTGGGGCGGGGGGGGGGTGGTTGGAGGGAACACGCATGTTGCATGGATTTTTTGGCATTCCTCCCCTGGTTCCATTCTGCAGACCAGAAGCATGCAGTTTGGTGAACTAACATCTTTAAGCTGCCCAGGAGCACAGTAGGGGCATGGATACCCTGGCAGATTCAGGGGACCAGCATTTTACAGGGGCCCTTGAATGCGTAAAATTATACATAAAATTGGGATCAAAGTGAAATTTTGTCAGGGGGCCCAGAATTTCTAGCTGTGCCCCTGCAGCTGCTCATAGCGCATGCACTCTGTAACGGACCAGCAACCCATCCAGGGAAGGACATGCAGAAGAAAGTCCTGCAGTGCTAGGCCCATGTATCAGATCACCCTCCCACCTCCTAGGGCTTGTGAAACAGCTCCATCCAAATCTGCGCCCTCTTGGGCTGACTGAGGAGGTGCCCGTTCCACTAAATTAAGTGCCAGTGCTCCCCCCGCTTGCCTGTGCACTGCACCAGCTCCACCTACTGCAGGCTGCACCACTTCCTGCTTTTTCTGTGGCTTTGGGTCTGCACTTCCACCACTAGCTTAAAGACTTATTCGGTTTCGATATCTCACAAGTGCCGATGACCGGCGCTCTCTCCTCATCGCAGTGTTCTCCTGGAATACAACCACCCCCCAGCCACACACATACACTTTCACATTACATTTTCCAGCTCCCGGCTTCCAATACCGTCATTCACAAAAACTACTGTGTCCCCTGGGTACGCTCCTCACAGTTGTTTACTGCAGATGTCGTGCCAAGGGGACCATCCAAAAATGTAAAGTTCCCCAACAGTAACACAGAAGTCTTTTATAAGTGCATGATGTGTCATTTGGGGGGGGGAGAGGAAAATTTAGACAATTAAATGATTTAATGAGAAATACTGTGGAAGAATAAATAATCAGAGAACTGATGCTATCTAAAAACATAAAGTTCTTCAAACACTGCAGAATGAGAAGTTCCCATCTGTCCCTGAAATATAAGCCCAAGCCTACTGACTGATTGCATATTAAAAGTCACAAACGGTGATGGAATATCCTCAGAATTTTTGGCTCTGATCAATTTCAGCATCACAGCTGACCGCCTGTTCTCCATAGTAACGCAAAAACCTAAAAATAAAAGTGGTGAATGCCACTTGGTGCCATACGAGGGCAACAAGGCGCATTCTGGAAATGAGAGGACCACACACCATGCTGGTGAGTAGCTCTGATTGCATGCCACCGCAAAGACGACCAGAGTACAAAACTACGGCCGCCTACCTGAGGGGAGCGACCGCAAAAACAAACTAGAGTGTCAACCACAAGGAAAAAAAAGAGGTGTATAGGTTTCGGGCCAGACAGCTGCTTGTCAGATGATCAGAAGAGTGTAATAACTCCGCAATCAGACGTAGCAAACAATGAGAGATAATCCCACAAAACCTAATTGGATTACGGTGCCCTAAAGGGAAGCTGTAAGGAAAGCAGACAGACAATGTGCAAAGACGTCTAACCACTGAAGTGGAATCTGTGCATAAATCAGGAAGTAGCCCAAAGGCAAATCAGGACGGTGCTGACGCCAGCCCAAATAAAACCGTACAGCCTTTTAATGGCACCACAGAATGCTCAAACAAGACACTTTGTCATGGGGGGAAAAAAACCATGAATATATAATCCTGTGTAAAGAGACAAAAATAAAAGACATTTTAGAAGGTATTTTGTCCTACAGATTAGACACAGACTACAGCAATAAAATAAGGAAAACAATATCTCATTTTAAACTCTACGGAACCAAATTGAGTGTGACTTTCTTTGACATAGACAGACACTTTTGAGCCCCCAGATGTAAAATAATTGACATCATGGCAGCCGGTTAGCAAAGGTTAAGGATGACCTGTATATATGCAGGAAGCGGAACTGAGAGTACATGGAGAGGGAGTGACAGCACACATTTTTTTATGAACATCTTGACCTGTTCACAACCCCCCTCCTGCAGTCCACGCCATCTGCCACCGCCTTGTCCGGTCCCGCACGGACACACGTTCCAGCTCCTCCAACAAGCACACCCACCCCCCACCCCCCCGGGCGCCCGTGGACTGGCACAATTGAAGGCCGCAACAAGTAACATGGGTTTGGTCCTCACCGGACTGGCCAATCCAAATGACAGACCCTCCCAGTCAAACTCATAAATGGCCCCAGTGGCTCACCTTGAGCTTGAGTCAGCATCAGTCAAAGCCCATGTGACAAGATAGGCAAGCGTCTGAGAGAAAGGGAAACTGGCTGGCATAGTCTGCACCCCCCCAGAAGATGGTGCCCTAGGCAGCCGCTGATAGCGGCTAACGGTACGGTACTGGCAGTTAGGAGAAGTACAATTGTGATCTAAGCTTTCTCTAGTTCGATCCCCCAAATTGTCCTCCGAATGTGTTTAGTATGTCTTATAACAACTCGGTGGATATGGATCAGCATTATAAAAATGGGCATAAGCATACGCTCTGGAGTTTACAGGTGAATACCACTAGGCTGATCCAAATGACAGACCCCTGGTTAAAACCACCTTGTTTCAAGACGCAGAGAAAGTTTGTGGAACAGCGTGTGGTTCAGCAAGCTAAGTTTCTGGATCTGTAATCAGAAGGTTGTGGATTAGAGCCTGGCTTTGGCTGAACAGTCACATGTCTATGGGTCCATGAGCATGGTCCTTAACCCTTAGCTCTATGCGCGTTGCTGAAGGTGGTTGCCCTTCGCTGCCAAGCTTGCTCTCACCTACGTCTCTGTCTTATTAGAGCACGATGGGGTAGGCAAAGAGAAAATTTTGTCATGTGGGATCAACAAATTATTATTATTGCAGAATCCCTCCCCAACACATTAAGAGGGACATTAATCCACACTAAACTTGGTATGCCTGTGCTGACCCACCTGCCCCCCCCCAGGGCAGGACAGGAGGCTTACGGGGCTTTTCAGCTACGAGCCAAAGATGCTGACACAATGACACCTGGCAAGCAATGCATACTGGCTCTAAGCCCACCCACAGTGCTGTGCGTCAGGAAGTTCAATTTGTCGCATGGCACGCCCACTCCTAATCTCTCCAGGGGGGGTTGCATCAGGTAACTGGGAGATGACACACTAAGCAAAGCAGGCACTCCCCACCTTTCAGTTTGACGTCTTGACATTTTACTGGGGGGTACTGCGTTGACAGGTCTCTATACTGTACCTGTCACGATAAATGAATTATGCCTACAATCACCCAATAAGCCTTGACAATGGACAACACCCCCCCCCTCTTTTGTGGAACATTCCAGCCCCCCACCTCAAGGAAAGTGTTGGTTGTTCCATGTCTCCCAGCCCGGTTAATGGAGAGTGACCTGTTGCTGCACTCGTCATTTTAAGGGCAGATAAAAATCACAATCCAGACAGAAGGGGTGGGGCTGCCATTGTTAGGCAAAGCGACTGTCACTAGACCAGGGATCCCCAATTCCGGTCCTTGGGGACCCACAGACAGTCCACGCGTTTGCTCCAGGAGCTGGGAGGGAGCAAAAATGTGGACTGTCTGGCAGGGAGCTGGGAGGGAGCAAAAACATGGACCGTCTGTGAGTCTCTGAGGACCGGGTTGGAGAACACTGCATTGACCACCGCAATTTCCGACAGAAATAGAATGAGGCAAGTGAAACCTAAAAGGAGAGAAAGGACAGAAAATGTGATTATATCTAAAACGCCAAACAATCATGTAATGTCTCCTATTTGGACAAAATTATATTCAAATGCACCCTGAACTATGACTAAATAAGGCCATCTTAAACACTTAAAGGAAATCCATTAAAGGAATCACATAGGCCTGAAACAGGCGTACAGGCCTGTACGGCTGGTGGTTCCTCGGTGATTTCCATTACTGTTAATGCCTATACTGAACAAGAAAGTCCAAAAGCTGTCAAGTTCAGTCTAAAATGCAAGCAGTGAAGTGTTAGAGTCTGAGTATAACTGATTTCAATATATTACACCCAGTAATAACAACAACAACATCCTTACAGTATAGAGGTTGCCTGAACCCATAATGCACCACAGCAACGGATATTCGGAGGATCATAAAATGCCAAGTTCTGCTGCACGGCAAAAACATTGCATTAATATTAATTTTATAATATTTACAAGTCAGTGCTAAACGCAATACCATGTTTTGTAAATCATGAAATGATATTACATCTCACCATTAACTATCCAGCCCCTAATAGGGTGTAATTCTTTGCCTCAAACGGCTTAAGGGTACACTGGTCAATCCGCAACGGTAAAACCCCAAATCTCGCGCTGCCCTGCTTTGCTATACTGTGTATTTTAGTTATAAAGGTGAGTAGTGGGCAGTGCAAACTGCTGCGCTTCCTTACTATACCGTATATTTTAGTTAAAAGGTTAACAGGGAGCAGTACAGACTCTGCTGCGCTGCCCTGCTCTGCCGTATATTTTAGTTAAAAGGTGAACAGGGAGCAGTGCACACGTTATAGGTTCCGTAGCCTATATAATTGTGTTTATTCTGTAATAGTTGTATTGGTGGTCTATGCACATACCTACAATACCTGTAACTAGTTATACCTAACAAGTTGTAGGGTATTTCGCCGATTGCAATTCAGGAAAAAGTCCAGAAGTTCCGCGGCCTTAGCGGGATCATAGTGCAATGCGGTAAAAATCAAAAATAGGCCCATGTTTTTTCTCCCGCCACCTACGTTTTCCACCACTTGGCAATGTTTATTTAATCAATGAAAGGATTTTTATCTCTCTGCCCTTCACGTACACACTGTAGCCTATGTCTAAGGGTATGGGGCCATCCCAGAATTGTTCATGACATATTGCCGTTAGTTAAAACTAAATGCATTAGTTAACATTCAGGTGTAGCAATCGCCTGAGCAAAACTATTTTGCCGCTGACTGACGCTGGGGAAATGCTGGGCTTCTCAAGAAAAACTATTTAAAAAAATGAATTAGTTTAAATTGGTCCGGTACCATTTGGCAGTAAGCTATGTTGCATTAAGACCTCTGTTTTTCTTATTTTGTCTTTGACTTAGATTCATGCATGTTTATGAATGCAGTGTTAATAAAATGCATTTTATTACGGGAATGTATTCCTGTTACCTCCTTACGGTTCTCTCCTCATGGTAGAAAATCGTCCGCAACTCCGAAAGAGGTATCAGAGAAGCTCTGGGAGGAACGTTAAGGATAATAAGACAATAAAATAAGCGCGTGCTCACTTTATTGTGACCATTTAACGGTGAACTAAAGGCGCGGGAGATGTTTTGCAAAATTGTCTCTTTCATACATACATATATATATATATATATACATACATACATACAGGCACACGAACTTCCTAGGATTTTTGAGGTGTTAAGATGTAAAGTGCACGTAATCTCAGTTATTGCTCTTTATATAAGAAATGCATACTGTACAGAGGTTGCATTATCATACTACGTATTACGCGCTGTTGAAAATACGCGCAACTTTTCGTATACAATATGATTATTACCGGCGCCAAATAAAGGGGATTTGGTCACAATAATTTTTATCATTCTGGATAGACAGTCGTTAGCCACGCACGATTCAATATATATTTTGCCACAGTTTTAATTCAGTGCTATTGGTCACTATAGCCAATTCACTAGGTGTTTCTCGTATGCAATTTTAGTTTATTTAAACGATACATAACAATGAGTGTTTAATTATAATGGGATCCTAACTACAATTTCAAATTGGAATATAATCGTTTTTAAATGGTGCACAGTTACTATCGGGTATGCCGTGAAATTATCATTATTTTACCAAACTATTTATTTTTATTAAAATGCCTTGCAACTAGTATTTAATCAACCGGTGCCCGCAGTCTTAGAGCTTGCCTGAAGTTAAACCCGATATCTGGAGTAATATCACACAGTTACCGCCGAAAGCCACAGGATGTCGGATTTCAAACCCGACTTATTTTATTTCAAGTAAGATCATGCAGTTGATGTGCAGCAGAACTATGCGATTCCCTAACGATGCACTATCCCGAGATACGGTCACAGCGCGTCCTCCTTTGCAAGATGTTCACGCTCAACCTTCAACGACCACGCATTCGACAAAAGAAATACATATAACGTGGTTAAGTCACTCACCAAAATACATGCTTCTCTTCATCAATCACACATTTAAGCTAAAATCCACTCTTGTCCGGGTCCCCGGTGACTTCAGAGCAAGTGGGCAGGCGCCGCGGACACGCTCCGGTCTGATTCGCACAGTGTTCCGTGTGGTGAGCCCATCTCTCTCGCAGCTTGTTCCCGATCACTGTCCGCTCTCCTCTCTCCCACTGACTGTACGGTGGGCTGTCTCTCACCCTCTCCCCTTACTGCCGCCCCTCCCCACACCCCTCACTCATACACACGCACACAATATTCTCACAATAAAAGTCACTGCAATCCCATATTGCCTTAACACGCCATTGCATGATCAAATAATTAACACAACAAACAGATATTAATACACCAACTGGAAACAGAACTACAAGGCAATAGATTTTTTTTTTCTTTTTACTCAGTGCTCATAAAAAAGCTTCAAGTGGGCTCTTTGATGCAATCCACGGAACAGTTATTTGGTGTAATGCTGGTGTAGAATCTGTTTGCTTTCCACAAGGCCGTTAGTAGGTTAATTACCCGTTTCAAGGGTACAACAGTAGAGTCTCTCTCTGAATTTCATCACCTTAAGTAGTATGCAATTGAATGCTCTGTCGTTATGTGAATAAAACACTTTTCATGCTTTCTCATTTCCCCCCAACAACATCCTAAGGCGTCTGCCTCGAATTGATGTCAAGAATATACACTTTAATAATCTATTATACCGTGAAGGCGCCTCTATCGCTGCGAGCCTGGGTTTGGGATGCGTAAACGGGGGCAGAAGCGCCGAAAACAGCGCTACTGTCGCACATAATTCAGAAGAGACACCTCCTGTTTGTTACGGCTACAGCGTTAGGTCAGCCAGCGCAAGGCAATGATGCGTCTATTGATTTAAATGAAGATGTTTCGCGAAACCTAGTGCATCGATCCATCCACCCTGGATGCTGTGTGTCATTGTCACGCACTTTGGTTTTTATCACCCCCCCTCCTCTTCTCATTTCTAAGCTACACCGCTTCCCTCGTCTTGAAATAGCCTCCGGCTCTGATAAGGCAGACGATTCACCGTGTGTTTTCAATTAACCCCAAATTCCTGCCTCGTATCGTCCCAAAGACTTGCACTAAGTAAGTTTATTCAGTAGCAATACAGAGGTACTTGTCCATTTCGCTCACTGCACCCCGCAAGCCATTTCACCTGGGCTATATATGGGACGTCCGTGCTGGGATAGAAAGGATAACGCTGTGAATCTGCTGTCATCTTTAACAGATGTAGGTGAGAAATCATTTTTTCGAATAAAAAAATTCACGAGATTCACGGTCCAGTATCAGTTCCTGGGCTGAGGTGGTATGGCCTTACTACGCACTACAGACATCTGGGGCTGTACTGAAATATAGAATTTATTTATTTTGTACTCTACCCTGGTTATCTCCGTCTCCCACATACCCCGCCGAGACCAAGCGACAGCCTCGATGCCTCGTCACTTACCCGTGACCGCTCTCCACAGAGTCTCGGATTCTCCATTACGGTATTATTAAAAAAATGCTCGAATATGTAACTCTAACAATAAAGCATGCATATCCCTACGTTTCACAGAATCCCAAAATAAAAATGTCAGAAAATGACAGCACTGGGAAAAGAGTGAAACGGAATAAAAATGGAGCAAACCTAGAAAAGTACAGACACCCTGAATGCTCATTGACAGTAGAAACCTTGGCATAGTCTGACGAGAATCTGGTGCTCATGATATGGAGGATAACGGGGGAATTTCTGGAAATATATATATATTTTTGTTCAGTAGTGACTCATTGGGGGTCCTCCTACAAAATGTGCTGCATATTCACCCGTATCTGAAGAATATAAACGTTTCAGTTTAAGCCCGTTATCGACGGACTTCACTCCGAGAACAATATTTCATAATAAACAACCTGTTCAAAGCGTGCTTGCTTCACCCTGGCCCAGTGCTTTCGCTCGGCTGAACAATCTGCCAAGTACTTTCCAAAAAGTAAACATTATTTTGTCGTTCCCAGAGTTCCTCATAATCCTATGTGTTCACCTTGCTAATGTGTGAACATTAAAAAAAGTACTCGGTGTAATGAGTACTTTGCTAAGTCAGCCTCATGTTTTGGTGCCATTTCCTGGGCAATTTGTTCTGGAGCCAATGTTGTTGCTTTTACGAAACACTAAGCACGTTGTCACTTTGCTTGCTTGTTTGTTTGCTTGTCTGAAACCGCGGGCGTGGCGCGCAGAGGTGGACCCGCACCCACTGCATCAGATAACACAGCTGTACCGGTCCATGAGCCGCCAAAGACGCTTTTACCCTCATCCTACTAAAAGCGGTGCGGGATGGAATTGGTTGAAAATCTGCCCCGTTGTGTCGGGTAATGACGGGTTAAATACGGTGTCAGTATTACTCACCTCGGAGGGATTACCTATATATATATATATATTTCTCTCATCTGTTTTAGGTGCTTGGAACGATGGTTCCTGGCCTCTCCCAAAACATGTGTTTTCCATTATGACACCCAAGCCCTTGAGAGAAAAATTAGTCATATCTGCGACATGAAAATAAACTCGACACTGCCTCCTCCCACGTGCATACAGTCCCATATGGTCAAATACCTGCAAGTTCAAAAAGGAACACGACGCGAAAAATCTAATGCAATGTTCTCCTGTAATGTACTGCGACCGTACGTGCAAAAAAAATGTAAAGAAATATTTCTAGAATGCTTCATTCCATTTAGGAAGCAGGTAGCAAAAGCATTTCACTACGCATGTGTACAATGAACGTCTGTGAATGTGACAAATAAAAGTAAAAACTTGAACTTCAAACTCGTTAGCGTGCCTAACCATTACGTTCCCGTGTAAATGTAGGCTACAACTGGATTTAAAACCCGGGGTCATCAAAGTGATCCTACTCTACTGGAGTTGCGGTAAAAGCAGCCCTTTGTGAAAAGGTCGGCGCCGCACTTTATTTTGCAACAAAATTTAGTGTATCAGCTGCATTACAAAGTGCTTTGATCGCACTTGTGTTTGCCTGGCTGCGCCCTCGCAGCGTTACTTACAGCGTACACTGAGCCGATTCCTAAGTGCGAGCGGCCGCCAAGGTTTCCGCGTTTCAGCTCGAGATCATCTGCGTGAAAGCACAGTTTGCTAAAAGTGTGTTTCACGCACCGCTATCACCTCAAGTAATTGCTAGACAAAACGCGTTTTTATGACCCGCCCATACTCAAAATATTGCTAAAAATCTCTTTCAGCACTTAACAGTGAATGCTAGGAGACATTATGTAATTGGAGTAATTACCGGGGTATTCGCTAATCTTTGATAATTAATTAAGAGCACGCTGAAATTCTGCACTACGAAAATGCGAATGCTCCAACAAGGTCACTAAAAGCATGCCATTGGGCTTAGCTGCACGCAGTGATGCAGTAGAGCAATAATTTCCATAAATCCCACAAAGGAGCACGTAAAATACGGTGTAACTCCTGTAGCACCCTGACTTGTCCTCGTTGCTGTTTATGCATACGTACGATGTATATTAATGTGTCGATTACAATCAAGTGTACATTTACTGCGTTATAATAAGCAACGTAGTGGAAATTCATAGTTTTAATTCATCATTCATTGTGTAATAACTTAGTTGGCCACCTATTTCAGGACTTTGTATCAATGAATCAACATCGGATAGGCTAGCTTATAATACAGACCTAAACATAGAGGACATAGGTAAACGCCGCGCGACGTGACTGCCCTTCAAGCATATGCAGGATGACGAGATAAGCCGTTGATGTCTTAGCATGAATTAATGTCTTCCACTCATAACGCGAACAGCGCATCCCCGACAGCGCGATTCGATCAGGCCAACACGACGTGCTACGTCCAGCACATGGTGCTGTCTGCTGCAGAAATGTCCACTGACAATAATCCACAGGACCGTTAGCTAGGCATACCATCACAGCTCTTCAAAGATGCAAATGTGGTTCTGGTTAGTGGGTTTTTAAATGTGTGCTGTTGCAATAGTTTGAGGAGCGTGTGCATATTTAAGGCTTAAATATTTAAGTGATGAATGTGCTTTGACTTTGTACGTCCATGGATTCCTTCAATCATCTTGCCCAGGCTGTACCCCAGCCGTCTGCTGTCTAGGATAGACTCCAGGCCCCCTGTGACCTGAGTAGAATAAGCTGTTGCAAGATGGATGGATCGATTCCTTGAGTATAAATTTTTAGACAACTCAAGTGATTTTTAGTTTAAAACAGTCAAAAGTAGTTCATTTTCTGTATTTCACATGTATTTTTTTCCTATTGGTTATGCACTTTGATGTAAAATATCTCAGTAAAAAAAGCGTAAAATGGAAAAAACGTGTATTTGATTCAAGTTGTGTATTTTTCCAAAGTCTGTAAATCTCACTGTAGTTTTAGCAGTTGTAATTAATTACTCTCATTAGCAAACAATGTAGAGGAACTTCTCCTTGGATAATGGAATTGGGTTTTCCAGCAAACCCCAAAGTATCTACTAACACATGTAAACAAACTCTGTGTCAGAGCTCGTGGGAGTGAAATGTGCAGAGTTTCTTTTTAAATGAGTCATTCTGTTATTTATCCATATTGGCACAGCTGTACAGTGTTTGACATCTGCCACTGTTTAATGTACAAATGGCAGCGGCTTTAGTTAGTGTGCCCACGATTCTCCAGGCACAAATGGTTTTGTACAGCAAAGTCGCACTCTGTGCTTATGGGAGCAGGGCTGCTACAGAATTTAAGCCTTTGAAAACGTGAACCGAGACCAGTACTGATCTGAGCAGTGAAATTCCGGGGTAGATGATGAAATACAGCAGAGACCAAGAAGTGGAAATGGGATGAATGCAGAAAGACAGAACAATAACAGGGAAATGGAATCAAGGTCAAAGCTATAGTTAGACGCGTGAGCATTTTGGTAAAATGTTTTGATATTGTGCCATTTGTGAATCGCCTGTATATCTTGTTTGTATAATTGCTTGCCCAGTACAAGGTTGTGGTTAGCCTGAAGCCAGTACTGAATATCAAAGGGCACGAGACAGGAGACACCCTGAAAAGGATGCCAGTACATCACTATCAGCAATTTCGGGTCACTGTTTTACTTTACTGCATGTTTTCGGACTGTGGGTGGAGAGTACCCTGGAGAACCCCATCCAAACACCGGGAGAACATTCAAGCTCCATTTATATAACGACAGTCTTTGAAAAGTTTTCTTAAAAGGTTTACTGGGATGTATTGTGAAAGGCTTGTGATCAACTTCAGCCATACTGGACGGCCTTCAGGCTTTTATTGAAAGCAGGTTGCCGTCAATAGCCGGTTTGTTCTGTTACTGTCTTACTGGACACAGCAAGCAGTATGTCAGATTGCTCTAGGACAGGGAGGTTTTTTTCAAATCTGTTTGCGACCAATTAGACTCACAGGCAGTTACGGAAATTAAGAATTTGAACAACCCCCTGCCCCCCCCAACTAAATTTGCTTCCAGTGAAATCGACCGATGGGGATTTCCCAGCCCCCCTGTTGGCAGTCAGTGAAATCAATGTAGGGGTAGCACCTCCCCCATTTCGTGAAATCAACCCCTCCCCCACAATTTATTTCTGGCTACATGCCTGGTTTGAGTAGATTAATAGTGGGGAGGGAGGTATAGTGTTTCTTAGTGATATAACCATGTCACGGGAAAAGCTGCATGTAGGTACACAGACACATACTGTGGACTATGTACCCCACTGTACAGTGCCCTGGTGCTCGACAGACCCCATTTGCAGTTTCATCATTCCAGGATGATCTGTTAAAAAATGGCATGCAAAGTGGAACTGTGAATTAAGTCATCAGTGTGAAAGTCAGGCGCTGCGCTCAATATTCTCGGTCGTGCACTGTGATCTTTGAGCAAAGGTGAGATCACAGACTCGGGGTCTGATAATGGGTAAAGAATCCATATTTTGCCAGACTTTTCTTCCAGGCATTCCAGATGCTGCCCCCCCCCCCTTATCTTCGGCCCATAATTCCCTGTTACACCCCTCCCCTTCCCCAGAGAGTCATCCGCTGGCAGGCTGCCTTTTCCATGTCTTAATTCCTCCCTTGATAAATCCTTATTTTTCCCCTTTTCCAAAGCTTGTAATGGATAGCGTGCATTGGGACCGAGTAGATTCTCAGTCTATATGTTTGGTTTTTCCCTCATCTCTCCCCAGCTTCTCAGTGCATCATTCCTGTTCCCCAGAGAAGTATTCTGTCCCTTTACAGGCTTGCATTTCTGTCTGACACTCTTGAAAGAGATACAGCTTAAAAAAAATTTGAGCTAAATTTTTTTTTTTTAGCTCTTTCTGACCTCCAGAGCATCCTGGACACTAGACTGAATATGTTTGCGATATTTATCAATTTCGTAATACTCATTGTTTTTACAAGCTTGGAAAATCCATGTTCATCTCCAACCAAGGAGATCATCTGTTAAACATCTGTGCCAATGAAAACATGGAGGTACCTGAGATGGATGGCCAGTTAGGTCCATGCCCCTTATGGTGACTGGGGCGGATACCTTGGGGGGGGGGGGGACCTTGCAGGTATGCCTAATCCTCTAATCCCTATCGAGGCTGGGGAAGAGTAGCGGGGAGCCGGCCAGAGGTGACGGGGAAATTGCACAGACAAGAATCAGCCCCCAGCTGCAGGTTTGCACCCCCCACTCCAGATAGCAGAGAACAGCATACAT
>JAAGVU020000045.1:1530216-1543529 GCA_011763525.2 Mormyrus iriodes | reverse complement strand
GAGGCTCGGGGGGGGAGGGGGGGGGGCGGGATGGTGAGGGGGGGGGGGGGATGAAGGAATGATACCTGGAGGGGATCGTTCAGCTCTCCTCAGACAGAGAGAGGATTATTGTTGTTGTTGATATAAATTGTTTTGGTGCCCTGAGGTGTTCTGTCACGTTTGGTTCAGAAAGAGGCATGGTAGCTGTCGCCGTGGAGATGGGTTGCTGGGTTGTATAACCAATGAGGCAGTCCAGAGCGTTACCCCCCCCCCCGCCGCCCCGGGTCACAAGAGGGACAGGAGAAATGCAGGTGCGTCTTCCTCCCTGGGGTTTGTGGGTGTCTTTGCAGTTACACGCAGCCATTCTGAGAAAGGCAGCACTTTCGGCCGTCTGGCCCCCTTGAGACCACATTTTATCACATGCTTGAGGCAACGTCCGGAGAAAACTGCCCTTTGACCAACACAGATAGCCTGCACGTCACTGGCTGGGGGGAGGGGGGTGGGGGACGGGAAGGTGTGCAGTGACCAGTACTTATAGAACATTTTCAGAGCCAAATGCTCCATAGCTTCTTTGCATTCTCTGGGTCTGTAAGATTCAGCCCTGTTGGGGGGGGGGGGACATTCCTGTGACACGTGAATGAGAGGATGGAATGGGGACTTTTGGCAGTTTAGGAAATTGAGGGGCGAAGTAAGAACCAAAGATGATGGGGGAAGCGACCAGACCATGAGGGTCCAAAGCTTTGACCCGGGGAAAAAACACAGGTAATGGGTTACAGATGAAAGAAGGGACTTGTCCACTGTCCTGCACCTGGATATTCAAGCCCCTATCTTACAGAAACTTTATAAAAGACGATGGATGGAAGAACCATTTAACTGTTTACCTGCTCACTGAATTTGAATGCAATCAGATTCCCCCTTGAATCCCCTTGAAGGATAAAGGTCAGTGTAACCATTTTAAGCCCTTGCTGATGCTATTTTACCGTGACTCAGCACCTTTAAAGCACTGACTCCAGCCACCCTTACATCTGCCGTCTTGCAGTCGCCATGCCTACTGCTTCTGCCCCACTCTTCCACACAAAAAGTGAGCCAGCTTTCTTATTCTGCCTCATCTCCGATGCTCAGGCCCCCCTGATCATCCCTTATAATTTCATCCTCCATGTCATCTTCCCTCTATCTGGATTTCCTTCGTGCCCTGTCAATATGTCTTTCTCAACCTCAAGATCTGGGTAGCAAGGCATTCCCATTAAGGGTCCGCCCGGGCGTTGCACTGCCAGCGCTCACCGTCACGGCACCCAGACACGCCGATATCTTCACGGTGACTCTCCTCGCCTGCGCCGAGCCCCCGGTCTACCGCAGTGCGCTGGAAATTGCTCATTGGCACCCAGCGGGAGCCACGTCTTTCTTGGAGCCTTGTCTGCTTGTTTTGAAATGATCCCCCCGAGGAAACTGGAGAGAACAAGAATAAAATTCTAACATGATGCATGTTGAGGCTGGCGAGCTTCTGAAGCAGTACGTTCACCAAACCGCAAGTCCCATTCGCCTCGACTGGCTTGAGCTTTTGACAGCCATGGCAGTTAAACACGATCCCTTACATCAAATCCAGAATTGCAGGGCGCTTAGCTCATAAATACTTTCTTACTCTCTGCCCGCCTTTGCCGCACACTCTCCAAAAACTCTCCTATTCCCCTTCTCACCCACCACTTTGTCTTCACAGTGTCGTGAATCGGTCTGAACTCAGTTCAAACATTGAGAGCCTAACGACCAGCTTTAGCGAGTATCACTCCAATGAAAGACACCCAAGGACGGGGGACGACTCAACAAAAGCGTGTGGCCTTCAGCTCCCGCGAGAGAACGTGTAATTAAGTACAAAATGCGGTTATAACGGACAAGTATCGATTCCAAGGACATAAAACAGGCCATTACAAAAAAGCAATTAGCTATTGGCTGAAGAAGTCCCTAATTCTAAACAGTTTAGTGACACATCACTTTTGTGCACCAGCAGCAAATTAGCTGCAGGTGAAACAACACCCCAGCTCTGTATATGTAAAAATAATATTATTCTACTTTTTCAAAATATCACAAAGGCAACGTGACACTATGGAGATGGGCGCACAGAAAGTTGAAATTTTGAAATCATCTCTTTGTGCTTTCTGTTTGCGTTAATAAAATACAGCTGTGTGGCATGTAATTTTTCACGCGTATTCGAAGTAGTAGAATACGTTAAGTGATAAGTGAGATCATATTTTCCTTTCATTCCCACCTTTATGTGGGGTGTCTGGGCCACACAGACAGGACCCAGGTGCTATCAGACCATATGGACCCAAAGTGACTTCCTTCACTACGTTCACTTAGAAGTGAATAAACACCTTTCGGTGGCAGCGTCAGATGGCCAATGGTCCTCCTACTATTTCTGTCCAAGGGTATAATTGGGTAGGAGAGATGCATGTCATTCGGTCACACACAGATGGTGTAATTAATATCAGAAAAATAACACTTTATATGAAATATTTCTCTTGGAGACTGAAAATGACTGCACTCTTTATTTTTATAAGGTTCTATGTGTCATCCTGTCTGTAGGCTTTAAATAAACAGATGAAATACAGTGGGGGGGGACAACTAAGGTATTACTGCAGATATAGACCTGTACACATCCTGTCACATCGCCATTGCACACACACACACACACACACACACACGCACGCTTATCGTATGAGCCTATATGATGCCTGGATAGCACATTTCATGTTATAGTTATCAAAAGGAAAAAAAATTACACACTGGGGTGTGTAAAGACAGTGATGCGTAGTCATGCCCCAGTCGTGGCCCCAGAGCTTTGGCTTTGCCTAACCATAGTGTTTGGAGAACAGTGCCCCGTGTGTTCGGCTCACTGAATTACATATATGTGACTGAGTCACATGAAAGGAAGGTATTTTTAATGTCAGTCACTGTAAATGTGCATACATGGCCTTGGAAAAAATTAAGACACTGGTTTACGCACAACAAATGCCAAAAACGTAACAGGATTTTAACTGTGTCATGGGTAAATTAGACAGAAACGCTGGGAAAGCAGTCCCACAAAGGCCAGCAGCTGGTTGGCAGCTATTTAGAACAATTTGTATCAAATTGCACTGTGATATTTAACAGCACACAGCTGTACTGCTATGTAAACATTGGATTTTGAGCCCTGTCACACTCATACAATCACAATGCAGACAAAGTGCTGAGATCATGAAGGGTTTTCTTGATGAAACCTACAGCTGTAGAGTCTCCATGGTCTCTATAAGGTCCGCGTCTCTGGAACAAACGGGAAGCTGCAAGGTAACTTTTGTCAGTTCTGATGCTAATGTTAATTTGCACAACAGGGAACCACAAAGAACACTGGAAAAAAACAGGAGGACTCAAGTTTTCCAGTTCAAAGGTTTCCTGACTTGGAGATGACGCTCACCATCCACCTAGCCCTTCATCTGGAAAAATCCAGGGATGGAACATGCTTCTATTGGGCACAGAAGGTTTCCTCCTGGCTTCCCAGAAGTCACCTGATTGGCTGCAGAACAGGCTGACTCTTTAAGGGCTCTGCACAAGCCGCCTCCCCACCTTTGATGGCACATGTCCTCTTTCCAAGCCACGTAACTTCACAATATGTCTCCACCTCAAACTCCACCTTCTCCTCCACTGCCCTTCTTTTTCCTGGATCTCATTTGCTGGCTTCATCCCCTAGGCCAGTGGTTCTTAACTAGAGTAGCCTCAGGACCCACATTTGTCCTTGGTCATTAAATCATGACCCAATTATTAAAAATTCTGGAACAAATTTATTTCACAAAAAAGAGTGTAAAACATGAAAACTGTCCGGCAACCCACTTTTGGGTCACAATTCACCAGTTGAGAGACAGTGCCCTAGGCCAAGGCATTCTCCAATCAGAAACCCGTCCACTATCTATAACTTGGCCAACCAGTGCAGCAGCACTCCTGACACCAGACATCGTTTTAACACAAAGGTCACCTGCAGTAGGAGAGTGGGCACTGGGTGCCATGCCTGAGAAGAACATGATAATAATCCAAGGAGGGTCACGTAGTACTAAACTGCTGAATTTTAACTTCCTCCCCTTATGTCCATGCTGGATAATAGGTGCAGTCCATCAATCTGGCAACCACCCATGTCCTTGTTTCTGGGAAGGGATGTTGCAGTCAAGGTCAATGGGTACTTAACACTTGAGACAAGCCACTGAGGGATTGTTTTATTTTTTTTTAGAGGACAAAGCTTTGTAGATGTACTTTCATATTCACATTATTGTCTAATTTTCCCATGGATTATCTTAAGAAGGCATCACAGTGAGCAATCTAATACTAATCTTCTTGAAATTACTTTCCTTTTCTGAGGGAGGGGAAAAAAAACAAATGTTCTTCTGTGACACGTCCCTGATCGCTGACAAACATTAAACGGGGGACATTCTGAGCATAAGCGTATTTTTCAAAATCGTCATCTAGTTATTTTTAATTTTAATGTTGATTTTCCACACAAATGCAGTCAGGTCAGGTCGGGGAGCATACGCTGATGCAGCGCGTTGCTGCACCCACCACATGACAAAACAAATGCAGTGGAAGCATTAAAAACACCCCACGACACATGTAAAATGTTATTTGATAACTAAAAACCAGACAGACAGAGGTACAAGGGGTGACGTTTCTCTGACACCCAACACGTTGTCATTTTGTTTTTAGTAACTCATTATAAGTCAGGACCCTGTGATGGACCGGTACTCTGTCCAGTGTGTCTCCTGCCTTGTTCTGCTTGGTTCCATGCTGACTGCCTGATCGCTGTGCTGGATAATAGGTTATTGAAGATGGATGGATCGATTAGATATCGGGGCCCTGTAATGAACTGGGTTCCTGTCAAAATCACGGCATGGGGATGCTGATTTTGATGACATAAATCCATACAACCCCCCCAAGGCAAGTGACACATAGTAAAGTAAAGGTTCTTACAGAAAGATCCAGAACACATCAACATAACAGAAGGTAACATCTTACAGGCACTACCTGCTTCAAGGCAAATCTGAGCCTCAACAGCAGTATACCCATTCATTTTTTTGACTTTGGCACGCTAGTATGTAGGGTAATCAATACCTCATTCACTTATTAACTAATTAATTAATTAAGGGAGCTGCTGATGAAATTTAACAAATACATGGAATGGCTGAGGTGTCCTTCAGGAGAGGTTTGGGACCTGAAGCAGTGTTCATCTAGCCATCCAGCAAGATGTCAGTGACGTTTGGGAGAACAGAAGTTATTGCTGTCGGTTTTTATTGTGTTACTCTTAATTGCAAATGCTCTGATGTTAAGTAGTGTTTTTGTTTGGGGAAAATATACACTTACTACCCAGATAAATAGATTTCAACATTTCCTTTGACTACTCAAGACTTCTGCACAGCACAGTATGTTGCAGGTAAAGATCCAGATCAAACTTTGAACGTCATCCATGACATGCAGGACCCCGTGTCCCAAATACAGTCAAAATGTACACCAAGGGTGGGAAAGAAGCCCCCCGTCAGTGTCTCTCTAGCAACGGAACACATCGATCTTGTTTACAGAGCCAGGCGCCATATAGGAAATTAATGCTGTATTCTTCACCCATCTGCCGATGGGAATTTGGAAAGGTGGGAAATATCTGCCAGCTGAAAAATGTACAAGTCACTCCCTCCTCGGAACGGAATATAGCATGTTTTCCGTCTGATAATGCTACGGACTGGACACTGACTCATAGTCGGAGCTGGGGGGACCCCGGGGGCTCAGGTAATAAACCTCCACTGTGTTACCGTTCCTTCTTTCCCGTGTGTTTTCAATTTCAGATTCTCCGTTCCCATGCGCCAGAGGCCAGGGGGAGCTTTATCGCCCAACACCGCCTGCGTCACCCACTCCAGGCCCAGGCGACAGCCGCAGCTCACACAAAGAGCCAACCAAGCCTGGTTCCCTAGGGACCCCCTGCGTTACCAAACACTTGGTGTCAGACAGTGCTATACTGAATCAGCGGGCGGAAAGCTCGGCTGATCACGTTTCCTCGATAGTGCCTCCTGCTGGAAAATTGCAACCAGGTTCCAGGTCTGCCTGGGTTTCCTTGGTAAAATTAATGTAAACCATCCCAAGACACGTCACTGTAGTGCTATGCCGAAATAGTGCTAACAGACACTTAGTGATTACGTGGAATGCATGCAGTAGGTGTAGTGACATGACCGCAAGACCTTGAGGTTTCAGGTATGCAGCTGGGAAGAAATCCAGCCATACTTTACCTCCAGTAAGATCCAAAGGTGTAAATGTGTCCGGACTGCAGGTCTTAAGTGTCAATGTTTAAATGTCAGTGCAATTAGACACGGGGAGGAAGTGATCAGCGATTACTGTAATTGTGGGTCGTAGAAAAGACATAACGATTTAAATATTCTCGTTAGTGGTTTCTGGTCATGTCCTCTGTGGTTTGACCTCTTACTCTCTAATTAAAAAGGCAACTTCTCTTTTCAAGGTACTCGCCGTAATCCTTGGTAACAGCTCAACCGTTAAATGTGACACCATCAGTATAGGGAAAAGCTGGGGTGGGGGGTCATTTTAACCCCTCAGGTTAAAAAAATGCCAGAGTAAATCACGAAAGTACCTTCGGAATGTCAAGAGATCAAGCCACAGTAACGAAACGGCCTTCAGACTGACGAAAAATGGGGCATAGAGTGTAAATTAATGTCCCCCCAGTGTGGGACATCCCATAATACTGATCCATAGACTGAGGAAGCGTTAAATGATGTTGCACTTTTTCAAAGTGTCATACTTTTTTCTCAATTTGTGCCGCACATGTGAGATTTACGATGCACGTTTGAAGAAATGCAGTCTGGGTAAAGGAGCTCTGATGTCACTTCCTGAAAAATGAATTTTAAAGGGAACATTTCTAGGACACTCTTTGCTATAGCTCACTTAACAGGCTATGGAATGTTAGGTGATTGCGGTATAGCATAATTTAATGACTGATTAGGTTTCACTCATGACTTTGCGTACCCTCTTTTTGTAATCGTTTCATCATGCTTTGCATTTTTTATTACGCAGTACAGTTAAACTCACTGGAGCTATTCTGTATCGTACTTGGTTAATGTCTTAACCTAACTACTTATCAACCAAATACTGACCTCTTACACTCCCTTCACTTTAGCCATCTGGCCCTGAGCTAACAAATCATCAACTGGGCCCAGATATCCAGACCGCGATGGCGCCTCGTGAGCGGATCCACATGTTAGCTTGATGCAGCATACTGACACGGTTGTCTGAGATGCCTCTCTCTCCGCCTGCAGCTGCCTGATGTCCTGACTGTGATCATTCACCCCCACCTGCTTTCATCCACCCAGCCCGCCTTTACATTTATATTCGCCATCTTGGAGATGCCATCGGCCAGGTGTTATGCTCCATCACCCTCTCTGAAGGGGTCTGGCGACTGCTTTCAGTTTTCCCCACTATTGGAACCTATTTTTCTGGTTCAACACTCCATCTGGGGAAAAGACCATAAAATCGACATTGTGAGAACTTATACAAACATGCCATGCTAAGTAAAACTTGGTGGCTCAATTGACCCTTGTTGGGGCAAAGGTCAAAGGTCACATGTTATAGATATACTCCCTTGGGCAGGGAGGTAAATTGGACCCCCAATAGCACCTTCTGTGAATTTTCATTTGTCCACTAAGGGTAACAGAAAGCATTTACAGGGTGGTGGAGTCTGAAGACATCAATAAAAATGTCGATCAATCAACCAGCCATGGCCTCAACGCAACGCGTCAACAGACACAACCCTATGGGATTTCTGGTTCGAAAGGGAGGGACTGACCCTAAAACTCCACCCCATATCCATCCAAATCAAAGGTTAGCAAATCCCCTGGGCCCGAACCTCACATGAGGGGTTGTGCAACCAAGTGAGGCCATTTGAGGCCCGTTATTTTGCGGATGATCTCTGGTAGCCCACGTATGGATCACTCATTTGCCGTCATAATGGGGAGATAACGCAGCTCGTTGGAGGCGGAATTTCCGTACTCCGCACCTTCCCTCAGAGCAGCGTTGATGAGATGAGAAAAAGGTTAAGGATAAAGGGCAGCAATCCCACTTCTCACAACGGCAACTGGCATCATAATTGCACATTGGCCATTACTCTTAGCAGTACTGCTGTTACATTAGCGGGAAACATGGTCAGGACATTCATACGACTCAACTCTTCTATTAAAGTGATTCACTAAACTGAGGACTGACAGGAACGCCAGGCTGGATGTCTGGATGGAGAACCACAGGTCTGTGGGCTTGAATCCCAGCCATACAAAAAGATATAATTCCTCTTCCTAATTATGCCGAGGTCGCTAGGCTAAGGTTTGCACTTAAGTTTATAAATAGTGCTGTTTTTTTTTTTTCTTTTTTTAAAATCCTGTTAACTTCTTAGCAAAGAATTCACAGCCAGCCTAGCTTCGGAAAATGTGCCCGTTACTGTGGTTACGGAATAATGGCAGATGCCAATATTATAGAGCTATTGGGCTTGTTTTGTCGGCCACTGACTACTGCAGACATTCCAATCGGACGGCCTCTCTTTCACTTAATCGGGGGAGGATATTCAGATTTTCAGGAAACAACGAGGAAAACCCCTCCTTTCTCCAAAAGCGACACACCAGTCACCTGCCGTCTGAAAGCTCCCACGACAGGTGAGCGGACGGCCCTGTGCGTAGCACTGCGTGAGAGGACCAGGGATTCGCATATCTCCAGAGCCTGTTTTTGTGGGCTCCCTGCTATTTTTCTGTCTTCATATTCATCCCCATCTGTAGAAGTGTCAGAATTTGAGTCACTACTAAGGTTTTTTATATGCAACTGTACTAAATGAGGAACACCGAAAGCATTTATAAAAGCACATTTAATCGTCAGCATAGATGAAAAAATGTAACTGCAGATCCACAGAATACAAAAAAATACCTCTTTAATCTTCCAAAAACTAGACCTTTTTACGTGTGATGATGATTGAAATCTCGCCCTGTTACCTAAATAGTGCAGCCTGGGTAGAGCGAATTCTGAGTAGCAAATCAAACTCATTATATAGTGCACTATAAAATACCCACAATGCACTGCAAATTGTAGTGTGCAGATAAGGTATGCTATGATGTTCCCTGTGGATCATGTATAGCAATACAAAGATGATGAAACTGTTCAAAAAGATGACAAAACACGGCGCTTTATATACTAATTTAACCACATCTTTTAATATTTTTAAAAGCACCTTAGAATAATAATAATATTAACGATGTCTGCCAAATCTGAAGTTGACATTTCAATTTTAAATGACATAAAAATGTATTAAAAAAATAAAAATAATGATTAAATAATAATTTTCCATCCATCCATCCATTCATAAATCCATTTCCTGTAACTGCTTGTTGTATTCAGGGTCACGGGGGGTCCAGAGCCTATCCCGGAGGCTATGGGCGCAAGGCAGGGTACAACCCAGGATGGGGCGCCAACCCATCACAGATAATAATTTTACATTATATTTTTTAATAAATTACAGGTTTACACATGCATATTTACTTTATCTGCTTTATTCCATTTATGTTGTCGCTGAATTTTGCAGATCTCAAATGTCAGCCATCAAATGTTGCTAGGATACCAACCGAGAGTATCTTGGAATGTCATGTTTGAAGCTTGTTTCACCATCTGATTCCCTATATGGTGAACAACACCGGTTTTCCTTTTGGGATTATTGAGTGAGTGAGTGAGTGAGTGAGTGAGTGAGTGAGTGAGTGAGTGAGTGAGTGAACTGTTTTGAATACAGCCAAGGCGTTTTTTTAAGGAGCTTGTGACCTTTGACCCCTTGCCGCAACCTGAAATGGCTTCTTCTGAAAGGGAACAGTGAGTGGAAGAATAGAAGATGGATGGCGATGGGACGGACTGGGATAAAGGAAGAAACTCTAGTAAATAAGAAAAATACTCCCAACATATGTCATATAAACGAATGACCTCAAGCCACGGAAGATAAGTCGACCAGGGGACTGAGCCAGGTTATAATGTGGCCATTTATTGGGTCTCTCTGGTGTGGTGTCATGCACTGAATTTCAGCAGTTCACCACCACCCCCTCCACCCCGCCCCCCCCTCCCCCGAAGCCCTTGCTGCTGCGTACATTGGCTACGCTGGAGAAGCTGCCAGCACTGTAAAACACTGAAATTGCCTCATTAAAGGAGCGGAGAGTGGGAGACCCAGCACTGGGCCCCGGATCAGGTTTGGGGTGCAGGGCCGCCATACGGTGCTGGGACACCGCGCTCACCAACCCCCCCTTGCTTTGACCTGTAGTACTGCCGCCCCTCTGGTTTCTATGTAAATAACACTGGCCAAAGGAAAAAAGCTGGATTTATCTCTGAATATAAACGTACAGCCTCCCATCCAGTGTGTCCCCTGCCTCATGCCCTGCGCTTCCTAAGATAACCTCCAGGCTCACCATACTGGAGAATCAGAGTGGATACATGGATGATTCTCCCCAACTCGATTTTCCTCAGTAAGATTGTTTTTAGTTCTGCTAACACTCTATTGTGGAAACGTTTAATCAAGAAGCACTTAGGATCTGGAGACACTGAGATGCCGCTTTTCGTTGCTGGGCATGAAATAAGGAACAAAAAGATAAACAGCTCTGATGAGGGAGGTTGGGCATCCCGCTTTGACGTGCATGTATCAGATCCCCGCTAATCATGTGGCATTACACTAAACGCCTCATAAACTGCATAACACGCAAAACAAGGCCGGTGGTGTCACGTCTGATTAGACTTTTGATTATGAGATGAAAATAACAATCCACTCATTGGATTAGAGTCAAGGAATCATAATGAGCCAAGCTACAATCAGCAAGCTAAGCCACGTTTGGGTTCATAGCTCCCATCGCATCGTGTAGCTTGGCTGCTGGTTGCTACTGCGGGGTCAGCAGAGCCCGGGGTCAGCAGAGAGACGAGAGGTTAGGGAAAAGGAAGGGAAAAGTGGGGACGCCCCCAGTCAGTGGTCGAGCCACTGTCCTCGTCTCCTTTAATGCGGATGCCAGCATCTTGACTAGGAAGTTAACAGTGCTGACCCTGTTGTCCTAGCAGGAGAAGAGCGAGAAGATGCCTGGGGGAAAACAAGTGAGAACCTGCCTTCCATACTTTGTCTGGAACAAGACACAGGTCTCCCCGGGTTAAGCAGAGTGCCCTTCGGTGGAAAGAAAGAATGAATCACAGGGAGATGTGGAACAAGGGTTTGTGTGTATGCGTATTTGTGTGTGTGTGTGTGAGAGAGAGAGAGAGAGAGAGAGAGATTATTTTTAGATGGATGGATGTCTGTATTTGTAGACAGGAAGATAAATTAATGGTCGTGCCTCATTTATTTTTTTCGGTTATTAGAAATGTTCCTTTTTCTTTCTGTTGCTCACTGCCAATGTTTTCTTGACAAGAACCCAGCGTTTGATTGCACAGCCCCACCCAGTCTGACATAGACCACACGTTTCCCCAGATTTACATTTTTCCAGAAAACAATTCCTGGTTGCTTCTTTGTCTGATGTCGCAGAGCTAACCTGTATTAATAACACTTTCAGAATCACAGCACCGATGTTTACTTTGTCTTTAAATTTATAGGGGAGATCAGCGTAATCATGAGAGTTCCCTGCTCCTCAGCCAGCAGTGTCCTTCTCGAGGTACTTTCAGCTCTAGATCCAGAAGACTTGAAGCCATCGTCTGTCAGGTGTCATGCTGTTCAGACGTCATCATTTTTTTTGGTCAGAATTTCTGGGGGTGGGGTTTTGACCCCTTAAATTGGCCGTGGATTGGGCCAAATTGCATGTGAGCCGATGGAAAGTTTGCAGAAGATTATGAAAAAAACAACACAAACAGCGGAGACATATTGAGGCCACCGCAGTCACTGGAGAACGCAGCATGTCCGTTAAAATTTCATTAAAGGCATCAATGCAAACTGAAGTTCGTCTTGCTCACGTATCGATCGGGCTAATAAAGTTAGTTGTGGATCGCTGTAGAGGTTTGGGCCATGCCAACGGTGCCGTCAGCGGCTGCACTTATAAAGGTGTACTGTGGAGAAACACTCCTCTGTGCCAAAGTGGCTCTCAAAGACAAGTGGGTGAGTGGTGCTCAGAGACAAACTAAAAGCTGGTCTTAAGATATCATGAAGTATGATAAATATTTTGCATAAGTTCCCGGATTATTGCTGAGGGCTTGATGGAGAAGGTATCAGAACAAAGAAATAAACGACAAAAAAGGCCACCGACTTAAAACCTTACAATTATGAGAACTTCCAGTAACTGCAGAAAAATATGGTACAAATTAAAAGAACGACTCGGTGATTAAGTGCAGGCATATTAACATCATCAGAGGGCCCTGGGCTATGTCACTTGTCAGAGAACCACCTACTATTTTCTATAATAGTTGTCCACTGGGCGGAGGGGGGGGGTTATGATAAGATTTAGAACAGTCTGGAGACTTTATGTATCAAACAGGATGGGAGAAGTCAAATCCCATATTGCAGGGGTTCTGCTACAGATTTTGGGTCCCATGAAACTATATCATGTTGGGCCCCTACCCAGACTGATTCAGTTGTGTTCCAGACTTTATATGGCCCCTGTCACTCATCTTGGAATTGTCCTAACTTTCCCACTCTTTACAGCACCCCTGCCATATTGGTTCAAAACGGGAAACAGCATTTAATTTTTCAATATAGTATGATTCCATATAATATAGGCCAGGTGGTAACTCTAAGTTATAAATGTTATGAACCAGCATTGGTTGAAGCCCTTTTTTAGTGGATGCCCCTGGGCTTCTGTTCTGGTAAAACCATGCTCACCACAGATGCCACTCTGTTACTTGTCCAATCACTGGTCATCTCCAAGTTGGACTACTGCAACTCCTTACTGGCTGACTTACACTAAAAGCAATTAAACCACTTCAACTGATACAGAATGCAGTGGCACGGTTTGTCTACAATGTCCCTAGGATCTCACATACCACACCTTTACTACAGGACTTGCATTGGCTCTCTGTGGCTGCCCGCATTTGGTTCAAAACCTTAACACTCACCTTCAAAGCCAAGAACGGAAGTGCACTTCCTTACCTACCAGCACTAATCAAGCATCGTGTCACTTCTCGTCCTCTTAGAGCGACAAGCACCACTCGACTCGAGCCACTGTTACTGAAAGGAAAATGTACATTGAGACTCTTTTCAGTGTTGGCTCCCCAGTGGTAGAACGAACTTCCTCTTGCCATCAGAATGGCAGAGTCCCTTCCTGTCTTCAAACGCCGTCTGAAGACCCACCTCTTCA
>JAAGVU020000045.1:1518814-1530116 GCA_011763525.2 Mormyrus iriodes | reverse complement strand
GAAGAGTAGTCGAGGACTACCGAGCACTGGTGTACATCGCTCTGGATAAGAGCGTCTGCTATATGCTGTAAATGTAAATGTGCATTGGGTTACCCTGAGTGGGTAAGCAAATTTCTCCGAAGCCATCGCCCAAGATCTGGGGCTCAGGATGTTCCCTGTATCACGATCAAGTCCAAATCCAATGTGATCCAGTAGCTAGAGGAAGGCTGAAGGAAAAGGCATGTCTGCAAGCGAGATGAGAGCACAGCTGTTGCACCTCTGAGAGCCGCGTGATTTCAGCCATGACTTTACACGTATCGGTTTTCAAGTGGCAAAGATCACGGTCATACGGATCACATCACGACGCACCATGCTGTCTCACTTGCTTTCCCCTGTTTTTCGTTCTCCCTGCTCTCATTGGTTCCCTGTGCTGGGGACGCCAGGCCTTCCCTGAACAAGGTACTGCGAAAATAATTCAAACATCTGTTCAGAATTCCAGAGTGCCGTAACACAGGAAGTGATGCAACATCCACAGCCTCACAATGTCAAGAAAGCCCCTTGAACCCATAAAAAAGGAGGGGGGGGGGGGTGAGGATAAATTGAATTTTTATGATCACCATGAAATGTTACCTTAAAAACTTCTTTCAAACAGAAACACAGTAGCACATGTGTACTTGTAAGATTTATAGCTTTTCAAAAGCAATTTACACATCTATACACATCCATATATTTATAATATGCATATATATTTTTTCTTCGCATATAGAGGGTTTGTCTAAAATGTGTGCGAATTTCATTGGAAAAATGCTGCTGCTGTCTGTAAATCTAGTAAAATAAACACTGTCGGACTTTTTTGCACTGAACTGTACGTACTGCTGGCATTTTTACCTCTTCTTTTCTCTTTTACAAGTTTCTGAATCTGAGCCGAGAAAAATATCAGCGTCTTACGTGCAGCATAATTTCCAGTAATGTGCGGTAATCGGGCGGGGGCAGGGAGACTTGGCCACGACTGTGGGGATTATGCTGAAGGTTTTCCCGTTTCAGGGGCAGACGGCAATTTGGGCTGGGGCCAACGCGATACAAACTTGAGAGCTGTGTTGCCTGCACGGGTTGGGGGGAGGGGGGGCACAAACACTCGGAATGATCACAGAATGAAACAAAGATACTGTTATGGGTCAGTGGACTGGCAGCGGGGGGGCGGAGAAAGGAGACCACAGACATATACAAATGTGACACAAATCCCTGACTTTCCTACCACAGACTGCACAAACACCCCCTTCCCAGTAACCCATTGTGAAGGCGATGTAGCACAGGATCAGGCCCTAAATTGCCAGTTGATGCCAACTGATATTATTGTGACTGAAGGGGAACAGTTCATTAATTCAGTGCCGGTCAACCCAATAGGCCACATATGTCAAACACACAGCCCCAGAGCCACATACAGCCCACAGCACGATTGTTTTTTTACGCCTTGCGATATTATTTTGAGATTTTGTTAAAAATAAGGAATAAGGGGTGTAACAGTGCACAAAATTCATGGTTTGGTACAAATTTTGGATTTAGGTTTGGTGTCATTTTGGTACAGAGACTGAGTTTGACCCCTGCTTTGGACAACATAGGCAGCCGCCAAGGATGCCACCTTTTAGGGGCGGGGGGGTGGGGGGTTACCATAACAAATCACTTTCCCTTTTTCTCAGACGGGGGCGTTACATATACATGTTACATATCTAGCAAACGTTTTTGCCCAGAGTAACCGACAAGTGAGGCAAATAGCACATTGCAAACATACATGCTGTCAAGGACACAACAAGCCATAAGTGCAGCTAGGACAACCTTCCAATGAATGCCCAGGTACAAGTGTACAAGCCGGAGTTGGACGACAGCTACACATAACTATTAACTAACGATTAAAGATGAATTAAAGTTAGCTGGGGGTAGGTTGGAGAGTTTAATCCCTTTCGATATTTTTGCAAATGATTACTTAGATTAGCTTCATGTCCACCATGAGAAATCAGGCGACAATGAGTGAGTGAGTGAATGCCTGAATGCACGAAGGCCCTCCAGCCCACGTTTCCATCTATGGCACAGAAGACGAATTCGCATCCCCAGATCAATCAGCAGCCACAGGCCTTGTCGCTGCTGAAGTGGGGGGGGGGGTGACGTGAAAATCAATCCGCCGCGCTCCAAATTCCGAGGAATCTTTATCCCGGATGCAGACGCTTGGAGGACGTCTTCAACTTTTCCAACTTTAATTACAGCACGCCACTGGAAAGAGCAGGAAGTTAAACGTCAGATCGATTCCCATTATCATACCGTTAAAGCGTACATAATCACATCCTCACCCCATCTGGATGGAACATTTTCAAATCAATTGCTTTGCCATAATTTCCTCGAGTACAGGAATGCTGGAGGAACATTTCATGTTTTTGAACTTTCTGCATGTGTTAAAATACATGTCATTGTTATTCTGATTATTCTGCAGATATTTTAAAGGTTCAACTAGAAGACCCATTGAGTGCTTTTAGTTTCACAAGCAGAAGAATACGGAGCACTCCAGCTCTCCGAAAAGGTTTTAAGGGATGAGGGCATGGAGGTCCTGAAGTGGGCCAAAGTCAGCTGATGAGTACCTTCATTCACTTCACCTGTGTCTTATTACCACCAGCAAAAAACTGAGTTCTGTGCTTTTTCACTCTCTTCCCAAAAAAGAAAAGAAAAAAATAAACTCGATTGTACCTCTTTCCAGGTCCTGACAATCCCTTTTGGAAGCCTTACAGGTTTTCCCGTATGCAGATGTCAAAATGGATTTCATTCTTCCACCCTGCTCTCTACGCTCATAAGCAAATACTCTCTGTGTTCCTTCCTCATATAACTGTCTTGGGCTTCCTACTTGTGTGCCTGGACCAAATCTGATGAAGGCAAAGCTATCAGCCAGAAACCTGAAGTATATTGGGTAACACTTTACTTAAAGCATCCATGTATTCATAAAGTATTATAGAAATGCTTATAGCTATTTATAAAAATGTCATAACACAGTATAGCCATGTTTACCATGCCTTATTAATGCTCTATGAAGCTCTCATCTATAATGCACTATGGTCAGTATAAGCCATTATAATGCATTATGAAGGTATTTCTAGTGAATTATAGATGAGAGCTTCATAGAGCATTCATAATGTATAACAAACCTGGCTGTAATGTGATATGGTGTTCTTATGAATAGTTATAGGTGTGTCTATAATACTTTATGAATGCATTATAATGCATTATGAAGGTATCTACAATGCATTATACATGACTACTTTAAGTAAAGTGTTACTGTGTATTGTACTTAACCCTAACACCCTAACACGAGCATTATTGTAAACTTATAGCGAATGTGGATGCCACAAAGCGTCTATATAACGATTTGAGTTAAGTGGAAATTACACTTCAATACACTAGATGGGAATATACCCAAGGCTTTGAATGGTGCAAACTCATCTAGGACCAAAACGATCATCGTTGAGCAGTTTCACATGGGAAGATTTTATCAAAGGATTAACCATCTAAGAAATAGGCTTCAGGTTCACATGGTCTGAAAAGTAGCAAGAATAGGCATAGAGGATGAATCTTTCCTTTGTTGTAATTTCCCTTGAGGATTATTTTATTACTCCTTCCAGCAGCACTGGACTTAGTCTAAAACTCTCTCTTTAATTCAAGGATTGAAGAAGGTCATTGCTTTCGTATCAGAGATCTGATCTGGTTTCATTCCACTGCTGGCCAACCGCTCTGAACAAAGACGGCAGTGTGTCAAGCATTCATTATTCTTCTGACAGATAAATGTGGGCAGGATTCTGCATCCTTGGAAGATCGGCACCCTATTCTTCCCTAGCTTGATCATCCACCCTTCCCCCAGCTCCACTCCATTCCAAAAGCAAATGCAAGTAGGCGGTTGAAGCACATGGAAGATATCGAATGTGCACGTGCGGTAGGATTGAATATGTGGTCGTGTAATTAAGATGACAACAGGAACAGAAGTTGATACAGATAAGGAGCCACGAGTCGGTGCTGTTTGTTCTGGCTTCAGATCAACGCACCGACGATGGCTGCATCCAGTGCTGGGTAAAACTCTGACATGTCTTTAGGAAATCAAATTTTGCTTCCATCTGATGTTGCTCAATGTACATTTTAAGGTGAGTGTAACGTGTTCATTCATTGAAGGTCATTCATTGGGAGCTCATTTCGCCTTCAATGATGACAGGAAGTGACACGCAATCATCTACAAAATAACGACACAAAGCTTCCATACTGAGATTGACACAAATATGAACAGAAAGATTCCCTTAGCTGTCTTCCTCCTCTGCGGCCCTGTGCTACTGTGTCGAAGCAGGCAAAGATAACATCCAAGAGCACGTCAAGGACAGTGGTATTATTACTGAGTCCTTGGCTACCTTTTAACAAATTCATGTTCTTGGTTTCTTGACTCTTTCATCTAATACAACATGGGTACCAAGTTTGCCAGTTTCCTTGGCATTTGGATCACAAATGATTCCACAGAGGCTTTGCTTTAAGGTGTGACCACCATGTATCATAAGCCATCATTGGAGGGTACAAGAAGACACCTACCCACACTAAACTGGGTTAAAATATGATAATGTAATGGATTCCCTGATTTTGGTAAAGAAGGCTCTGTAATTTACAATCGAGCACAAACACCATCTCGGCCTTTTAACATTGCAATCAACTTGATAAAGGTCAAACGATGACAAAACTCACCTGTTCGGCAGACGTGCTGCTGTGTATTTTTTTCTGTCTGTCGCTGACATTTCCTAGTGAATAAGTTGCAAATTAGCACAACACTCCCAGAAATATGATGTCGGGGGGGGGGGGGGGTGTCAAACATAGAATATGTTATTGTGTAAGAATGAAAAGGTATGTATCAAGAAAACTCTGAGATTTCAGCGTTTCTCCGGGCTGACAGTGTACGCCCTTTGCCATTTTGTAAAAATGACAGAATAAAATATGGAGGGGCTGTGGTTTGGTGGTGGAGACTTGCTGCCCACTTTAGCGATTGAGGTTTGAGGTTTTGGTCTGGAGAGGGGATTTAAGGGGTTGAGCTTTCGCAGAGAAGGCTGGGCTGGGCTGGGGGCGGGGGGTTGGTGAGATCGTCCAGGCAGTGCAGTCATTCCGCAAAAAGAAATGTAGTCAAATTTAAAAGAGAAAGACCAATACCTTTGGTTTGGGTTAAGCACATGAAATGTTATAAACCACAGACAGACTGCAAATCCCTCCATATAAAATCCAAACCTACAGCTGACCGAACATATGCGTGTGAAGGATTCTTGTTAATATTTTTACAAGCCCCATTAAATCTAATTTTTCATTGCTAGTTTTTCTTTCGTGCCCCGAGGGATCTTTCAGTCAGTCTGGGTGACATCCAGGGCAGGTGTGGTGCCTTTGGCGTCAAATTCAGCCCCCCTGTGCCAGGAACGCACTGGAAGTCTTCCGTCCATGAAAATAGGGAGGGGGAGGGAGCTTGGGAGGAGATGTTCGCACATTTCTTTGCAATAATTTACCAGCAGGACAATTGGTTCGCCAAGCAGAAAGGATCTCGTGTGTAGGTGTAACGCAGATCTGATAAGGGATCAGAATCGTGGATCAGCAGCTTCATTCCTGGAAACTCTGAGCAGATAATGGAAATTACATAATATCTAATATTTCAGAAAGGAATTCTTCCATTCAGTCTGCTATTTTGCAGTGATTTTCTCTCTGACTGCCCATTATCAGCAGTCAGGTGACCTTCAGGCATTTTCTGCTTGGCATGTGTAATGGGCCTCCCCTCCCGCCAGTCCGTTGCCATTCTCCTAGCGGACTGAGCGCGCTCTCTTTGTGTGTCATTGAGTCTGATCGTACTGTGATGTGAGCTACCCACAGTACCATAACCCCCCATAGCAATAGTCTGTGAGAAGTAAGCACATGCAGGGTGGGGGTTGGGGGGGGCTGCTTGAGCACCTGCCCATCTTGCCTGAGCTATTCGATGTGAACTTCTGCGTCAACTTTAACGCTACTGAGTACCCCCTATTTAACCTTTGAGCACCTGCCCCTCAAAAAGTCTCCGCACAGCCCTGGTGAGAAGCAATTCAAAGTGAAAACATAAAACATGGCAAAAAACAGCTTTTGTCAGCACTTCGACCTCACCAATATGTCGGCAGCTAACATAACTATTCCTGTCATTTCCGGTCCTTACACAAGCAAGACAGTCGCTCACTATTTCACTCATTCATTGATCTAAGGAGATGTTCACCAACACACACCACTGAAAAACAGAGCAAGCATATCTGGGGGGGGTGATAAATTATATATAGCCAGCAAGAAAGGCAGACAGCATGATTAAATGTGGAAGAGGCCCTTCAAGGTAGGAAGGTAATGAGAAATTTAATAATTGTATTCTTACTGCGTAATTATGGTCACTACAGTACCTCGCTAACTGACAGATGATGTTTTATTACTGAAGAATTCATTAATATTGCTTGTTCTAAGCTCTCCTGGTATGTGTATGTATCACTGTGGTGGGGACAGAAGGGGAAGGTCTACATGATATGATACGGCTTCCTTAGATGTTCCACACATTCAGTTACTTTTGGGTTTGTGCAGATGTGTGGGAGGATCCTAAAAGATCATAATGGACTTCTGCCCAGACACCCAGCTTATCTCCATCTCATCCAGAAGAAAGGCATTTGTTTGTGAATGCGGCGCCCCCCCCCCCCCCACATTGTGCTGTTTTTCTCCGCCAATGAACCCATGGTTGCGGAGAATAAATCAATGTCACAGTATCAACGCACCCTCAAACATTGCCATTTAATGATCGGGTGGGGTGCAAGAGTGGGGGTGGGCTATAACTCAAAGTCAATATCGATAGAAATTTTTGTCACACACTGATGTTTTCTGACACGCATTTGAGCAAAGGAGTGTGGAGAGCAGACCATCCATGAAAGAAGGCCGTTGGAGAACTGTTGCAGCTGATCCTGCGGACGCATGTCCTGCACCTTGACCGCAGATGAAGGAAGCGGTCTTATTGAAGGAGGGCCAGCTAGGGGCCAGTGGTGACAGAGTGAGGCAGCACATGGAATACGCTTCAGGCTCCAGTTAGAGTGACCAGAAAGTGCTGTAGCTCACCTGGGAGTCCTGAAGTAGGTCGTCCCTCTCAAGCAGGCCTTCCACACCACTGCTGCCACCTACAGAACACTAGGGAAATTGCGCCACTCTATAATTAAAAATTTAAATTAAAGAAAAATAAAAAATTAAAACTAATGCTTTTCAAAGACAATTCTTATTTCTGTATTTGGTCGACCATTTCGCCCAAATTAACCTGTAATTTTACCCTTTGTACGACTAAATATCTTAATGGAGCAATGAACTACCTCCCGTTCAAGGGTACAACAACAGTGTCCTCCAAAGACATGAACCAGATAACTTCTGGCCCGAGGTTGTGTCTTCATCCACTAAACTACTTTGTGCCCTTATGGCATACAGAGCCTACTAAGGGCACCTTCAGCTGCTAGACCCAAACTATAAAACTGCAGTAACCACTGCATTTCTGCACTCATGTTTCTGCTGACGTCATATACATTCTTAAATCAATAGTAACAAATTGGCAGTGTCCAAATGATAATATGCAGCATTAATTGTCAGCCAGTTGAGCATACTTATATTGTTTCGATAAATTCTAAATCCACAACTCTACATCCTCCTCCACCACCAAGCCTCAAATATATTTATGCTTTCATTAGATATTTCATCATATGAGGGGTGGTGTGTGGCTCATTAGGTTCAATTATCGTGTCTGTGATCAGGAGATCACTGGTTCAAATTCCCAGGTTGGTACAGTAATGTCACCATTGGGCCTCCAAGCAAGGCCCTTAACCCCCAATTACTCCAGGTTGACCCTACTTAAAAAAAGTCTTTACTAAATTTTAAAAAATATGTGCATGTGATAATACTGATTAATGCACTTTTAGTAATACATTTTTTGTTGTATTTCAAGCATCTTTGAAGTCCTGAAAAGTGCTATATAAATAAAATGTATTATTATTATTTATGCAAATATAGGCATATATGACTACAAGATGCACCCTATCAAGCACCTCCGCTGTACAGCTTCATTGAATTTATTAAATACCTATTCTGTCTTCTATATATTATATTTTACTCAATTTTTTGTAACTTCTGTTTGTGTTATTACTTTTCCTTTCTGCTATATGGTGCTCATTATGTCCAGTGGTATCTGTCTGTCTGTGCAATTGTAGCATAAGGAATTTTCCTATGGGATCAATAAAGTTTTTTCTGACTGCGATTCTGATAAAAATTAGAATGAATTTGCAGTGATACACTCCTGTGTAAATGTGTCTAAGGAACATCGGGTGGCCTCAGACTGAATGTTTGCACGTTTGGACAGTCGGAGATAGGCAGAGCAGCTCCTTGTTTCCAGACCGGCCCGGTGTGGGTGGGCCTGGAACCCAGACGGGAAGTGGTCACCTGCTTAGCGGGGTAATTAACCCAAATAGCCTCAGTCCCATTTCCTCACAAACGGTTACGGCCATTCGGACGCAGCCGCTCCAGATCAATAAGGCGGCGAATTAAATCTGGGGGCTAATGACTCACAAAACGAACAGAGGAGCTAATAAATAGGTCAGCCTGTACTCTCTCAAGGACCCCGCCGCCCTCCCACTGCTCATCTTAATGAGGAGGCAATGAGTATCAGGTATAAGACTCAAAGACTCACTGGGAATGGATTTGGAGATGCCAAAGTCTCGCTCAGGATGGGTTTTCAAAGTCCATACGATGGGCATACATGCATACATACATAGCTGGCTCCACATCAACCACATATCTGAAGTGAACTGGATTCATTTTGTTGATAACCATTGGGGTGAGAGATTGATTTTGGGGGTACACAACTTAGTTAGTTATAGCAAGGTCTATTTATTTGGGGGAAGAATGGAGGCAAATTAAATATCGGGGGATACTCGTCTCTGCCAACTCTGCTGTTTCCTACACCTCTGTTGATAGTGGCTTGTTCCCTCAAAGACAAAATGTCTTTATGTTAATTGATCAAAACCAAAAATAAAGGGGGTAAATTCTGTAATTAAAGAGGGTGATTGTTTAAATAAATAAATATGTATATATTTATATATATAATATCACTAAAAATACCAACAGGCTATTTTAGATGCTACTGTGTGTTATTGTAGAAGGTTACAAACACTAATCTGTGCATGCAAAAAATGTCTCAGTATTTCAGCTTTTACACGTTATCACAGTTTGTTTTTCCTGCTGCTGTCACCTACCCTCAGTGGCTTCCCCCCAGGGCTTTGAGGCACACATGTCTACATCAGACTCTGGCCTATTTTATGCAAGCCACACTGTGAAAGCCATGACCAGTCTGTGGTGAGCTGACTTCTTCGAACAATCCCTCTCCGTCGTTCTCCGTTTCTTAGAACAATGCTTGTTTTTCCACCAAAAAGTTAGTGGGTGAACAAATAAATACAGTATATATTACATTAGAAAGATAAAGAAAGAGTCAGCTACTGATATACAGTTAAGGTTAGAATTATTAGGCCTTGTAATGAAATCACACAAAACCCTTAATATTTCCATGGCAATGACCATAACAAAAACTTTTAATACTTGTATTGCTGCCAAAAGACCAAAGACAAAATCTGTCTTGATTTTTTGATTAAGATATTCTATTGATGTGCAGAATTTTAACAGGAAAACTGAAAAATGACAAGGCCAAATTATTAGCCCCCCTGACATTCAACGGTCAATATTGTGGCCTCTCTGTCTTATAACTGACAACAACCTCTCCCCGTAGCTCTAAACTAGGTTGGCATATGTCTCTTGAGGCATACGAGCCCATTCTTCCATGGCAAATCGTTCCAGCTCATCCAGATTGCTCGGTTTTCGAGCATGGACATTGACCTTAAAGACCCGCCTCAAACTCTCGATGGGATTGAGATCTGGGCTCTTTGAGGGCCACTCCAGGACCCTTATTTTGATGTCCTTCAAAAAGTTTGTGACCAACTTGGAGGTATGCTTCGGGTATTTTACTGAAAGACCCAGTGGCGACCTAAAGCGAGACTTGCAGCAGATTCTTCAAAATGTCGACATACTGCTCGTGTTTCATGACACCATGAACATGAACAAGGTTCCCAGTGCCTGCAGCAGCATAACAGCCCCACAACATGATGCTCCCAGCACCATGTTTAACAGTGGGAACTGTGTTTTTAGGGTTGAAGGCCTCTCCCTTCCTTCTCCAAACAAAAGCAACATCCCTGTGCCCAAACAGCTCAGGTTTAGTCTCATCAGACCAAAGAACAGACTTCAAAAACTCATTACCATGTTTCAGACGTTCATGGGCAAACCTCAGTCGGGCATTGATGGGCCGTTGTTTTAGCAATGGAGTTTTTCTTGGACACATCAACTTCAGAAGAGGCCAGCTCAGCAACAATCACCTTCGTCACGCCCAGGTTTATTTGCAACAGATTTCGTCTCTTGGTGCTTTATAATGATGCATCGTACAGCTGTTCTAGACACTGTGAAACGTTTGGAAATGGCAGTGTAGCCTTCACCCTCACGATGAGCATCTACTACCCTCTTTCTGAGGCCCAGACTAATTTCTTTTTTTTTTGGTACGATGAAAGTGCTTCTTACCAAAAGTGTCAGAGTAGACCAAGTGTTCAAGTGCTACTGGCCCTGTTAACCAGAGTTCCTTATGTAAGCTTCAATGCTGATTGATTACTCAGGTGTGGTTTTGAAGCTAACTGAATGGTCAGGTTTGTCTTGAAAGAAAAAAACACGGGGGCTAATAATTTTGGCCTTGTCATTTTCTTGTTAAAATTCTGCACATCAATAGAATATCTTAATCAAACTTGGTGCCTTTGTTCTTTTGGCAGCAGCACAAATATTAACAGTTTTTGTTATGGTCATTTCCATGGAAATATTAAGGGCGTTGTGTGATTTCATTACAGGGGCTAATACTTTTGACCTTAACTGTAAATAGCATATATTGCACATGTGCCCTGACTGATTCACTGGATGAACAGTCTGATCTTATGAAATCATACAGTATGACAACTGCATGGTAACAGTCTAAAAATGAATAAATCGGATAAATAAGAAAGAGAAAAAAAAATGAAATACTTGTGCACATTTTGCACGGATGTAATGACATATATACAGATATTACACTGAGTGGATATAAACGAGGCACATACACTCACCTAAAGGATTATTAGGAACACCTGTTCAGTTTCTCATTAATGCAATTATCTAATCAACCAAT